>JARHVA010003622.1:262500-592500 GCA_037957365.1 Torreya grandis | reverse complement strand
AAAACAATTCCTTCGGTCCTCAACATATAGCATTTTTCATGACTTAGGAACAAGTGGTTGTCTTGACAATGTTGGAGGACTTTTTCTAAGTTTTAGAGGGCTTCACCATATCTTTCCCCATAAACTATAAAGTCATCCATTTAGATTTCAACACAATCATGGGACACATCAAAAAATATGTTAAAAACAACCCTTTGAAAAGTTAAAAGAGCATTACATAAATTGAATAATAGTACAATATAAGCATATGTACCCCAAGGACATGTGAAGGTAGACTTATCCTGGTCCTTACAATCTATTTTAATCTAATTATATCCACTAAACTCATTAAGAAAGGAGAAATATTTCTTTCCTGCCAACATGTCAAGTACTTGATCATTGAAAGGAAGATGAAAGTGATATTTCATCATAGTTGTGTTTAATTCTATATATTCATCACATATATAACATTTACCCCCATTTTGAGGTACAATAACAAGATGTGAAAATCATTGACTATCAAAAATATGATAGATAAACCCTACATCCAAGAATTTTTGTAACTCAATTTTGACTATATCTTTAACAATAGGGTTCTTCCTGCATTATAATTGGAAAATTATTTTCACTCATTCTTCATGTAAGTGTGGTGGGTACATAAATCAATTAGATACCTCTCATGTCATGATACTCCCATGTAAATTTTTTTTTGTGTCTTTAGAGCATGGTGACCAGTTTAGTTTCTTATCGGGGTTCCAATTTATTGTTAATATTAAAGGGTTATCTTGGAAGGATTTATAATTGTTTGGATAGAGACAACATGGTTTCTATATTACCCAACAAAGAGGTATGGTTGCAATGGTGTGATAGTAGGTGATGGAAGGATCTAATATCTCTTGTAGAATTATAGGAACTTTTTAAAGGAATGATGTTTGTGAAGGGACATAGTATACATTGCAAGAGATTATCTATTTTTGAATCCATTTGATAGATGTTTTATAGGATATTAGAAAAGACCATGTCTTCTTCTTAATCTTTTAGGGATATGTTGCAGTCAATAGTGAACAAAGTATGCAAAAAAACTTGTTATTCATATTCATCTTCTACCCAAGAAATTTGTTTTATTTTATAGGAAGGCTTGGCTGATGGGTACAAGACTAATTTCTTAGTGTCATTAACATTTGAAATCGACATGTGAATCCAACTTCTCTTCCTTCTCACTATGTTTTATGATGTTTTTTATCTTCCTCATACCTGTATCTAAGATCTCTCATCCTTAAAATCCACCCAACACTTGAAATAAACAACCAAACATCAAAATGATTTACATTTCCATGTTCTCGATGAAGCTCCGGAGTTCAATAGTCAAGCTCTGAAGTCCAATAGTCTGAAGCTTAATAGTCACTCCTAAGAGATCCTAGAGCTTGAGTAATTTGACTTCTGATGACCATAACTTTGGCATATGACCTCAAAATCAAGTGTCTTTTTTTTGAGTTTGTCTATTTTTTTGAAAAAAATTCAAATATGAAATTAGAATATACTTTTAACTTTAATAAATTATAGTTTCCCCTTGCAACAGAGACTAGGGATTTTTTCTCAAGTTTCAAGAGCTTGTAACTTCTTAGTTCATCATTATGAAGATGTCTGGATCACCCTCATACTAATTTTTAATAGAAGCACATCTGATATGGTATTATGAGTGTATGAAATGTATTAATAAAGTGTCTTAAGAACATGAGTTACATCTAATTGGGCATAGTGAAAATATCAAATGCACATGATTAGTATATTAGGACCTCAATTTGGATCATACCTCCCTAGTTTGAAGCTTTTAAGTCCCTAAATTTTTTAAGAATCACATGAGTGAGTAAATTTATTCCTCACATCTTCTCTAGAATACCATTTGGACTTTTTAAGTAACTAACCTTATAACCCAACCAACTAATGTTCTTGCACTCCTCTTCACATTGTCCTTCCTTCTTCTACAAAACAACAACCTTTTCCAATTCCAATTGAATATCTAGAGAAAGGTCCTCAATGGAAGGTAAAAACATCCCTTCATCTTCGTAGTCTAACATATAAGGCTAAAAAAGTCATAAGTTCTCAATATTAACAATTGAAGAAATTTTCATACAAGGAGGCAAATCAAGTCTAAATCATTCTTTCCCACTTGTTCCAAAATTTCAAATGGACTAGACCTTAGTGGTTTAAGATTCTTAGACGTACCTTGGATTCTTTCTCTAATTAAGTGCAACTATACCTTATCACAAAAAAGGAAACTATACTTAGTCCTATGTTGATCATGTCTCACTTTGTACTTAGCTTGAGACTCTTTTAACCTCTCTTGCACTTAGAGTGAATAAGTTGAATTTAATCAATGAATTTCTCAGCCTTATAGACTCGGGATCCACCTTCTCATTGTTTTTGTATGACTGTCTCAACAACATAAAATGCACATGGAGGTAAGTATCCAAAAAAAGTTTGAAAAGGAGATTTACTAGTAGAAGAATGTACAACCTTGTTATAAGAATGTTGAATATACACCAAGTTTTCATCCCATGTATTAGGATGATTCCTATTTTACCCTCTCAATAGTTACACTAATGTTTTATTCATAATTTTAGTCTACCCATCAGTTTGTGGATGAAAAGTGGTAGGCCATTTTAGTTTAGTATCCATCTTCTTTCATAATGTGGGCCAAAACTTCCCAAGAGACCTTGAGACCTAATCTAAAAAATGGAACTAGGTAAACCAAATAGAACCCACACATTAGCAAAAAAATAGTCAACTACATCATTAACTTTATTTATGATGCATTAGGATGATTCCTATTTTACCCTCTCAATAGTTACACTAATGTTTTATTCACAATGTTAGTCTACCCATCGGTTTGTGGATGAAAAGTGGTAGGCCATTTCAACTTAGTATCCATCTTCTTTCATAATGTGACCCAAAAATTCCCAAGAAACCTTGAGTCCTGATCTAAAAAATGGAACTAGGTAAACCAAATAGAACCCACACATTAGCAAAAAATAACTCAATTGCATCATTAATTTTGATGGTCTTTTTACAAGGAACAAGAATACACATCTTATTGACTGGTCCTCAACCACAAAGATATAGTCATGTCCCTTCCTTGACGTAGGTAACCCACCTATAAAATCCATGGAAATGCTTTGCTATGGTCTATAAATTAGCAATAATGGCATATATAGACCCAAATTTATGTTACTAGGCTTACTTGTATGTAAAACACAACCTCTTAAGAACTTGGAAACAACAACTTGCATATTAGGCCAATAAACATATCTCTACAAATGAGCATGTTCTTTATAACACCAAAATGACTTACAACGTTTGAAGTATGTGCCTCTTCAATTAGTTGAAATCTTTCCTCCTTGTGCACACAAAGATTACCCAACTTGTAGAACAATCCATCTTGAAGATAAACATCCTCCTTGAGCTCAAACCCTGCACCTTGAGACTTATTTTCCTTAAGAAATAGGTCCCTAAAATCTATATCATGCTCATATTCCTCTATATAAGATTCATACATAAAAGGCTCAAAAAGAGTTATAGTGTCTATGGCTCTAAGTAAAAGAGGACTTGACAACATGTTAGTGTATTTCTTAGTCACACCTTTCATATATCTAATAATCAAATTAAATTGTTGCGAGAAACCCATCCATTTATAGTGCATAACTTGTTGAAGTTTAGTTTGAGCTTGCAAATATTGAAGAGGTCGGTGATCCATATGGATAATAATCTCCTTACACATTAGCTAGTAATTCCATTTTTTAACTGCTTGAACAAGAGCATACAATTGTTTGTCATATGTATAATAATTCAAGATTGCACCATGGAATAATTCATAATGGTAGCATATTGACTAACCTCCTTAAAGCAAAACAACCCCTATAACATAGTGACTAGCACCTGTTTCTACTTTAAAAGGCAATTGCAAGTTAAACAAGGCTAAAACTATTGCATGGATAATCTTAGGTTTGAACAAATCAAATACCTCTTATTGTTTCTTATTCCAAGTAAAAGTCTTACCACCTATTATAATGGCATGCAAAGGCATGACTATAAAAGGAAAGTTCTTGATGAACTTTCTCAAATATTGGACTGTATCTATAAATCTATTTGTCTCAATCAAATTGGATGGCCTCTAACCTCTTTGAATCAATCCTCAACTCCCCATATATAACCACATGCCCCAGTAATACTAGTGATTCTTAGGCCAACTCACATTTCTTCTCATTCAACACTAAACTGTTCTCCTTCAACACATGTGAAAGTTGTTTAAGATGCACAATATGTTCATGAAAAGTTCTATTTAAAACAAGAACACCATCTAAGTATACAATTTCAAAGGAATCAATAAATGACATCATTAACTCATCCATTAACCACATAAAGGTAGCTGGTGCATTGCATAGCCCAAAAGGAAGAGCCAACCATTCATACAACCCTTGCCTTGTCTTGAATGTTGTTTTCCAAATGCCCTCCTCCTTAATCTGCACTTGGTGATACCTAAATTTAAAATCAAGATTAGTAAAATGTTTAACATGTTAAAATTGATCAAGAAGATCATAAATCCATGGAAGAGGGTACTTATTATTGATGGTTATTTTATTTAGTGCTTTATAATTAATACACATTCTCTATGTGCCATCTATCTTAGGTACTAGAACCTTAGGATAACCACATGGAGAAGTACTAGGACAAATTACACCTTGATTAATTAAAGATTGTAATTGTTATTTTACCTCGTTAGCATCATTTAAGGGTTGCCTATATAACCTGAGATTTAGAAGTGGATTATTGGGCAACAAATGGATTTTGTGCTCAATTGGCCTAACTAGAGGCAACCCTATAGGATCTTAAAAAACCTCCTTGAACTAATGTACTATCTCTCCCATGTCTATTCTCTTTGTTAGTAAACATGCTACAATATGTTTTATTTGCCACAACCTATTTATCTTGAATATCTCTCAAAAGAAGTAAAGCAATTTTTCCACTAACATTAATAAGCTTCTTAGCTTTGAAGGCACTTACCAAAGATATATTATAATCTACTTCATAATATGAAATGACATATCTTTCAACATTCTCTACCAAGTGGTATTGGTTGTCTCTCCTCATAAAGATGGCATCCCAAATATACAAGTATGGGCTATCAAACACTACACCACACACATTAAGAGGAACAACATCCACCGTAACCTTATAAATGAACTTAATGTTAATAGCAAACTTAACCTTGAATTGGTTAGTCACCTTGATGTATATACCTTTCCTTACCCAACCCAAAGAATATGGGCTTGGATGTTTATAAGTTTCAAACCCCATCTTGTCTACCAACTCTTTACTTATCAAATTTTCTTGTGAACAAGTATCAAAAAGAGCATCAACTTTTGCTTTCTTCATCTGAATATTAATATGGAAAAATTTAGAAATATCACCCTCTTGAAAAATACTACTACCCAAACATACCTATCTATTAATAGAGGTACAAAATAAAGTACCATCCACCTTAGAGCTGCAACCAATATTTTCACCTTGAAGTGAAGACATAGCCTTTTTCTTCTTCTTTTAAATGGATGCAATTCTAGAAGGAGATTCCAACACTTATCCTCAGAATGAGTATCAACATTACATTCACCAAAATGTACTCTAGTATCCTTCTTAGAAATGGAAGTAGCATTTTTCTTACATTTCCCTTTCCATTTCCCCTTTTGCTTGGATCTATTTTGTTTCTTGGAGTTATTTTGAGAGGTAGATGGAACTTTTTTCTTATCTATCTCTAAGTAGTGAGCTTGAGAATAAGCCTCATCGACATTTGTAGGATTTTCCAAGAGGACTAGTCTCTTCAAATGACTATCGAGTCCACTAACATACTTCATCAAGAGGTCACAGTCTACCACATCTTTGCCCATTTAGATAGACTTATTGTGGAACATAGTAGTGTACTCCTGCACGCTTTGGCCTTGTTTTTGCCTAAGATATTTACAAAAAGTGGACCTATCTTACTCATAACAAAAAGTATAAACTTGTTTCTTGATTAACATTTTAAAATCATCCCACTTATCAATAGGAGGAAACTTCTTAATAAGTAAAGAATAAACATAACTCTCAAACCAAGTTAAAGCATGATTAGATAATTTTAACCTTGAAAAAAAATTGTTGGCTTTCATTAATATGATGCAAACTAAAATATACCTCAAGTTGGGTTATTCAATGGTCTAGCCTCTCTAAATTCACATCCCTATCATATGATTAGATTTTAATCTTTACCTCAGCCTTAAATGGATGTGGACCTAGGTCAACATGCAATTGTTCTTCATGTTTCTCATGGCTTTCAAGAGCTTCCTCCTTGTTTGATTTCAATTTCTCCATGGAAACACCAAGATTATCCATAAGAAGCCCCATGATGGACTCCAATCAATTGAGCTTTCCCATAGAAAGAGAGATGTTGACTACTCCTTCTTTAAGCTTACAAAATTGCTCTTCTATTGTTTAAATTTATTCATCATCAACATGGGCCATACTTCTTATTCCTTGCTTCCACTTCCTTTTGGAAATACCTACTTCAAATGGAACTAGGACACCTTGACCACTATAAATACTAGCTCTAGTGATAGGCATAAACTTGTAATGTACTCAACACACAACATAAAGGACTTGAAACTAAACCAACTATGATATGAATCTGATTCATAACCTAGGTGGATATTCCACTCAAAGTCTCATCAACACAGATTCTATTCTCCTAGCTTATCAAGTAACTGGATATATGACTATTGTAGGTTAATAACCTTGAAAAAAATAGAGATAAGAAGTGATAAATGTGAAATGTACAACCTACTTAACATAACATGAATCATATGGATGAGAAAAACACACAACACACACAAGATTTATCTTGTAGAAACCCAATGTGTGAAAATCTCCAACAGGGGAGGCAAATCACACTCCCCTTTCATTATGTAATGCAAAAGCATGCAAGGTACTACCAAATTGGCCTATATGGACAAAACATTCAATACCATTCTATCCAAAGCTCATGTACAAACTATGTTATACACTTTATGAGACACTTCTTCACACTTCCACACAATTGAACCAATCATCTTTAGCTAGGCAATAATGAGATCATAAGAACAAAGACTCAAACTTGTTATAAACAATGTGAATCCAACTTCCCTTACTTTTCACTGTGTTTTCTAATGTTTTATGTCTTCCCCAGACCTGTATTTAAGCTCTCTCATCCTTGAAATCAACCCAACACTTGAAATAAATATCCACACATCAAAGTGGTTCACATTCCTATGTTCTCAACGAATCTCCAGAGTTCAACAGTCAAGTTCCAGACTCCAAGAATTTGAAGCTTAACAGTCGCTCTCAAGAGATCCTAGAGCTTGAGTACTTTGACTTCTGGTGGTGATAAATTTTGCATAAAACCTTGAAATCGAGTGAATGTTTTTTGAACTTGTCTAGTTTCTCGAGAGGAATTAAAATATAAAATGAGAATATACTTTTGAATTCAATAAATTATAGTTTTCCCCTACAACAGAGACTAGGGATTTTTTTCTCAAGTTTTAAAATCTTGTGACTTCTCAGCTCATCATTATTAAGATGTTTGGATCACCCTCACACTAATTTACCATAAAAGCACATATGATTTGATATTATGAAGGAATGAAATGTATTAATAAAGTGTATTAATAACATGAGTTACATATAATTAGGCATAGTGAGAATATCAAATGCACATGACTAGTACATTAGGGCCCAAATTTAGATCATCTTCTCACTAAAGTCTAGACAATAAACCATGAAAGTTTTTTATATTTATTTTTGATTCTTTCTTATGTGTAACATATCTATTTATATAGCCATGTGACTAATAATATCTTGCTTCATATCCTCTAACAAATTACTTACCTATGTTCATGAGCATTTGTTTGTAGTTGATGAAGGAAGTATCTTGCTGCTACAAGTTTTATTCATTGTTGACCTTGAATAATTATTGAATAGAAGGGTGATTTCATTGAATGACAATTATGAGACATCTTTGCCACTCATTTAGTCCAACGATTTCAATCTATCTTCTTAACTCTCTTCAAGAATATCAATTTGTGAGATTCTAAATTCAGTGTAGTCTACTTAGATTTTTATAGGTTAAACATAAACCATTCCATGTAATCCTCTAAAGATTCATCCTTTTTTTGTGACACTCAAAAAATGACATCTCTCCTATAATTCTTTCCTCAGTAGTAGTATTTATATTTAGAAAGAAACTTTTCCTTTATATCTCTCGTAGCTGAGATTATATCCTTCCCTAAACCCATAAACCATCTGACAATTGTATCTTTGAGTGTTTCGATGAACGACTTCAACTTTTGGGTATATTGATTGTAGCCATAGCTATGGAATAATACATCAAACTCAAAAAATAATGTATCTCAATCCTCATTTTCCTTTCCCTTGAAGTTAGGTAGGGCACAATGAGGGATATTTTTTATAAGTGCATTGCCCCCAAGGGTATTGATGGGAAACTCAAAGGTTTTAGATTCATTGATAGTGTTTTCTTCTTAATGGTCCTCCATGAATGTTTTGACTATGCATAAACCAACAATTACTGTCACCTAGTCTTCAAATTCTTCATCAATCTCTGTAATCCCTAGTGAATAATAAATGGAAAAATTGGGATTTTCCAAGGGAAAAGAGTGTCTTTTCGATGGAGGTGAGGGAGTGGAGGTTCTCAAGAATCCTCTTTGAGTTTCAACAAAGAGGTTGTCTTGTTCCATAGATTTAATAGGTTTTGAAGGTTTGATGTTTCTTTTAGGGGTTACAAAGGCTATAAATACTCTCTTGGAGAGAAGTTTTGGTGAGGGTGAGGAAGCTGAATGCTAGACTCTTGAGTTTGGGGTGGTGATATAGAGGAATATTCATGATTGGGAGCAAGTGGAGAACCCACATGGTGGGTCCTCAAGCCACTACGTGGCCTACTACCAATTCCTTACTATTTTTCCAAGCCACAATGCACCCCAACTCACTTAGCACCCCAACTCACTTGCCACCCCAACTCGTAGTGTAACCCAACTCGCCATGTACCCCAACTCATAGTGCACCCCAACTCACCATGCACCCCAAATCATGATGTAACCCAACTCATCATTCAACCCAACTCATCATGGTAATCCAACCTAAGTTCCAGCTCGATGGTTCGTCTTAACTACTTAAAGTGAACTTGTCTAAGTTGGATGGGGTGAGATCTTATCTAAATAATTTTGAGATACTCATGAAAAATATAATTCAAAATGTGACCAAAACCACTATTATGATTTGTTTTAATGAAGGCTATTCAAAGCCTTTATTATATGGTTTCTGGCTAATATGGGATATTAATTCCCATTTGGCAAAACGACATGCCAAGATTTAAGGAATTAAAAATAAATCATTGGCAAGAGTCGTTAGATGGTTGAATCAATATACTAGAGGACTCTATTGAAAAGGAATTTTGTGCATGATGAAATAAACAACCCTTGATTGGGCATGGAGGGTATATCTTATTTATATTGAAATGGTTAGATGTCCATTGAAGAAGCCATGACTGTACATGCATTTGGACCTTGGTAACAAGAAGATATATTTAAAGACCCCGATCAAAAAGACATAGGCCTATGAGGAGTCCTATGTGATGCAAAAGGTCAAAGGCCTATAAGGCATCTTAGATAATGGAAAATGATAGAAGAATCCACAACCAGAGAGTCAGCTGTTTGATGGTTAGGCCCTGGTGATGGCCTTAGTTAAGGGAAATAATGATACATCCTAGTCTTCATTCGAAGAGGAGTTGATGAATGTTCTTGGGGAAAACCATCAAAAAGATTGCACATCAAGCCCAATGAAAGTGTTCGATCATTATCATGGTTTGAGCTTGCTTGATGGGAGAGAGATCACTAAATGATAAGGTGTTTAAAGCCTCGATGAGGGAAATTGGGTGGACCAAACTACCTATTTTGATATTGGCTAAGAGAAAAGAGATGTATAGTCTAGATTAGGCAAATTGATAATGCCTATATTATTCTAGACAAAAGTGGTCGAGTATATTTGTATTAAGGGATAGTGGATAAAGGCCATAATGGGAAGAACTTGTTAACCATGGTCAAGGCATTGAGTTGTGGTAACTTATAAAGCTGAACTCGAGCCAAAAGAAAAGGCATCAATATTTGAACACAACAAAGATCATTATGTTCTCCTATTTACTTGTAAAGCCCAGGAAGATCAAAATGACTAGACATGGCATTGTAAAGCTTGTTGTAGAATGAGTTGGGCAGAGATTATGGTGAGATGGTGTCATTTGCAAACATATGAACTGAGTTTGTAAAAAGATACATATTTTTTACAAAAGCCTATTCATCTATTTATTTGAGGCAATGAAGCCGTAGACATATAGCTGAAATAGTTCCTATTATGGTGATGTGTACATTAGGAGGAAGCTTGTCATTTATAATCATGGCTAGTAAAGACACACAACCAAATATTATGTGGTGATAGTTTAAATTACATGGTCCCAATATCACCAAGTTTGGTAAGCCCTAAAGGGAGAGGGAAATAGAGCTGAGTCTAGAGATGTGTTTGTGTCGAGGATGTATGACAGCTCATTTTAGACCCTAGATTATACTGTAAGTATGCCACCATAGTCCTAAAGGCTTAAAGTGAGATATATTAATTCATTAGGTATAAATATAAGCCTATGTCAATTCTTCTTACTTTCTTCTATTTTTATAAAGGCACTATAGCCATGGAAGAAATAATTAAATAACTGTTGAAGGAAAAAACCTCCTTATTTTGTAAGGCCTTATGGCTTATTTAAAGACAAAGACCCAAGTCCTATGAACTAAGTTTATAAAAGGATATTACAACCTTACGGTTAATCAACTCCTATTCTATGGTGATAGGCAAAGAATAATGTATTATGTGCCTTTGTAATGACATAAGAGAGACATAAACACTCGTAATTGTAAGTTTTATTACCTCCATTTTTATGTTAAGACTTTTGACCCTGGAGGGATGTAGATAATTGTAGGGATCATTATTGGAGTTAGAAGTCTGTCATAAGACAAACACTCCTTAATCAAGATATTCCTATTTAAGAGTTTATAGATACACTTGAATGGAGAATTGCCCAAATACATGGAGATAGATGAACAAATGCTATAGATAGAGAAAAGATGTCTGCTAAAGGAGTTAGAATCTTAAATTCAGTTTCAACATTATTTCATGTTCATAATCTATTCTGATATAAGTTTTAAGTGGATATCTACATCTTTTAAATGGATCAGATTGCAGTTAACTGAAATCTTGGAGATGTATCCGAAATGATAGGTGAACTCCATTACTACTTCTAGTGTCACTATTTCATTTCATTTTATTCTGTGTTTTGTTTAATCTAGTTGCAAATGAATGAACAAAATACTAGAAATAAATAAGAAGTTGTAAATGATACATAATTAGAAGTTTTTATATGTGGGAATGAGTTTAAAAAGTTATTTTATTAATTTAATTCAATCCTATATTTTGTCACCAAATCTATTTAACTAAGGAATTGAGATATTTTAGTATCTATTTCATAAACTGTTTGTCTGGTTTATGGATTAGATTTGGTATCAGAGCAAGTGATTACAAGACCTTGCTTCAGTTATGATATACTTATATTTGAAGTTTTTAAATATCATATTTTGATTTTGATTATTTTTTTGAGTTGACCATGTAGGGAGGCTAGTGCAAATAAAATTTAGAAGGTGTTCTAATTTTCTAGAAGAAGACAAGCTTATGACAATCAAGATTCTAGATTCACTAGCCCTACATGATCAATGGAGATGAAGAACACAAAACATTGACACTTGAGGTGTGAGATGGGTTTGTGAAAGGAACAACCTTTCTTCCTTAGGAAGCGTTTAGATAAAATGCAAGGCATTTTCAATAATGCATCTCTAGAGAGGAATCAGTTGTAATTTGTTACCAGTCTTACACAGAGCGCAGATTGAGGTATGGTTATAATTTGATTCCATATTGGTTTTGACATAATATTTTGGTCTAGCTAGCTAGTTGTGCAACCTTATTATTTTGGATTATTAATCATATTATGGATGCCTATATCCTTGAATATAGGACTAAGAGAAAATACCAGTTTCATGGTAAGATATGGAAATGGTAAAAAGGCAATGTTCAGTATTGGACAAGTTTTTGCAATATGAGTTTTGGGTTTCTAAACTGGTTTATAAATTGGTATGTTCATAGATTTGTTGAGAGTTACAGAAAGCAAACATGGAGTTATTTAAGACACCAACATGAAATAGCCAATACTCAACAAGTGCATTTCATAGTCTTGCAAAGAGGTATGAGTTATTTTGAAAGTAACTATTTGTACAATTTTGGTTACAATCAGGGTAACTTTTATGTGGGGTACTTTGGATATAAAATATACCTTTATGTAAAATTATTTTGGAAATCATTTTGAATGATAACATGGATCATCTAAGCATTTAAGATAGAGTTGCAAAGAGGAAACCATTAATATTCATTTGTGAAAACCATGAAAAGGCAAAGTCCTTATGGATTATATGGTTTAATTGGATAGTTTCAGATAAGCATGACTATGATATTATTTAGTGTGTTTAGATTTTAATTGAAACACTTTATTTAGGGAATTTATAAATGAATCTAGGAAGGAAATATATAACCCTTGTGTTTGGAAGATTTTACTATCTCCTTTTTTAGGTTTTCCATTGTGATAAGATTTTGGAAACTAACTCAGTTGGTTGAGTTGTGGAGGTATGAATCAGGGAATAGTCAGATGGTGAGGGAAACCTGAAGACAAGTTTAAAATACTTGGTTTCTTCTCAAATTTTAATGATATTTGCTTACAATGACTTGCATATTTGTGAGTTTGTAAAGAAGTTCTTATTATGGAAAATATTTAAGATGACATTGGAGTTTGATAGATACAAGGAAATATTTGAGGGACACAACAATCAATTTGGTTGTTTACAGTTCCCTTGATTACCCTCAGGTAACATGTATTATGTATTATTCACCTTAGGATAGACAAAATCTATTTCAATTTTTTATACTTTTATATACATTTTAAGTTCGATTGTGATATGGGCAATGTTTGTATTTCAAACTTTTTTGTAATCCCATGTACATTTGTCATATACGTCATGTAGGAGTATTGTTTAAGACCCATAAATGGGAAACATTTGTAAAATGTAAGCATATATATGTATAATTTGTTTATAAATCCTTAGGTGTATGTAGCACAATGATTTTCCCTTATGAGATAACAAGGAGAATACCTTAACCTTCATGCAGTGCAGGGGTTACGAGAAACTGCTAGAGTATGACTTTTGGGTAATAGGTCATTTGGCAAAATGGATATAGAGTTTATTTTTACTTTTTATATATAGGTTGCAACTGTAGTTGGATAATTGGATTTTTGGCAAATTTATGCTTATTGGTGTGATGCAAAAAGCCATGTAATAGGTTCAGTTGGATTCTTGGAACTTTTGAGGTCAAAAGCCTCTTTGTGAGAAGGTTTGATCTGGAGGACTATTCATGATGGATATCAAATAGAGAACCCATGTGAAGGGTCTTCAAGCTACTAAGTGGCCTGCTACTAACTCCTTACATTTTCTCCAATCCATAATGCACCCCAACTCACTTGGCACCCCAACTCACAGTGCAACCCTACTCATCATGCACCCCAACCCACAATGCACCCCAACTTATTGTACACCCCAACTCATTGTGCAACCTAACTCACCATTCAACCCAACTCAACATGGTAATCCAACTTGAGTTCCATCTTGATGGTCCATCTTAACTACTTAAAGCCAACTTGTCTAAATTGGATGGGGCAAGATCTTCTCTAATGAAATTCAAGATACGCATGCAAAAGACAATTTAAAATGTGACCAAAGTCACAGTTATGATTTGTTTTAATGAAGGCTATTCAAAGTCTATATTATATGGTTTCTAGATAATATGGGACATTAATTCCTATTTGGAAAAATGACATGCCAAAAATTAAGGAATTAAAAAGAAATCATTGGCAAGATTTGTTAGATGGTTGGACCAATAGACCAGAGAAATCTATTGAAAAAGAATCCTATGCATGATGAAAAGGACAACCCTCGATTAGGTGTGGAGGCTATCTCTTATTTTTATTGAGATGGCTTAATGGCCATTAAAGAAGCTATGGCCATGCATGCATTCAGACGTTGGTAATAGGCAGATATGTTTAGAGACCCTGAGCAAAAGGATAGAGGTTTGTGAGGAGTCTTAGGTGACACAAAAGGATAGAGGCCTGTGAGGAGTCTTAGGCAACAAAAAATATAGAAGAACCCACAACCAGAGAGTCAGGGATTTGATGACTGGGCTTTGGTAATAGCCTTAGATTGTGGGCAACAATGATACATTCTATTATTCATTCGAAGAGGAGTCAGTGGATATTCTTGGGGAAAACCATCAATAAGATTATACATCAAACCCAATCGAAGTGTTCAATCATTATCATGGTTTGAGCCTGCTCAATAGGAGAGAGATCATCAAATGATAAGGTATTTAAAGCCTTAGTGAGGGTAGTTAGGTGGAACAAACTACCCATTTTGATACCAATTGATAGAAAAGAGATGTACAGTCTAGAATAGGTGAATTAATAATGCTTATATTATTCCAGACATAACAATCAAGTTTGTTTGTATTAAGGGACAACTGATAAATGTCACGATGGGAAGAGCTTATTGGTCATGGTCAAGGCATTCAATTGTGGTGAATTATAAAGTTGAGCCTGAGCTAAAAGGAAATCATCAATGTTTAAACACATCAGAGATCATTTTGTCCTCCTATTTTCTTGTAAAGCCCAAGAGGATCAAAATGACTAGACATGGCATTGTAAAGATCATCATAGAATGAGTTGGGTAGAGATTATGGTGAGATGGTATCATTTAAAAACATATGAATCGAGTATATAAAAGGATACATCTGTTCAGTAAAAGCCTATTCATCTATTTATTTTAGGCAATGAAGCCATGGATGTATGGCTATAATAGGTCCCATAATGGTAACATGTACATTAGGAGGAAGCTTGTCATGTTTTATCACGGATGGAAAAGACACACATTCAAATATTATGTGGTGATGGTTTAAATTACATGGTCTTGATATTGCCAAGTTTGGTAAGCCCCGAAGGGAGAGGGAAACAAAGTCAAGTCTGGAGATGTGTTCATGCCAAGGATGTATGATAACTCATTTTAGATCTAAGATTATGTTGTAAGTATGCCACCAAAGTCTCCAAGGCCCAAAGGGAGATATGTTAATTTTATAGGTATAAATACAAGCCTATGTCAATAATTTTTACTTTCTTCTATTTTTGTAAAGGCATTGTAGCCATGGAGGAAATAATTAAATAGCTGTTGAAGGAAGAAACTTGCTTATTATATAAGGCCTTATGGCCAAGGGTAGATTTAATCTTTTCCTTACAACTTATTTAAAGATAGAGACCCAAGTCTAGTGTTAATAAAATTCTTCTATTCTATGGTGATAGACAAGGAAGAATGTATTGTGTGCCTCTGCAATGACATATAGAGAGATAGAGACACCCATAACTACAAGTTTTATTGCCTCTATTTTTATGTTAAGACATTTGACCCTAAAGGGATGTAGACAATTGCAGGGGTTATTATTAGAGTTATAGGTCTGCCATAAGGTAGACACTCCTTAATCATGATATGCCTATTTAAGAGTTTACAAATACATCGGATGAAAAGTTTCCCAAATATATGAAGATAAATGAATAAATGCTATAGATAGAGGAAAGACGTCTATTGAAGGAGTTAGAGTCTTAAAGTTAGTCTTAACATTATTTTAGGTTAATAATCCATTATGATGTAAGTTTTAAGGGGATATTTACATCTTTTAAATGGATCATATCGTAATTAACTACAATCTTGAAGATGTAGCTGAAATGATGGGTGAACTCTGTTACCACTTTTGGTTCACTATTTCATTTTATTTTATTTTGTGTTTTGTTTAATTTAGTTGCAAATGAATGAATAAAATACTATAAATACATGGGAAGTTGTAAATGATATATAATCATAATTTTTTATATGTGGGAATAAGTTTAAAAAGTTATCTGTTTAATTTCACTCAATCCTATATTTCTATACCAACTCTATTTAACTAAAGAATTGAGATATTTTAGTATCCATTTCACAAACTGTTTGTCTCGTTTATGGATCAGGTGGTCAAATAAGAACACTTTGAAATGGTATAAAGATATTTTTATTAGGAGTATGGAAATCCTTTTCCTCTTTATTCTTAGTCTATTTTAATAGTTATCCAAGAACTCTTCTATTATTTTTTCCTTTAGCTCTTTTGATGATAAATGTGGATTGTCTACAATTATTTCCTTGTGACTTATAGTTACTACAGGTTGTGCCTATGTTACTATAGCAATAATCAACCATTTAGGCAAGAATCTACCCAAATGGTTTCATTCCTGTTGCATGCAAATCAACCACCTTTTTTGTGTTTTACCTGCCCTGCCTTGCATAGGGTTAGTACAACATATGTTTTTAGTTTTTTAATAGTCTACTTTGTAGAATTTGAATCTTATTTGTATAAAAAAATAAATTTCAATTAGGAAATCAAGCAAATTTATCTACTTGAAGATACAATTGTCTTGACACCTTGCCCAACAATGATGGCAAAATGATGAGCAAAATTTTAACCACCAATTAAATTGACATAGACCAATCTCTATATGTACAAGCCTATTAATCAAATAAGGTAGACACTTGGTTTATAAATTCCACTAATTTCATTAATTGACAACTTAGGGATCATTAAGCTTGACAAGATATGGACATTATATGTATAACACTTGCTCATTTGTTGAGGTTTATCAATTGCAGATAGATAACACACTTGAATAAAGTAAATTACATAAATTAAAAGTGTAGAAAATTAAATCACATTTGAAAGAACTAAATAACCATAGTGAATTAAAATCACTATGCTAGAAGCTTCCTATAAGATATTTAATAATATTCACACTTAATCACAATTATGTAGAAATCAATTTTATCTCACATATGCAAAATAGAGAGAAAATGAATAAATACTTGCACACTAACCAATGGCTATTCTAACGAGTTATGATCTTCATTACAACTCCTTACAATGGGTCCCTCCTCGGTTATATTTGAGTTCTAATCCTTCCCTTGGATGTAAAATGCTTTTACTTCAAAATATTTGCTCGCATTCATAATCCTATAGCAATTAAAGATTGATACAATAAAGGTTAAAAAATTCAATAAATTTTTATTTATCAATCACTATTTTACTATTACCTTTGGCTGATACCTTATTGTATTAAATATATAGATAGGGATCTTTATTGTTCAACAATAAAAATAACTAAGTTATGAATACAAAACAAATTTTAGGAAAATAGTTTTGAAGCACCGTAACTACGAGAATGCTACCAATAACTAATCAAGAGAAGAAGATAGAACAAAATATGTTCTATTAGGTGGTTGTGATGACAAGAGATATCAGTATACCCAACCATAATTTGTTCTTGTTCTTATCTCTTAAAATTCATTCTTTAACTTCCTTAACCACTTAACAATAACCAAAGGTGTTGTTACAACTATTACAGGATAAAACAACCATCCAATAGCTGTTATAGGTTAGTTGTGGTAACCTACAGGTTATTACAGGCTGGTCATTATAGGTTACATTCCTCCATCCATTCCAAATTAACTTCATCCAATTACTATAGGCTAGGTCTATCTATTAGCTACGCGTTGTCACTACCTAAATTACTATGGGATTGTCTTGTTTTCTCAAGATATTTAAACACATGATATTAAAATAAACCAATATAGTAAAGATAATCCATAATGCATCTAAATCAGAAAATAAACCTTTTCATCCATATAAACATAAATAACATAGTTATCATCTTTATTTAGTGTTATTGATAGGCAAAGTATATAAAAGATGGCTTTTATATCTAGCAAATTTGGCAATGGAAGGGTCAAGGAAAGATACTAAGTACTCAAACTTGACCATTTTTATGGCTCATCAACAAGCTTGTAGAAAATATGAGATTTGTGAGGCATTAGAAGATTTTTTCACACATTTTATCTTTAATTCTTGTTCTCATTAAATTTTGTTCTATTTTGGGTTTGCTGGAGGTGTGCTTGCACTCCTTACTCCTTATATTATATTATAATTTTCCAATCCTATGGGATAATTTTGGCCTTTTATGGACATTAATATCATTATATTATCTTAATTTGTTGATTGTGTCAATCAATAAAGTATGAATTTGGATGTCTATATATGTAAATGTGTTAATGATCTGATCATTATTTATGTGCCATCTCAATATAGTTCATTGGTGAATAACTACATGATTCTCACTTATGATAGTTTATTGAAATTACATAATACTAATAAATGTATTAGAACTTATAATATGGATAAATATATTAAAATTTATAATATGGATAAATAGATTATAACTAAATTGCATAACACATATCTAATTACTTTTAACTATGCTAAATAATATGTACAAAATAAAAAACATAAGCTTAATTAATTAGTTTCAAAATTAGGGAGGGTTGATCATGCAATGTTTAAAGGCATATCTTGAATATTGTGAGATCTGGTGATTTCAATAAGATATAATAGTGGAAATCCATATTCAAATGTGATAAAATCCTCACACATAAAGATGAGAGTGATTAGAACAAGATGTATAGATCATTAATAACATTGTTAACAGATTTAGAGAATTTTAATAATGTTCCTGATGAGTGACAAATAAAATTAAAATAATTTAATGACTACAATCGTATAATCTAGATCTCCAATAACCTCACTTAATTTTATGCACTACAACTCCAATAACATATAAAAAATATTTTCTTCTCCTTGCCCTAAATGGAATTAATAAAGAAACCATGAGAAAAATAATAAACATTTTACGACTTGTAGTAAACTAAGTGAATAACAAAACTATCTTGATATTTATCATGCCCTTATATAATAACAATATTGAAAATAATGAGCTTCATGATTGGAATAATTCAATAACATATAAAACCCTAGTGTTGTGTAGCCTTCCTCCTCCTAATGATTACTTTAAGATGAAGAAATACTATAATGTTTGCTCAATCTCTCTAGAATGCTTATAAGTGTTTAATAGATTCATGTGAATGATAAAATGGAATATATATGATTCTCTAAATGTTAATGAACTACAATACACTTGTATTTACAAAAAAATGAGTTCAAATTAGAACCATATTGGTACGTTAACTAAAAATATAAAAAAATTGAAAATAATGGGAGACCACAAGATAGGTGCACCATGAATAATAGGGGTCACTAAAGTATGTGAGAGCATCATTATCACTACTAACTATAGACACCACATTTTGGCCACAACTGGCTTCCAACTAGACTTTATATTAATTTCTATCAAATAATACAAATTAAGCCTAAGAGTCACTAAACATCCCAATTTCCTTTGCACATCAGACATTGGTGCTTAAAATCATGTTTAGGCATCCCTATTTAGGGTATTATTCTGTACACAATAGTAACCTGTCATAGATTCATCTACATTCACCTTGGAACTTAACAACTAGCAATTTGGCCTTTGGACCCATTAAGCAGGGCACTTGATAATTCCTAAAGTGCTAAAATGCTAAGCAGAATGAATCAACTAATTAAACTAGATTAAATGCTTAAGTGAATTTTACATATGCAATTAGTGAAAACAAATTTTGTAAAAAGGAAATTTTAATAAATATGAGGTCATGATGACATCATCATCCTTAAAGTCAAGGAATTCAAAATATCTCCCTAAATGTAATAAATTCAGAAATGAAAAACCATACTTAATATATGGGATTTATTTTCCAAATATTTTTACACATCCCCTTTTGAACTCAGCTAGGGTTAGCCTTAACTCACCTAGGGTTAGTCTTAACTCACCTAGGGTTAGTTCGAACTCAGTTGTGGTTAATTATAACCTAGCTACACTTGGGTTAAAGTTAACTTTGGAGGCTATAAATACAATGCCTCACCCATTGAAAAACAAGCTTTTTATGTGTAATGTTATTATGCCAAAATACCTCCAAAAATCGTCATAGTAGTGTTACCATGCCAATTTACTAATCCAAATCAAACCGAGCTAAGGTGAATAAAGGGAAGATGATGCAAGAACACCATTGACAAAGACTCCATTATACACAAGCCGAGCAAGGCAAATACCTCAACAAGTAGATTTAGAGCTACAAGGAAGTCCAAAAGGAGTTTCTCTTTTGTGCTTTTAGTTGTGTCTTAATTGTGTTGTTATTCTTTATGGTCACCCAAGTACTTAGGCAAGAATTGTTAGTTTGCATTGAAATTATTTGGTTTGAAATGTATTAACTAATAAGAGACTAATGACCCTCTTTGTAATCTTATGTTACATAATGACATGCTTATTAGGACCATGCACCCCACAAGCATGAATGGAATATCTTGGGAGTCTTTTGGAGCCAAGAAGACTTCATTATAGAGCTTAATTTCTTGATTTATTGCTAATTTTTCCATTTTTTCCTTGTGACTACTTATTCACAAATTCATGACTGTGTAATTGAAAATTTGTAGAGGTAAACTACAAAATCATCAGCTAAATATGTGATCTAAAAAAACTATAAAATTGCTCTGATTTAGCCTCAGCCCTGCAAAACTATGAAATCAAGCTCAAAAATGGTGAAATTGATAAGCAAATAGTGAAATCATTCTACAAGAAAAAGGGTGTTTTTCTTTTTATTTTTAAAAACTAACTACGAAATTATTTCATATTTGTGAATTCATTATTTACAATAGTGAATTCATTATCTTTAGCAGTGAAATCACATTCTTAAGTAGTGAAATCACATTTTTAGGATTCAAATTCATTCTGCCTAGCTATGAATTCATCTTACAAAGTGGTGAAATTATTTTACTAACTACAAAATCATTGTAAAGTCATGAAATCATCCCTATGTGTTTATGGGTTTGGTTGCAGGTTTCTTAGAATCATGAAATTATTTCCTAAACTATGAAATTATCACTTGAAGTGTGAAATTATCTACCTAAACTACAAAATTGTCACTTGAAATACAAAATTATCTGCTTGTACTATGAAATTATCACCTAAAATGCAAAATTATCTACCTAAATTATCAATTTGTCAGTTGAAGGAGTAAAATTGCCAAACTGAGTGGTGAAATTATTCAAAAACTATGAAATTACCCACTGTGTGTTTTAAGCATTTGGGTTTGACTATGTTTTTATAACAAAATAATTTTACAGTTTGTAGTTTATTGTATAACTATAAAATCATTCCAAAGAGTTGATTTTGTGCTTTTTTGAGCTAATTCATAAGTATATCATTTTTTCCAAGTAACAAGAAAACTCACTAACACTTTTTGCAGGACTCAAAGGCCAAAGAAATAACATTTTTATCACTTTAAATCTTCAAATCACATCTACATTTGGTGTTTAAAAATCATTTTAGTTACTTTATTTTTCATTTTTCAAAGTTCACAACTCAAACAAAGCCAAGGGGTTAAATTTCACATCACATTTTGCTTGGGTTTTTAAAATGAACTTAAACTTAGACTAAACGCTCTTAAGAGCTTGCTTGTTTATTATTTTACTTATTATTTGTGTTATTTTTTACAAAAAAGATTTAGCGTGTATGCTCTCCCCCCATTCCTTTTAGGGAACTCAGGTGACTAAGAATGCTTTGTCTATTGCCTTTGTCACTTAGTCCAAGCATAAAAGGAATGTTTCTAAGGCATTCCTCAAGATTTGAATGACTTGGGTGACTTTAAAATGACCTTAAAGTCCTATATTTATTTTTTACATCTTAGCTTGTGGGTGGGATTTCATCACCTCCTCATAAGCTCTTTAGGGAAGCGTTGACCCAAGATTTCATCTCTCAGCATCATTTTAACCCACTCTATGATGGGGTATATAAATAAAGGCATGAGATACTGTGATTGCCAGGGGGCTGAGCAATTTGCCTCTCTGATCAAAATAAAAACTTGAGTCAGGTCTGGCTAACCAAGGGACTCCATTAAGAAGTATAGTGATGGAGTCACTATATAAAGGAATAAACCCTTACATAGTAAGTTAGCCAGTATGAACTCAATTGACATGATTCTATTTTTAGTGTTAACCACACTTGGGACCATCTAGAACGTGTGAAACTTATATATTTAGACAAACCCCACTTGCCATGGAAATATTTTCAATGTAGGGTGAGTATCCCGAAGTTCCATGTCAATATAAAAACTCTTGAGAGAAGAGGGGGCCTAAAAATACTACTTTTCATGTATATCTAATTTTTTTTATTAATAAATTATTTCCTCTCAAGGAGTATATAGATAGAATTTGACGATATGAAGCTACCTTGTCATTTTTTAGGAATAGGATGATACACTTAGGTGTTTTTGTGTCTTTTCCTTTTTACTTTCATTTGTTTTGAGTCAAAAATATATTTGTTTTTCAAAAACACATGTCCAATTCACATCCAAAATCAAGTCATGTTTATACACCCCTTTTTACCTAAAGAGGTCTTATGTCATCCATTTGATACCATAACTTTGCCTTAGTTATTTTCAATTTTTTTTTGTGTGTGTGTGTGTCACTTGTTTGAAAAAGGTGTCATTAAGCTACCCATTTCATTCCGAATTTATTATTTAGAGTTTTTTAAACAAACCATTTGTCATATCTTTTTAGTGAGATAGCACCGTTATGTTGCTCATATTATTTCAAAGACCTTTTTCCAAGTGTCCAATCAATTTCAAAACCACATGTGCCTTTTTGGTCTATGCCTAATATCAATATGCCATCCATTTTGGTCTATTTTGTTATCCACTTGAGAAACCAAGTATTTTAAACCAAGTTTGAAATTGGTCTTGTGAATTTCATATTCAAACATTGATTGATTCATGCCTATGCCTCACTTAATTTGGCTTAGAAGTTTACCTCTCACTTTTGTATCATGTAACTTGGATTAATTCCTTACTTGATTTTAAGATATTTTATGCCTATGTTTTGGAAGTGGTTTATTTTACCTATTCCTCACATCTCTTTTGTTGCTTAGACTAAGGTTGAAACTATCTCTCCAAGTACAACCTTAAGTGCTATTAGTTTACATTTGACTCTTGCTCATAACTTGCGCTTGAATGGGTTACTCCTCATCCTTGTTTTTGCCATTTGGAATTGATTTTCCTAATTAGTTTAATGCATATGACTAAAGTCTAATGTATTTTACCAATGTATCAAGTTTCCTCACTCAGGAATGGAGGTAACTATCCATGGAGATATACAACATTATAAACACTAAACATTTGGAGGCTGATTATGAAATTTACAACTATCATTTTGGCCTAGACCTAATACCCAAGAAGGATAAAGACAAATAAATACTTGTTGAATTACCAGAGGCTAATTCAATAGACCTTAATATCCTTTTAACCTCTTCATATACACCTCCTATTGAACCACGATGCATTCCATATTGCCAAGCTTCCATAAAACCCCAAGTCTTGTAGAAAACCTAAAGCTAAACTAGTTAGAATGGAATGGTGATGGAAGGGAAAAGGCAAGTTTCATATCCCAACACCTATTATTTTTACACTATCCACTAGCCAAGAAGTGGACCCACTTGTCAATGATGATTACTAATTGAACAATGGCAAATTAGTTAATTGTTACCATAGTGTAAAGTATCCTATCCCTAGTAGGATCATGGATAATCAAGCCTATGAAGGAAGAGGCATGGGGGTAAACCAACAAGGTACTCTTGAACCTATTTCTATGACTAGATATAAAGGAACCTATGGTATTAGATTTAAACCATTGGGGGGTGACCCCATGCATTTTATTCATAATTTAGTGCTAATGATTAGTGATGATGATGTCGACAACAAAGTAGAGTTTGATCATAACATTTATGAATATCTTACCAGTAATAACCTATTTGAGCCCCATACCATTTGCATCAATACCCCAATAATCTAACATTCCATGCTTCCCATTTATCATCCTCAAATTATAAAGTAATACCAACACGAATCCACAGTGCCTGTAGACAAGTTTGAGAATGATGAGGCCTTTTGTGATTTTCTAGGTCTAAGAGACAATGTTCCATTATGAGACCATAAAAAAGGGTTTTATATCAAGTATCCTGCAACCTATTTTGGAGAATGCATGAACACCCTTAGGCAAAAACAAAAGAATAAAACATTGAGGTCCTAAAGTGAAAACCTCTTTTAGGCACTTTTGGACTAGGGTAAAAGTAAAGAGAAAGGCTAGTCTTTTGGTGAAAACCTGTTTCAAGTGCCACTAGATCTACTTCTCACCAAAGCTTGTGACCTAAAATGGGGGTAATAAACACTAAAAGTAAACATGCGTAGAAGACATATACTCACGTCAATATATATGAAATCTTAATACATAGGAGAGAAGTACAAATGTCAATCTATCCACTCTTACAAAGGAGGAACAAAGTTAGGAATACTTATCTTTGAAGATGAACTTATTGAACCTCAATCTCTCCCTTGGCCAAGGTGCTTTGCAAGAGGTTGTTGTGTTATGTAAGGATGACAAGGATAAATCAACTCTAGTCTACAAAACTTATCAATGCATCCAAAATACTTCTCCACAAGATAAGATATTTATCTCTAAACAAATTATGACACCATAAAATATGCTCCTTGAGTAGAATAGTGGATGAAAAGATACGCAATATATATTTATTCTTCTTCTCTTCTCAAATAAATGATGAAATGATTGTGTTTATATAGATGGATCTAACCGTAGTCTTTTCCAAAAGTTTAGGTTGATAAGGTCAACCCAATATACCTTATATCGTTATTGGCAAAAATAAATTGGGTCTTGGTCTAGGTTGGTCAGGGGCTGACAGTGTAACATAAACCATCAAAAAGTATTTTAGGCTAGGTAAGGGCTAATGAAGGCTAAAAATGACTAGAGGAGGGTGGAAAAGAGGAGGTAGAGCTTAGGGGAATGTTTTTAGGAGATGTGTGTGTAGATAACAAGTGGTAGTATAGGGACAATAATCCTAAGAAGCACTAATGGTCTACGCACCCTTATCTCAGTGCACCCTTTAAGGCATGTACTTAGAGAGATTGAGACTCTGCAAGAGAGAAAACATAAGTAATTGATAAAGTTTGAAAATATTATGTGTATACATATGCCCCATTAAAAGATCATCACATGCCAAGTAGGTGCAACACATGATGGTGCTTCGAGAAGGATCATAACAACACACAATGATAAAGCTAAATAAATTGCAATAAAGAGAAAATAAGATAAATGAAAGGATAGAATTTAAAAACACATACCTTTACTTACCTTAGTGTTGTAGATAAATAAGGTGATGCAATAAATGTGAAGGTGTCTTATGTAGAGAACATTAGGCAAACCTGTATAAGTTAGTAGAAAAAAGTGAAAAAATAAAATCTTTGCAACATAGACATATAACAAGTGAAAACATTCTCTACGATGTCAAGATTCTGGTACATTTTACAATTTGGAAAAAGAGCTAGTAAAGACAAAGATATGATCAAAACACAAAATTTGATAGTAAATATTTGAAAGGCAGATAATTTTGAATATTAAATATAAATAGGGTGAAGAATAATTCATTTATTGTTTTTACTATTATGAGAAAATAGAGATTTGAAAGACCTAGTGGAGACCATATAGTCATCATGGTATGGGGACGACATTTGAGACGTGGAGGATGCATAGAAGCCATGACAAGTGTAGCACATGTAAGCAACTCTAAATATCATTTTCTTTGAATATTTTGATTTGAAATTGACGTAAATATGGGGAAATGACTTGTAGGCAAAATTCAAGAACTGAAATGAACCCTACAATTTTTTTAGGTAAACTAGGGGTAAAACATGGTATTAGGTTGGAAGAAGTTATCCCAATAAATTTCCAAGGCATTTATGATAAATGGTCAAAAAGTTGTTGCTATGGATGAACATATTCAACCTGGTCGACCTGGTCAACTTTGTCTATAATGTGAGGGAGAGTGATAAGGCCGATTGTGTAGTAGTGGGATGATTTAGTATGTTAATAGGGGGTAGAATACATAGTACTAGGATTTCTTAGTTGCTAAGGGTGATAAGGCTAAATGTGTAATAACAAGGTTGATTTAGTCTATTTGAAATGGTTGATGTAATATTGCTAACAAAGGTCAATTGTGTATAACAAAGTTGATATAGTATCATAAGGCAATAAGGTGGCTGATCTAATATGAATGTGGCTAATGTAGTAGGAATTTGAAAGGGCCAATTTAGTATTAAATAGCCCTATTCTATAGAAAATGGAAAGGCTAAATTAAACCAACTAAGTTTTTTAAAAGTTTAAGAATGTATTTTGATTATTAATGACATGGATATTTGATACATCATTTGTTGTTTGATATTTTATAGAGATGTTAAAGGTATTGGTGATTGATAGATGCATCATGACTACCATATCTACTGGAGTGATTGATAGATGTGGATAGAGTGCGACTAATTGCATTGGGATTTAGAGATACTATAGAGATTAGGCATATCTTCCTTAGTGTTGATCTTGTTATCATGTTCCTTGGAGCATGGGAATGGTTGACCAATTTTTTTTGATGGGTGGTGGATGGGGATACCATAGAGGTGGGTATCACACTAGAGGATATCCATGCTTTGTTGGGATTACTGATAGGAGGGACACCAATGATCACAGGAACATAAGATGATCTAGAAGAGAGGCAAGCACTAACTAGGTAGGCAATGTGCTCAGATAAGATATACCTAGGTTTGTAGGTTAGTATTTTTGATGTGTATATTGTGTAGATTCTAGACATATATAAGGTCATTATCGAACTTATGACAACATGAGTTCTATGTCACAAGTTGGATAATAAGGTATCATTATACGTAATAGCCTTGTGTTAGTCTAGTTTAGTCAAGGAGCACTATATGCCTTTGAGTCTATCATTTGGGTATAACTTATGCATGATATGTATGGGATGTTGTATATAGGGAAGAACACCATGGGGCTCATTTTTTTATTGAGTACTTGTATATATGAGAGGTTCCTTGTGTATTGACCAGTTGGGTTACTCTATATGGTGGATGATAGGTTACCTATGGTGACTAGATGGTGGAAAGACTAGGTAGAATGGGTTATACCCCATGTGCTAGCTTTATAGACGATCACACGAGGGGAGGTCTTGTGGTATCCTTACACACACATTGCTATTATTTATCCTAGTTGGTCGATTGTGGTGATCGGGTTGGCTCGAGTATGGATCACAAGCTATTAGACTTGATGGGTAGAGTCATAACTAATGAAACATTTACCAGGGTAGTTTGGACTCCCACACCTAGTGATCCATTTAGTAATTCTTAATTTTTGGTCATGACATGTTAGAGAGTTGAGAGGGAGAGGAGGAGGAGGAGTATTGATGGAGAGACTTGAGATCAAACTACAAAATTTGAGACTATGGACTAATTGAGCATGCCAATAGGTGGCTGAAGGAGGAGAGGACATATATGTTGATGTAGGGATGTAATAGGCACCATAACAAGAATAAAAATGACCACCTCAACCACACCATAGATGAAAGCACCACTAACGAGAGAGAACACAAGTGACGATAGTAACATAGGATAACCCAACAGTTATTCTAGGATAGATCTAGTTGATGCAAGGACCTCTTAAGAGAGGGTCATGACATGCATGAGTGGTGATTCCTAGATTTTGAATGGTGGGGAGATGATCCACAAAGGAGGTTCTTGAGGGATGAGTAGATGGAGAGATGGTGGTTGGTGACATCGAGACTGGTGAGAAATGCTGTAATTTTAAGCTTTGATATAGAATACTAGTTGGATGTGATTCTAGTAGATAGATTTTGAGATATATATGTGATCTAATATCTATTTGGTTTTGTTTTACAGATTTGACAATTGATGAGGTTAGATGGGGATCCTTAGTTATGGCTATGAACCATGATATTTCAGATGGGGTGCTGGCACCATATGACCCCACTATGTTAGAAGATCTTGTAGTACCATCTACCCCAACCTAGACATATTGGTCTAAACTAATGGGGGAGGCCATGAGGTAGTTGCAGACATGCAGGGATGGATTTTATCCATTAGTAGGGGTGAAATTGGGAGAGGCACAAGCTTGATAGGCCTTGGCTTAGGTGAGATAAATGCACATAGATACCATAGTCTAGCTTAGATAGGTACAAATCCAAGGGGCCAATCTACAGGGATAGGTAGCAGGATTGAGATCCCAAACTTCCTCATTATAGCATATCATTCAGAGGGGATAGTCCTAGGCATCTATTCACAACATGGTTAGTCCACATGATAGGAATGATGGAGCCTAATCATAGAGTTAGAGCTATGTATTTTGTACTTTATATTATATAAAACACATGATATATATAAATATTGATTTTGACAGTTGAATTTTGATCCCATGAGTTGTATTTGGTTGTGGATATTGATGCATGGATATATTTATTTATAACACATGTATTTTTATTTTTTCGTATATGATATGGAGAATATATGTGGAGTGTTTTCTTTTCTAGCATTATGTAATACACATGCATGGTTAAAAAGAAAAAGACATAAATGACTTGAAAAAGTATAAGTAATAAAAAACAAATGCACTACACACTATATCATGATGGGAAATGTGTAATAATAAAAGATGACTAAATATAATAAACCAAAGATGGTAAAAAGAGATAACAAATGTTGGTAAACCATGAAAAAGATTTGCACCAAATTAAAACAAGTAAAATCACACTATATCATGTTGGGAAGTATGAAATTAATGTAATACAATGGAAGCCACATGAAAATCAAATGGTATATATAAAAAAAAAAATTAAGTTAATCAATCATACTAAATCACGTTGGGAAGTATAAAATGGAAACAAAATTGGAAAAATGAACTTAAATTGATCACACTAATTCAAGCTGGGAAGTATGAGAAAATTAAGGAAAGTGGCTATATTCTTACATGTAATCAGAAAATAAAAAGATAAAAGTGAAATATCAATGAAGTAAGCATAAAACATAATATATCAAGATGGGAAGTATGTAAATGACATGTAACTCATGATCAATCATGACTTATCTCAATTTTGACACATGTAACTTCATTGTGACTTGGATATTAGAAATTTTTGTGAGGAAGGCCAGGTCTTATCCATGGTCTTACACTACAACTCATAAAGGGAACACCAATGAGGTAGAAACAATAGGAAAAATATGTGAAAATAAAAGTTTGGAATGGTAATTTGGTAATTTACGAGGAAGGCCTGGTCCTATCCAAGGTTTTACACTACAACTCACAAATGGAATCCCTAGGGGAGTGATCAACGAACAAAAAAATTATTTCTCAAGGGGAATATTAGGAGTTTTGGAAATTAAAAAAGGAGTGTAAAAATCATAATGTAGGCATCTATGAGAAGACCTTAGGAAACATGAGGCACACTAAGGACATAAAAAAGACACTAAGTGACTAACAACCATCAATATATAAAGGATACCCATTCACAGTAAGCACAAAGCTGTATAAAAAATGACTCATGTTGGTTGTTTGAATAAATAAAGTTAAAATGGTCCTCCCTTCTCACAATATGTTCCCCATTCCTCAGGACCTCTTACAGAGTCGTCGCTCTACTGTGAAGATTAGGTACTTATGTGAGAAATTAAGTAGCACTAAAAGATTTTTTTTTACTCTCCTTTCCCAATCTACTAGCCTATCGCACCTCAATGGACCTTGTCTCTATCATAAGGCCAATTGTGGATTTTGAGATTTGATTACAAAAAGGAGATGTGATTGCAATCACATCTTTTAGTGTGATTTAAGTTTTTAAAAAAATTAATATTGCCTTTTATGTCATTGCCTTTTATTAAAATGATTTTGATTTTAAATTTTAATGGCTTTTAACATTCTTCCTCCATATGAACTTGGAATGACCAATCATGAGAGAGAGAGTGATGCACACAAATGAGTCTTAGACTTTGGTTAAAGGAAGCCAATTATCCGAAGACATAATTGACTAAAACATGTAGGCTTACCTATGAACCAACATGTTATCTCATGTTTTAACCATGCGTATGCTTAGTTTGTGAAAGGAAATAAGGGGAATAAAGGGAGATCTGAGATGGACTGGCAAAATGAGATTATAATGAGATGACTTTTTGGCTAATTGATCACATGGTAAAGAAGGAAGACTAAGGGGATCAAGGTTTATATAACCAAGTCATAATAATGATTATCCATGTTATAGAGATAAGGTAGAAAATAAGCATGAGAAAAGAACAATACGTCCATGGAAATAAATTAATTCATAGATAAAAATCATGTAATCATGAAAAAAATCCATAAAATATCATAAATAAAGAAGATGACACCATAGAAAACATGTAATGTAAAATAGACAACCATTTAAGATATATAAACGAAGGAAATTTTTTAGATAATGTCAAATGATATAAAGTAGAGAAATATAAACTTGGAACACATGTTTAATCTAAAATGAAGAATAAAGTAAAGGAACACCATGTTATGTTCACAAGTATTGGTAAATTTGTCCATCAACATTGTCCATAACATCTAATAAATCTCTATGAAGATAGATTCTAATTGTAGCAAGGGTTTCATCAATTTTTAGAGAAATCTTGGAGAATACCTCTCATTGAATCTCATCAATAGAAAATGTAGGCATGCCTAAAGGATCATGCTCATGAGAGCCATCGTGCATGGGATACTCAAGATAAGGAATATGAATGGAATTTGTGAGACATGAAGGAATCACTAGTGGAGAAGGGGCCATAGATGAAAGAGGACCCACAGGTGGAGGGATCATAGGTGGAGGAACCACATCTAGAGGAACCATAAATGGAGGAACCATAGGGAAGAAGGGGCCACAGGTGGAGGAAGGACAAGAGAAGAAGGGGTAGCTTTCTTGCATGGGAAACATATGGGAGGAAGGATAATAGGTTTAGGAATGGTCATAAATGATCCTAAAGATGTTGTTGGAGGATACGATAATGATCAATGTGATGGGTACTGCATTGGTGCCATAGATTATATACCTCCCCATATTTGGGAGTAAACTTAGGTAATAACTTGGGGGTATGTATAGCCTTTGTCTATATGATGATGAAGAGTAGGATGCAAGGTGTCTATATATTGTCTAATATTTTGACAATGAGTGGAGGAATGATTATCTATGCTATGAAATCAACAAATACACTTGTTAGGAGACTTTGTGGCTATATTAACAAAATGAGTGGAATTAAAAGTAGGGGAAGGCAAGAATAATTTACAGGCAAGAATAATTTACAATCTCTAGTGCAATGACTAAAAACTCTATGGATGTCATAGTATGGATGATCAACGCATTAGGTAGGTAGAAGAGGAAACTATGATAGAGGAATTAGTCCATCACTAAAGGGAGGTGGGGATAGTAGATAGACTAGATGAAGTTTGATTGAAGGAGAAAGATAATTAGAAGTAGGAGGAGACTTGACTCAAGTGGGAATAGAATATAGACTAGGATCAATAGAGGGAAGATCAAGCTGCATAGAGGATTTATGTATTATAGCAAGCATCTTAGGGGAAAGTCAACTATAGGGATCCTAGTATCTAGTGAAGTGATAGGGACCAGTCATACCATGATCCATAAGCATGCTCCTAAGAGGTTATTCAAAAATTGTAGGCATGCCATGCAATCACACCATCTTTACCCTTGATGGGATCTAAGATTATTTAGATTGTAAATTTTATGCTTTAATACTTTAGTTATTGCTTTTAAATTCTACAAATTGGGTCAACTAGTTTGACAAAGTTTTGAAAAACCCTGTATGTTGAAGAAGAATAAGGAATATAGTCAACCTATTCGATAGTGTTCATTGATCTGTATGTTAGTAGAAAGAATTAGTAGATAGAGTCAATCTATTCGATAGTGTATTCAAATTTGGGACTAAAGAAGATTATTGGGTCAAACTATTTGATCTAGTAACTTGTAGCTGATGAAGACCTACACAAACATAACATAGTTATTTTGAAGTGACTGTGTGTTAAACCTAAGCTCAAAATGTTAGAACTATGTCGAATGGTTCGATACCATATTAAAAATATAGAAAAATATAATAAAATGATAAAAATGATGGTGTGAAAGAAAAATTTAAAGGGTTAGATTCACGTGATGTTCACCAAAATGTATGTAAAGGGAAATAAAACTGATCTATAAATCAATCCTAAATCAGAGAAGATAAATCCTACTTACACTTTTGATTATTGATACGTTAGATATTTGGGGTCATGAAAAAGATGGATCTACTAGACCTAGCGAAGGGATCTATTACCACAATAAATTCACTAAGGAGGGTTCCAAAGCCTCCAATCAAGCAAAACTATATAATAACCCTAACTAGGTCATATGTTTTCATATTCACCAAACTAATAATAAGTAAAGTTTAATATAGTGCTCATAAAAGCTTGTGGCACAAAGTGGGGGTAATAAACACTAAAAGTAAACATACATAAAATACATATACTCACATCAATGTATACTAAATCCTAATGCATGGGAGAGAAGTACAAATGCATATCTATCTACTCTTACAAAGGAGGGACAAAGTTGGGAATACTTACCTTTGAAAATGAACCCACTAAGCCTCAATATTTTTTTTAGCCAAGGTGCTTCACAAGAAGTTATTATGGGATGTAAGGATGACAAGGATAAATCAGCTTTAGGGTACACAACCTATCAATGCATCCAAAAGACTTCTCCATAAGTCAAGATCTGTATTTCCAAAGAAAGTATGAAACCTTAAGCTATGATCCTCAATTATAATGGTGGATAAGAAGATGCACAATATATATATCTTCTTCTTCTCTTCTTAAATAAATGATGGAATGAATGTGTTTATATAGATGGATCTAACCCTAGTCCTTTCTAAAAATTTAGGTTGACAAGGTCAACCTAATTTACCTTATATTGTTATTGACAAAAACAAGTTAGGTCTTGGTCTAGGTCAGCCAAGGGCTGACCTAAACCCTAAATAATTTTTATTAATTAGAGTACAAGGTCGATGGGATTGACAATGTAATGTAAACTATCAAAAAGGATTTTAGGCTAGGGAAGGGCTAATGAATGCATAAAATGACTAAAAGAGGGTGAAAAAGAGGACACAAAGCTTAGGGGAATGTTTTTAGGAGATGGGTGTGTAGATAATAAGTGGTAGTATAGGGACAACAATCCTACGAAACACCAATGGTTTGCCCACCCCTTTCTCAGTGTACCCTTTAGAGTTTGCACTCAAAGATATTGACACTCAATGGGTTCCTACAAGAGAGAAAGTATCATTAATTGATAAGTTTGAAAATATTATGTGTATACACAAGCCATTACTGAGATGCCACCACCTTCCACTTTAAAATAACTTTATAATTTTCAAGGCAAAATCCAATCCATCAAACGCTTCATTTCACAGTTGGCTGATAAATGTCATCCCTTCACTCACTTGTTGAATAAAGGTGTTAAATTTCTTTGGGATGAAAAATATCAAAAAAAATTTTAGCATCTAAAGGAATATCTTGCTAGTCTACTTGTTTTGTTTCCACCAGTGCTAGGGAGGCCATTTTTGTTATACCTATTTGCCACTGACAAGACCCTAGCGGCACTTTTAGCTCAACATGATGAAAATGGGAAAGAGCATGCCATGTACTATCTTAGACATACATTGGTCACATATGATCACAACTATACACTAATAGAAAAACCTTATTTAGTTATGGTCTTTGTAGCTTGGAACTATGTCATTATATGTTTAACAACAAGACCATAGTCATTTCCAAGGTAGATCTACTCAAGTATCTACTATCTAAGACAAGTTTACAAGGCTGTATGGATAAATGGATCATGATACTAAGTGAGTTCAAGATTGAGTATGTCAATTAGAATGCCATAAAGGGACAAGTAGTTGCAGACCATCTTGTTGAAGCTCCCCTTTCAAATACCAAACCACTCACGTTTTAATTCCTAAATGAGTCCATCATGACCATAATAGAAACACCTATTGAGGGACAACACTCGAATTTGTATTTTGATGTGTCATTTACATCACATGGATCAAGGGTAGGTCTATTAGTTATTACACCACAAGGTGATCTCATTCTCAACTCATTATGTATTAATTTTCCTTTCACTAATAACATGGTTGGATATAAAGCACTCATTGTAGGGCTTCATCAAGCTGTATAATGGAATATTTAGCATCTAATGGTTCATAGTGATTCATAGTTAATCATCAATAAGGTTATAAACCACTTTCAAACCAAAGATGACAAGTTGGTGCCATATAAGGCCATGATAGACACTCTCAAATAATAGATTGTTGACATACAATTTGAACACATACCTAGGACTAGTAATGAGACAATGGATGCCATGACTACTATTGGTTCTTTGATCTACAACATAGACAAGGTAAAATAATATCAATTCCTCATTGAAAATCATCTAATACTTGCTCATGAACCTTCCACCATTGAAATGTTCTATGGTATTATTGGTCCCAACTCTATTTAGTGCTCAGACCTTCACAATCACATCATGCCACTAGATCTATCACGTAAACAACAAAAGACCTTTACCCACCAAGCCTCTTACTTTACCTTACTTAGACCCACCCTTTACTATATAAGCTTTGATGGAACTCTACTTCATTGTTTATCTTCAACAGAATCCACCTTAGCATTGATGGAAGTTCACAAAGGTGTGTGTGGAACCCACACTAACTGGGATGTCCTAGCCAAAAATATCCTACATACTGGTTACTATTAGCCAAATATGAAAGCAAATGTAGCTACTTATGTCAAAAGATGTGACAAATGTCAAAGGCATGCCAATTTGATTCATGCCCTAGCCAAAACACTCAAATTAATGCTTATACCATGTTCATTTTTCATGTGGGGACTCAATCTTGTTGAGAAAATCAACCCTAACTCATCTGATGGCCATAAACACATCCATATTGCTACTGAATATTTTACTAAGTGTGTTGAAGCTATACCCCTCACTTAAATGACTAGAAAATAGATTTACAAATTCATCTTCATCTATCTCATATGCCACTATGGAATCCCATCCAACATTATATCTAATAATAGTGGATCATTTAAGAACAAGGATGTCAAAGTGATATGTGCTAAATACATCACCCCACATTTTTCCACCACATATTACCCACAAGGTAATGGCCAAACAAAGGCATATAATAATACCATTGTCAACATCCTTAAAAAAATTATCAATAATGCTGGCCATGATTGGCACTTGTAAATCTTCTGCACCCTCTAGGCATATCATACCAATTACTGTACTCCAATAGGAGCCACACCATATTCCCTAGTCTATGGCACTGAAGCCATCCTTCCCATTGAGGTCGAGTTACCTTCTCTTTTTATCTCATTAAAACACATTCTGGGTGATGAAGATTAAATAGTAGCTTGCTTGCAAGAGCTAGAGTTATTAGATGAGAAGTCCATGGTTTCTTTAAATAACCTTCAAACATATCAAAACAAGATACATGGTCAATATAATTGGTAGGTCAAACATAAAGAGTTTGAGCTTAGTGATCTTATCCTCAAAGAAAACCATAAGAACACCATGATTGAGAAAAAGAAGAAAGGAAAATTCAAGCCTAATTAGATAGGCCCCTATGTGATTGTTACCAGTTATGGTTTGGAAGCATACAAGCTCATTACAGTAGACAAAGATGAACTTGATGAGCCTATGAACATCATACACCTCAATTCTTATTTTTCTTGAGAGACTCGAAGTATAGTCTATGAGGCTTGTTTACATTGTACCATACCATCACCTTTCTTATATCATACCTTATATAATCCCCACCATACCTTCGCTATTGACCAAAATCATTTTTACCTTCCTAGGCCACCCTTTTTGACCTTGGTTCTACTCCATTGATTCTTTGGGTACCTTCAATGAGAGGATTTAGATCAAGTTTCAGTAGTTGATTTAGTATTATCGATAGAGGCAGTATCTTGGACTAATATGATAATGGTTTGGTAGTTACATCCTTCAGTTGTTGTGTTATTTCATTATGAGTACTACTGATTATAATCAGCTTTGGAAAAATTAGTGTTCCACCCTGTGCTACTAATTATAATCACCTTTGAGAAAATTAGTCTCATTAATGCATGTTGTTTTTCCCTAATTATAACTACCTATACACAAATTAGGAACAACACCTTTTCCATGCATTATCGCATCACCCTTACCATTCCTGTTCTATGCTATGCCATTTGTCTAATTCATAAACTTGTTGCTACCTAGTCAATTTCTCTACTATAAGTCAGAACTACAATGAATTGATGTCCTAATGAGACTATGTAGGCAATGCTTGATTGATGTTGAGGTCAACTCAGTCACCCATTTTATAATGCTCTCACCATTTTATAAGCATTTTAAGTTTGAATGCTCTCACCATTTTATGATTTATACTATTTAATATCTCATCAATCTCGATCGAGTAGAGATGATTATAAAATTCCAAAAACATTGGTAAAATACCTAGAAAATCCTAAAAATCCTAAAATCATGAAAATTGGCTTAGAGTTTCCATGTGAGATATAAAGCCATTTAAATTTTTTGGGATGAACCATCTTATTTATTCAGTTTATTTCTAGACCACCTTGGTCTTTTTCCCCCCATTTCTTGAAAAAATACATTGGATTGAGGTCTACATGGACTATGTAGGTAGTACTTGGATATTTTGGGCATCTCAGGTTAGCTCCACCACAGCTTATTTTCTTTTTTGATCTCTTCTTTGACTTAAGAATCTTGAGACTTTTAACTATTACATATGTAACCACTTGCCCTTTAGTTTCCCCATCTTTATTTGCCTTAGCCATACACTCTTACCATTTTACGTGCCATTTTTGTTTGAATCCTCTCACCATTTTATAAGCAATTTCATTCTATACACTCACTATTTTGTGATACCATTCCTATATTCATCTACAACACGATCATGTTTTCTTGATCATCATTTTCTTCTATCCTATATCCTAAGACAACTGCATTTGACCTGAAGTTTATGTTGGATCTTGCATCCATGGAACTATGTAGGCAACATCCACTTGCCTTGTGCATCTGAAATTAGCTTAGCTACCTCTTCATTTTATTTTGTTCCCCCCATTTTGTTTATTTTTTTTGTTTTTCTCTTATAGCCTAGGTATAATATTTTCCTTCTTGTTTATGTCGTTGTTTCCTTATATCCTATGGGAAAGCTTGTGTCAATATTCTTGCATTATTATACCTGCATCAATTTTATCTAGATTAAGGGCCACCTTGTCACCAAGGAATAATACCTTTATTACACATGCATGAACAATTTGTTTTCTATTTGCACTAACATTGTGATTAACTATTATTCATTTTGTTTGATTATTTTGTTCACTTTTTATTTATTGGTGTTTTGTTATGTCTTTAGGTTTGTTTCTTGGTATTTTGTTGTTCATTCATTTAGTTTTATTGGTGTTTTGTTGTATTTTTGTTTATTAGTGTTTTGATTTGTTCTATTTTATTTGTTTGTTCTTTGCCTGTTTATTTACTTTCATTATTGTGCCTTGACTTAATCTATATGTGTTCATTGGGTAATTCCTTTAGCATTATACTTAAGTCCATCCATATTCATACGTCAACATTGTTATCATGGTTTTCATCACTGGTGAATTATTTTCACTTATTTATTAGATCGAGTGTCAGTCCTTATGCATATTAGAACTAGGTTATCATGATGCTTTATATCATGGTACATACCTTCCTGTGCTACAATAAAAACTAGTTTGATGGATCCTGTAAGTAATGGTCCCACAATACTTCTTTTTGTTCACCTAAAAAATTCTTGATCTATCCAAATATTACCCAAATATAGATTAATTAAATTATGAATAAATTTTAATCCTTGTTGGTTAGGATGTACATCTCCATAATAGCAGGTAGCCCAAATTCATGCCTATCCTTTGTTGAGGCTTACTCTTACTCTATGAGTGTGGATTTATCACATAATCCCCCTTTTCTAATTTTCCATATTGTTCCAAACCATAGTGCTAATGATTATAACCAACTTTGGATAAATCAAAGTGTTTTGATCTATCTAGATGTTAATGATTATAACCGTATTTGGGCAAATCATTGTGTTTTGATCTATCTAGATGTTAATAATTATAACCACCTTTGGGCAAATTATTATCATTTCCCTACCTTACTAGGGCATGTTTTCATTGTGATAATGATTATAACCACCTTTGGGCAAATCATTATCTTTATCTCCCTGACTGGGGCATTTTTCATTATGCTAATGATTATAACTACCTTTGGGCAAATCATTTTTTTCACCTCACTATGCCGATGATTATAACCACCTATAGACAAATAATCCTTTTTTATCTACCCAATGTGGACATCTCACTGTGACACTAATTATAACTACCTTTGGGCAAATCAATCTTTTTCTACCCCATTTACCTTTAGGTCCCATTGTTTCTTTCTTTTTAAGGGAATGATCACTTAGTTGTTTCCCGCTCCCTCGAGGGGCATCTAGGGCTCATTCATCACCTTCTGGGTCATTAGGTATTAAATACCTTTTATTCTTTGAGAAGAAATTATTATGCCTATATCTTACAACACCTTCCCAAATAGGACAAACTGTATACACCCCATTTTGGCCATAACTAGCTTCCAATCGGACTTGAGATTGATTTCTACCAAACAATATAAATTAATCTTAAGAATCACTAAACATCCTAATTTTATTTGCACATTATAAATTGGTGCTTAGAATCATGTTGAGTCATCCCTACTTGGGGTATTATCCTGTATGCAATAATAACCTCTCACATATTCATCTCTAGTCACTTTTTGACCTAACAACTAGTAGTTTGGCCTTTGGACCCATTAAGCATTGGGCACTTGAATAATTCCTAAAGTGTTAAAATTCTAAGTAGAATGAATCAAATAATTAAACAAGATTAAATGCTTAAGTGAATTTTTCATATGTAATTAGTGAAAACAAATTTTTCAAAAAAGAAATTTTAATAAATATGAGGTGATGATGACATCATCATCTTCAAAGTCAAGGAATTCAAACATCTCCCTAAATGGAATAAATTTAGAAATGGAGAGCCATGCTTAATAAATGAGATCTCTATCCCAAATATTATTTACATGTCCCCTCATTAACTTATCTAGGGTTATCCTTAACTCACCTAGGGTTAGTTTGAACTTAACCATGGTTAATTCTAACCTAAGTACACTTGGGTTAGAGTTAACTTTGGAGGCTATTAATACAAGGCCTCACCCATTGAAAAACAAGTTTTTTAAGTGCAATGTTATTATACCAAAATACCTAAAAAAATCTTCATAGTAGTGTTACCATGCCAATTTAATATTCCAAATCAAGCCAAGCCAAGGTGAATAAAGGGAAGATGATGCAATAACACCATAGACAAAAACTCCATTGTATACAAGCTGAGCAATCCAACTACCTCAATAAGCAGATTTGGAGATACAAGGAAGTTCAAAGGGAGTTTATATTTTTTGCTTTTAGTTGTGTCTTGATTGTGTTATTTTTATTTATTCTTACCCAAGTACTTAGGCAAGAATTGTTAGTTTGTATTGAAATTGTTTGGTTTGAATTTTATTCACTAACAAGAGACTAATGACCCTCTTCCTAATCTTATGTTACACTAACAATCCCAAGAATGTTATTAACACTCATGACATAAATCTCAAGATGCTTGGAACTAGAGGGAGAATGAGGAAGGATAAGACTGAATAAGGGAGAGACATAATGATGACCCATAAATGTGGCAATAGTGCCCAATTTAGACTAGTAATCAACAAGTACACAAACATCATAAAATCATGTTATTTAATGACTAACAAATACTTATGGGACATTTTTATATTTATAAATTTTACCCCACTTTTATGTGTGTGAATTCATACATATCAAGTTAAAAATAAGACATGATATGGATATGAAATTTTATGTACTCCCTAAAGCTTTGAAACAAAATCCAATGTACCCAAGGAACACACACATGGGTTAACTCTGAATAATAATAATAATAAATACTGAAATAGATAAATTATTAAAAAAGGGTATTATTTAAACCACATCATAATATAATCAAAGTACATTTTTGAGTCAAATTTATTGAACCACATCTTCATTATATGTCTTAGGTCACCATGATTTGAAATTAGGCACCCTGTCAAAATTGGGTATCCAATACTTTTCATTGTATATAGTCCTATGTATTGAAACATAGAAAATTAATAGAGTAATAAGATAGATCAATATTGAATATGATTTCCCCCTCAATATTTGAGAAGAGTATGTGAAATGACAAAAATCAAATATGAGAAATATAATGTTATTGCACATGCAGGGCAATGACATAAAATATCATGAATCGTTAATGTATATATAATACTATATATATATATATATATATATATATATATATATATATATATATATATATATATATATATATATATATATATATATATAATGATCAACATTAATGAAAATTATGTGCTAGATATAGCCCTATGGTAGCAAATTAGACATTACATCATCACAATTATATCATATATTTTATGGTTTGATAAAAACATATAAAATAATGATGAGTGAATAGCAATAGAAGATTGGACCTAACATATATAAAGTGAAAGTGCAAGTGAAAATAAAAACCCCCCTCATTCTTATCTTTTACCCTTGTAAACAAAGTTGTGAAAGAAATATACCATGGGTGATCAATGAGAGTTTTTTGGCACATCAATTGGATTGTTTGTGAGTTGCTACCACATTGGTTAAGAACATGATTTTGGTGAGTAATTTTGAACCCAATATTTTTGTTTCCTCAGTTATAAAATTTTAAAATATGCTCAATAAGAGGAGGGAGTATTTTTACCCAATTAGGAAAATTTTCACTCATGAAAAAAATTGCGCGATCCTTACATGAATTATGTATTCCTATAATATTATTTGCATTTTTAGAGATTTTTTTTACAATTATGTCATTTCTACATTTTCTTCTAACATGTGAAACCATAAAATACTAATATTACATACATATTTTACTATAAAATATTGATTTTTATTTTTGTTTACTATGATGTCGAGTATCATACACGTGCATGAGTTTTATCATGGTATAATGCTATAAAATTCATATACATTTGAGTTGGATGAAGCTGGTTAGACACATCTATACATGGTTTCCTCGGGCTATGTTGTATGCCTTCTTGTGATGCACTTAGACTATTTATTCCATTGATGTTTTCCTCCTCTGCATGCAAAAAAGGAAGGAAAAAGTCAATTAAATTTATAGAAGCTTTGTAAAATGCCTCTTTAGGAGATAATCCTCCATTTGTCCATATTTTAAGAAAAAAGATTTCTTGTATCTTATTTCCTCTCTAATAGGAATGGATACTATAATTTAAATTATGAACAGAGATAAAGGCAACATATATAGGAAAAATTCCATCTTGAGAATTATAATTATTATAATTTGGATTTTGGGTAATATATCCATGGCCTTTTTCAATTTGTAATGATATACCTAATGTAATTGTTTTTTTAAGCTATATGTTGTGTATTATCAATTAATCTCATAGAAGGTGGTAATATGATATCTTGCGTGGTTAAGTTTTTTGGTCCAATGATATAGATCCTTCTCGAATTAGGTATGCATCACTTCTAAGTTTAATTTCTTTCAGATTCTATGTATCAATTCTTCAATATCTATTATCATAGAATATTCATGTGTTATGGCATGTGTGATACGCGTTCCTTCTATTTCTCCAAGTAAAACTCTTCTTATTGCAATACCTATTGTATTATCTTGATCCTTACGAAGCAGAAATAAAGTGAAACGACCATAATGAAGATGCTTACTATCTTTTCTAGATTTGACACACTTTAATTATGGTGTCTTAATAGAGACTAATATTTCATCCTAAATCATAATTATTATTTGAACAAATAATTATTTATTTCTCTTTAAATTCATTCAACTCTTACACACATATTTTTGGGAAGTCTACATTCATTATGTGGCATAAGAATTATGTCATGTATATAACTCAATAGTATACCACTTTTAGCAATGGCTCATATTATTATATCTCTCCCTAGTATAGGGCCACTTATCATAACTTCTACTTGTTTTAGCATACCTTGATCCATTAATGTATTATTTTTTATTGCAGTCTGAGTAGCAAATGGTGAATACCTTTTTATGCCTTTGAATCGATAAGCACTAGTAAAAGACCAAGAAACCATTTATCCTCATATATATGTAATAGTAACAATGGCATTGTGAAAACTTGCTCGAACGTAAATGATTCTTTTTAGTATTTAATGTTTAGTTCTATGTGGTAAAAATATTCTTGTATTTCTACATGACACAAACCTTTTTTTAGTTTTTGACATATTTTCATGTCATTTTATACATATTTATTATATTGTAATAGTGAAAAAAAATCTATAAATTTAGATATAAATTTATAGATTGGGCATCTTTTTTTTGATAAATGCATTTCTTGATATAGTGAAGATTATCCCTATCTTTGTTTATGTCTTAGATTGTAACAAATTAGTAGGTGTTTCTACCTACAAATTAGGTGGCACTTTTCACGAAATTTATGAACAGAAGTATGGATTTTCATATTTGTGGTCCTTCAAGGAATTGATAAGATCATATTCCATTTTGTTTTATGAAAATAAAATTTTATTTAATGAATGAGCCCTAATATTGAGTTATACCAGGTGTTCAATCAAAAGATAACATCATGATTTTCATTTGGTGGGAAATATAAAAATTATACTTCTATCTTTATAAAAAGAATGGGGAGCTAATTCGACCTTGACCCTTTATCTTATTAGTACTCAAATAAATTAGCATTGAATATTCACTGAAAGAGATGCTAAAACATCAAGGTCATTATCCAAATGAAACATAAACAAGTCATAGGGAAATTCTTCAGTAACTACACCTTCGACAATGATATAGTACTCGTATTTATAAGTCATTTTATGTTTTTCCCCTCCTAGCTTGATGTTTCAAAATTAATAATTTGTTTATTAAAATGTTAATATTAACTTAATATATGTAAATATTAATATTTATAACCGACGTGCAATATCATAATATATTTTTTAATTCCTTCTACTTACCTAATATTAATTTGTATCATATATTTAATCAAAATTTAACATTATAATAACCATTTATAGATTTGGTGGGAAATTTAAAAATTGTATGTCCTTTCATTAAATTATTAGGAGTTAATTCAACCTTAACCCTATCCCCTTTAAGTATTCATATAGATTTGTATCGAATCTTCCTCGAAATACACATTAAAACATTAACACCATTATCCAAATGAACCATAAACATGCCATTGGGAAATGATTTAGTAAATAAATCTGTGACAATGATATAATTTTTTAGTCATTTGATTTATTGTCCGCCCCTCCTGGATTACTGTTTCAAATAATTAGAATTTATTTAATAACATTGTCATTAATGTAGCACTACACATGAATTTTTTGAAATGTATATGCTGACATTTATTTTGTGTTTCAAAATATGCTATAAATTACCATAAAATACATAATAATTCACTTTTTTTTTTTTTTTGAGCTTCTCGATCAGTCATAATTGCTTGGGAATTAGAAAATATTACGATCCCCATTCCACTTAGAACTTTAGGGATGTCTCAAGAATTTGAACAATTTCTCAAACTAGGTTTGTTAATGCACTTTGGAGCAGTTATATATTTATTTTCCTTCCTTTCTCTAGATCTTAAAGTTAAAACCAAAAGATATTTCTTACCTTCTTTATGTTCCCTAACATCCTCTATAAAACATTGTCGTAGAAGGATCCTTACAATGGTATGAGTAATAATAGTAGATGCTACTCGAATTATTTGTTTACCATGTCAATATTTCTTGTATAAGTCATTAGATTAGCAATAATATCTTTACCCATGATGAACTAATTCATAGGAATTACTAATCTCAATATAAAAAGGCATGTTTATCTTTTTAAGGAATATGCCTGAGATTACAAATTTATCTATTAATTATACATGATCTATCAATATTTATAATACTTCAAGGGCCAAAGATATTATTTTAGTGAAATTTAATTCTCTCAATTCTTCTATAATTGAACCAAAAAATTGATTTCCTTTATGATCAATGATAATTATTGAATTGTTATGAGATCATATTATAATTTCATCATCACATTTAAATTTATTTACATGTGCATATAACTATGAATATAACTAATTTTGATTTTTCTAGGGGCATATTATGTGTTACTTCTTTAATTATAATGTCACCAATATAAGTGTATCCATGATTATTTGCTCCTAGAACTCAAATACACATTAATTATCGGGCACCACTATTATGTACTACATTTAAATAAGTTTGAGACTGAATCATTTTTGTTCAAAAAGATTTTTTGCCTCAAAAAACAAAAATTTATAACAATAAGTTTTTGATAATATGCTTATTTCATAAAGTATTTGACCTAGTCTGATTATAGATACCCAATATTTGGGAGGTCCCTTTGCTTTCCCCAAATCCATATATATTTTTATAGGTTTAATATTAATAGGTTTGTTTGAAAATATACATATCCATATTTTCGCACCATGATGGGAATAATGATTAGTTACTCATCATCCTACTTCTATCTTCCTAGTTATCCAAGAAGGTTCTAATGCTTGAAGAGCGAAGTACCAAAATAAATGTGATTGCCCTGGGAAACTAGTCCCTTCATTCTTCCTCTATGTTGGTGATGTAATTTCATTATTTTTTGGGTTATATTAAATGGCTATATAATACTATTTAAATCCCATCTCTATTTTGATATGGATATGAATGTTTCTTCTCATCTGACTCTTTGTGAAAAATCTATGGCAAACTAGTATATACAACATGTCACGTGTTATATAGATAACCCAATATGGATATATGCATTACACATAATACATATATATTTTATATAATTTATGAAACACATATAAAATATTTATTTCTTTTATTTACATCGATACTACCTAATAAGAACTTCACAGGAAAATATTCACTTTTCTAGTATTTGCTTCATTGGGCCGATTTATAAATAGACTCGAACGAGATGAATTATTTCTTGGTTTATTTATCCATCATATAAAATGGATGATTAAGATTCCTATATGATCTTATGTAGTCACAGGTTCCATTCTTCCCATATATTTTTGTCAAATGGTTGATTAGGTCTACCCTCTGAAATGAAGCTCTTATTTTATTTCTTAAAGAATCAATTTCCTTAGTTTCCATTGACCCAAAGATCTTTTTTCATAAACCCAATACATTTAATTATAAATGGATCAGGATAATTCTTATGTTTTATCATACTATTCTTTTGAGGTGATTTATGAACCATACAATAGTCTACGGAAGAATATTTCACTTTCTTTTTCTCCTTCCTCCTTTTTCTCTATTCTTGCATTGCCAAAGACCTTTTTCACTTCAGGAGAGATATAGATCTTATTTATTTGTCTCTTTATGGAATAAAGTATTTCATTCATTTGATGGAACTATCGATTATATGGTTTATTGATTCTTAGTAATATGAAAGAAAAAATGGGTTTCTAATTACTATATCAGATACCAATTCATTCTTATTCTGAGTTCTCCATCATTTTATAAAATATGGCAAGAACTTGAACTCAATGAGTCACACACTAAGCATAACATTTTTCCAATATGGTTATTCTAATTTTTATTTGATCTTATAGAATTGATGATTTATAATCGATCAAATTGCATACGAGTATTATTCATTTTTGACAAAGATCCAAAATTTGATACCTCTCATGGCCGATTCTTTACACTCTCTCTCAATTTTGTTGAGACATCATTTGATTTGTATTTTAATACCTTTGACATCTACCTATTTATCTAATTCAATAGTTTTTTTCATTATTTTTCTTATTTCAACTCTCTCCTTTAGTTGTGACATTGATATGCTCTCTGCTTTAGTAGAGCAATGGAATAATGACAATTGTACCTTATTGTTATTGCCAATGGCTATGAGAGTTACCCTAGAGGATGTCCAAAATATATTTAAGCTATTTTTTTAGAGGGAGACATGTTTTGGTAGAGACCCACAACAACTAAGCAAAGATTAACTCATGGGTACTATATGAGGGTGGTTATTTCAGCAACTAAGACTAGAAGAAAAATTCTATTGAGCATAATTATGTAAGGAGGTGAAACACACTTGTGTAAATACATGGATATATTTTTGAGCTCATTTAAATTAATTGACACAAGAGGTGTATCTTTCTCATGTCCTCTTACATGTTATACATGGCATAAAAGAGAGGATGACAATACATTCATTTGGCCCACCTATACATATTCATGTACAAGACACACACTAGAGGGATTGAAATAGGGGCACTCTTATAAAATTTGGTATATGAGCACATAGAAATGATGAGGCCTATCGATATACCCATTACCTTAGAGGATATAGAGAGATCTTGTATATGGAGAATGAGTTACAATGTGACTCAAGAGATAACTATATTATGATATATCTAAAATGAGGGCCATAGATTCCCTTGAGGGGACAAACATCACCTGATGGCCATATAGAGACCATCCATGTTGGGCTGATGATGCCACATGTATGTGGAAAATCAAATGAATTAGATGGTATCAATTTTGATTTAGAGGTGAAACTGAGAGATTTCATTATGAAAGGTTACTAAGGAAATATGAGATGACACATGATGATATCCCAACCATTGTTATTGGGCATATGTAATGAAGGTACCTTAAGAGGGATGAAGATTGGTCACTTCCTTGGTTTGTATATTAAAGACATGTAAATAATGAGGAGGCAGATGAGAGACTGTATACACATAAAATTTTCAAAATTTATCAACTACTGATGCTTTCTATATTATAGGAACCCATCGAGTCTCAATTTATTTGAGTGCATGCCTTATGGGGTGCACTGGGAAAGGGGTGGGAAGACCATTTGTGCTTTTCATGATTGTTGTCCCTTATTACCACTTGTTATCAATCCAACTAGCTCCTAAAAACATTCCCCTAAGCTTTGCCTCCTATTTTTCACCATCCTCTAGTCATTTACCATCTTCATTATCCCTTTACCTAACCTAAACCCCTTTTTGGTAGTTTACATGACTATGTAGGCCATATAGACCTTGTATTGTTATTTACAAAGCTTACTAAAAACTAGGTTGACCATGGCCAACATAGTTCATAACCTAGTTAGTTTTTGCCCATTTTAATACTAGGTCAATCAGGTTAACCTTGTTGGCCTAAACTTTTGAAAGGGTTTAGGGTTAGATCCACCTATATAAACACATATTTTTCACCATTCTTAGGAAGACAAGAATAATTAATTATTCATTTGTGCTTCTTTACAGTCTGCTCTTCCACCATTCTACTTGAGGAGTCTTAGCTTAGGGTTTCTACTTGGAGAAGAATATAGTCTTGTGGAGAAGTCTTAGATGCTTTGGAATTTCTTAGTAATCCTTACAAACCACAACCACCTCTTGTGAATCACCTTTATCTAAGGGAGAGATTGAGTCTCAATGGGTTCATCTTCGAGGTAAGCATCTCTAACTTTGCTCTTCTCTGTAATAGATATAAGTAATATAAGTAATGGCTTTTAAATATATTATTTTCTCTATACATTAGGGTTTTACCTATACATAGCTTAATTAGGATACTCTTATGCATGTTTAATTTTATATTTACTAACCCCCACTTTATGACATAAGCTTTGGTGAGTACTAGATTAGATTTAATTTACTTGTTATTAGTTTAGTGGATATGAAAACATAGGACCTAGTTAGGGTTACTACATAGTTTTACTTGACTGGAGGCTTTGAAACGCTCCCTAGTGATATTATTTATGGCAAGAGATCCCTTAGCTAGGTGTAATGGATCCATATTGGTCATAACCCTAAGTATCTAATGTATCTTCAATTAGAAGTGTAAGTAGGATTTATCTTCTCTGAGATAGGATTGATTTATAGTTTTGTTGCATTTTCTATTGCATACATCATGGTGAAACCAACATGAATCTATCCCTTGTTAGTTTTATTTCATGTTTTCATTTCTATCATCTTATTATTTTTCTATACTTATGATACTCTATCAACTATACTAGTATAGTTCTAACTTTTGTGCATGTTTAACACATAGTTGTATCAAAATGACTCTATTCTTTCTATGTAGATCTTCATTAGATATAGGTTACTAGATTGGACATGTTGACACAATAATTTTATTCAATCCCATATAATAAAATATGTCAAACAAGTTGATGTAGTCTTTCAGGCCGCATCTAGATCAACAAACTAAATCAGATAGGTCAACTTAGTCTTTCAGTCAGCATCTAGATTAACTAACTAAGTCAGATAGGTTGACGTAGTCTTTTAATCAGCATCTAGGTCAATAAATTAAGTTAGATAGGTTTACTTAGTCTTTCAATTAGTTTCCAATTCAATAAACTAGGCTAGGCATATCGACTTAGTCTTTTAGTCAACATCCAGATCAATAAACTAAGTTGAAAGTCACTTAGTCATCTTATCTTACTTTAACATAGGGTTTTGTAGAACTATGTTAAACCAATTGATTTAGTTTATAGAACTTGAAATCAATATTCAAGGTAATTCAACAAAAAATTTGTAATCCTCATCATCCTCTAACCACCAAGGTTCCTCTCTTTCTCTCTCTGTCAATTCAGTACTTCATTACAGTTCTATTTTATGCAAGTTTTTAGTCTTTAAAACTACAATCTTACAACAAAATAAGTTGACCTAGTTGACTTAGTTTTGTAGGCTATCTTATGTCTAAAGACTAAGTCGACCTGGTCAACTTTGTTCTTAAAGACTCTTGCTTTTACATAATATTAATGACCCAATCGACTCTATTCTATACTATTTTCATATAATGTCATTTGAATTGACTCTGTACCACTCTTAATTTGAGTATTAATAACTATTTGCTAGTAATTAATTCACACTTTCACTTTCAACTGTTTGTATGCTTAGAGTAGCTCACATAGTCTAATTAGGTGGTTTTCTCAAATTACCATTTAACTACACTATTTTTCTCTTTTTGTAAATACTACCAAATGACACATACTCAAAACACATTTAAAATTTGTCTTCCCAAGGCCTACCTACTTGGATTTCATCACCAAGGGAGAAGCTGACTTGGTTTTCTAGCCAAGTATAAACATGTATTTAATGGTATATATTGTCAAAGCACCTGACACCCTTATCACTATGGGATTGTGAAGTAAGGGGGTAGGCCCCAATATCAAACCAATACCATTACCAATAGATCCCTTTCAACTTAAATGTCTTGAAACCATCTATTGATTGATTTTTAGTTCCTTATTTTCATCCAACTTCCCTATCACACTTAAAATAACACTTTATAATAATCTCACAACACTCGTGATGACCACTTAATTTATATTTACTTTTTTGTTGATTACTTTCTCTCTAATCATTATGTGTTGCATTGCAAAAATTTTCATTAGACAACATTAGTGTAAGGTTTTGTGATGTGTGACCCAATTAGATGAATCACGTTGATCCATTTGTTTGTGTGTGCTTCTATTTCTTGCTTTAATCACATTCTAAATCTTTCCCTATTTTAGCACACTATCATTCTATTTGACATAGTCTCTTATAGTCTATGTTTTCCTTTGTTTATAGTACTAAGTCAACCTGGTCAACCATATACTCTCTTTTACCAGTCATGTTATAGTACTAAATCAACTTGGTTGACCTTGTATCCCTATCAAACTATGTTTTTCCTTGTCTATAGTGCTAAGTTGACCTGGTGGACTTTGTACTCTCTTTTACCAATCAGGTTATAATACTAAGTTGACCTTATCGACCCTATATCCTTATTTGCCTTCTATTCAGTAATACTAAGTTAACCTAGTTGACTATGTACCTTCTCAGCTCCCTTTTTAGCAATACATAGTCGACCCAATTGACCTTATATCTGATTATTGACCTTACTCTTCTATCTGGTTGAATTAGTTTTGTCCCTAATTTCTCTCTCTTCTTGCTTAAACTCTATTTATTTCCTCAAAACATCATGAAATACCCTATTGGAATCTTTTTAGATAACTTAAATCTATTTAGACACTATAACAGGTATTATTTTCTCCCTTTCTTTACCTACCAAGATAACCCTCACCCTTGGATCACCTCTTCCCCTCCTTCATCCATGGATTGCAACATGGTTCAAATCACACCTTAAGATGAAGTAGGTGGATTTGATCCTTTTTGTACCTATCAAGATAATTATCATCTTCAAGCTTTTCAACATAATGTGGGAGAAATTGACACATGTATATCTAAAAATCCCATAGGTAATCCACCTTCCAATAACCCTCCCCCTAATACCAATTCGAGGAGTTCTCCTAAAAACACCAACCCCCCAACTGATATGACTCAACGTATTACACAAGTCATACAACAAATGAACATAATGTAAACTTCTAATACCTCTCAAATGATGCAATTACAATGTCATTTGATCAATATGGCTAATCAACCTCTGGTTCTAAATCCTCAAGCTAATGCAAATTTTATTCCTCCACCTATTAGAGATGCCTTAGTAAATGTTATTACTCAACCTATCATGAATAAAAAAATTCTTCAAAATATATAGAGTGAGCCTTTAGCTCCTTTCATCGTGTCCATTAATTTTGGTAATATATCTCCAACTATCAAGTATGATGGGACTAAAGACCCTACATCTTTTCTTAAAACATTTGGCAATCTTTATAAAGAGTGGATCTAAACTAATACTTTATCCACAATTAAACTTCTAGTTAAAACCTTCACTGGTGATGATTTATAATGGTAAAACCAACTTCTCCAACATTCTATTTAGCAACTTGAGGATTTAGTCAATCCTTTAGTTAAAGAGTTTCAACACAATGACCTTCCCAAAAATTGCCTTAGCCATTTCATCAATGCTAAGCAATCTCCCACTGAATCAGTGCATGATTTTATCAATCAATGGAAATCTCTGGCCCATAAGGCCAACCAAAACATGGTTGATGATAATTTTTTCAAACTATTTATAATTTCTTTAACTCCTTTACTTCAATATAAGGTTCAAACTTTTACTCCTCAAATGCTTAATGAAGCTCTTGACCAAGCCAAATGTCAAGACTTCCTCATGAAGCAATTCAAACCTAATACCAAATTACTTAAAGGATATTTTCAAACTTATACTAATGCCATCACTGGAAATAATCCTTAATCCAAACCAAGAGTTGCAAAAGCTGACACTCCCCCATATTGTCACATACCATGAACTATGCAATAAATAAAATAATTCTTACCACCCTCTAAACCCTTTACTTATCCTAATAATCCTCTTAAATGATATGACCCTACTCAATTTTGTTATTTCCATGCTGATATTGGTCATTCCCATGAAACTTATTGAGGGATTATAAAATTTGTTGTCTCTTACATGCTTGGTGATTATTTCAATCACGAAGCCATGATCCAACTCTATCATCAAGAGTACAACATTGCTTCTCAAAAATGACAAGCTCCTAAATCTTATTCTTCTAATAACCAAAAATCTTTTCCCACATCTAATATTCAACAAAATACCAAGAATGTTTGTTTTATTGATGCTGAGTATGACCAATATTACAATAACTCTTAATATATTAATTTAGATAAGGTCAACTATCATCACAAACCAACTCACAAAGATCCCATCACAAAACCTAAGAAACCATCTTTGGAAGAAAAACTTCTCAAATATACTACAACCACTCATTTAACTTTGGAAGCCCATAAAGAACTACCCCCTTCTTTCGAACCCACAACAACTTCCATTCCTTCAAAATATGCCTTACCTTCTAAACCTCACAGTGGTTCTTCTTTTAAATCCCATTGGAACTTTATTGAAAAACTCAACTCCATGCCTTATAAGTTTCCACTTATGGAGTTAGTTCATGATTCCTCTTATCATCATAAGTTCCTCATGTAACAAGTACAGAAAATTGAAGATACATCTTCTATATAAGAAGAACCACCCTCTATTGAGATTTGACCTACTAATGTGTATACCATTGAATCCATCTATCCTTCCAAACCATCCTTTTAATTTATTAAAGAGGACATGATTAATGACAAAATCCTTTTTTGTGCTGATGATCTACCCCTATTCATTAAAATAGCCATTAATACTAACCTTTTTTGTATAAATTAGAGGAGGAAGAGGATGAGGAGGAAGGGACCACTTGATTCCATATTTAGAGGAAGAAAAACATATGGTTTATTGCAGTATATGTTCAAAATACATCCCAACTATCCACTTCACCTCTATTCAACAACTAGATCTGTGACATTACCATCTTCCTGAAGATTGGAAAATATCCATATGATTTTTAGTAGTCCAAGAAAAGGTATTTTAGACTCAAATTTATTCCTTATGTTATTTTTTATAGAGTATTGTTTAAGAAAGATATAAATGGAGTCATCCTAAGGTGTAACAAGCAAGGTCAAGTTCCTAAGGTGCTCAAGGAGTTTCATGATGGTTCATATATGTATATCCATGTGATTGAAAATATCCCCATGGATTAAATAAGATATGATTAAATTTATTAACCTATTAATGTAAAAATAGGTCATTCCATGAGTAAAATTATCAAGTTAGTGAAAAACTCAACTCCATGCCTTATAAGTTTCCACTTATGGAGTTAGTTCATAATTCCTCTTATCATCATAAGTTCCTCATGTAACAAGCACAAAAAATTCAAGATACATCTTCTATAGAAGAAGAACCACCCTCTATTGAGATTTAACCTACTAATGTGTATACCATTGAATCCATCTGTCCTTCCAAACCATCCTTTTAATTTATTAAAGAGGACATGATTAATGACAAAATCCTTTTTTGTCATTAATCATGTCCTCTTTAATAAATTAAAGAATGGTTTGGAAGGACAGATGGATTCAATGGTATACACATTAGTAGGTTAAATCTCAATAGACCTATTTTTAATCTCAGTAAGTATATAAATGAATGCAAAAATAAATACTAAAATATATATATTTAAAATATTTTGACACTCCAAACAATTTACAAAAAATCCAAAACTTTTATCTAAACTTTGTAAGGAAGGAAGGCTTGGGGTTTGAGGACCTAGTTTGGAAATCTAGGGTTTTGGGTTAGAGTTTAGAATTTTGAAATTATTGTAATAGTTTGAATCAAGTTAACATAATCCTAAATGATTATGATTCACTACCAGCCCAACTGAGTACTCCATGTTATTTCGTTATACATCCCTGTTGATGGAAATCTTATTTTTTTAGGGTCCATTAGTCTGTAGGATAATGACTCTTCATTTTACCCTAAGAAGATATAAGGCATGGATCTAGTATCTTGTTTCTTTCTCTTCTTTTTAGGCACAAGCATATAAGCCTTGCATCCAAAAACTCAAAGATGAGCAATGGAAGGTTTATGCTCTATCTAGGCTTCATATGGAGTCATATTATGAAGGTTTATGCTCTATCTAGGCTTCATGTGGAGTCATATTATGAAGATCAATTATTAATAAATAATTATACCATATATATGATAATGTAAAAGTGAAATCTAATATAAAATTAGCTTTCAAATAAATAGTTCTCCAAGAGGGCCTTGGCTATTTCAAACATCCACATGAAAGTCCATGGAGATTCTTAGATGGGATGCAAAATTTAGTAAATAAAGGTGGAGATTAGGAGAGCTTCTACACATTTGCATAAAGTTTAAATGTGCACATTAGGTCTACTAACCCATTAAAGGAATACAATTGTAAATGGGATCTTAAATCCCATCAAAGATAGCATGGCATATGTGTCACTATCCAGTTTAGTGGGAGGGAGAGTATACTAAGTGTCCTATATCCTCAATAATGATTCAATGGTGCATATTATTCAATATGTCAAAGGATTCTCAGAAGATGCATGGGGATGCCAAGTGGCAGAAGTTCAAAATACATCCCAACTATCCACTTCACCTCTATATTGAAATTATATAATCTCCTTACATATGAGAATACAACCATGTGTCAAACTACCCTTATAACCGTCACACATATGAGATATATCACCATAAAAATGCCTTCTCAAGAACTTCTATCACAAAGCCAACTATGATTTATTAATTCATAATCTTTGCCAACCGGGTATTTTATAACAAACATTATCCTAACACCAGACTAATTTAGCATTTGTCATCTAATTACAGTTGTAAAGTTTGAAAACATTTACCAAAAACACTTAAATTCTCTGTTAAAACACCAAAACAACGTTCCTAATAAAATTTTAAGCATGGAATATTATATATCCCCATTTGTTTTTATTATCTCAATATTACTTCTAGATATAAAAACCCATATTATGTATTCCAATCCTATAGAATCATTAGGTCTGACAAATAACATATCTTTGATTTACATATCTTGAGCTGGATTAAATGCAATTTTTATTCTTTTGCTTCTTGGACCAACATATGTATCTATAGATGCCACTCCAAAATCAATGGTCCTATCATAAACCATTTGTGCATATCTCTATGAATGGGCATATTGTGATGAGTTTTAAGCCAAAAATAGAATCATAAAGGGACTTAAATAATTAGCAACTGTAATTGGATTAAATCAACCATAAGTTGTAGAACTTTTGTAGTTGTAAACTTTGAAAACATTTACCAAAAACACTTAAATTCTTTGTTAAAACACCAAAACATGTTTAAATCACCTTTGCATGCTTAAAATTTTATTAGGAACGTTGTTTTGGTGTTTTAACAAAGAATTTAAGTGTTTTTGGTAAATGTTTTCAAAGTTTACAACTGTAATTGGATGACAAATGCTAAATTAGTCTGGTGTTATCTAGTATTTGTTATATAGAGTTTTTACAATGCCATCATTGTAAAAATAGGTCATTCCATGGCATGCAAGAAAAAATAAATAAATATAGCTATTGAGGAGGTTCTAGTTATGCAGGTAATCATTCACCTGCATATCCAAGAAATTGCACATAGTAACAAAGTTTATTTGATGTTTACCACATAGTTCACCTTCTAAAGGGGCAGGTGTAAAGGGGCATCTTTAGGTGGATCTACATAAGAACAAAGTCTATTTGGATCCTCAAATGTTTTTCTTCCTCTAACTATGGAATCAAATGGTCAAGAGCAAGAGGATGAGGAGGAAGGGACCACTTGATTCCATAGTTAGAGGAAGAAAAACATATGGTTTATTGCAGTATATGTTCAAAATACATCCCAACTATCCACTTCACCTCTATTCAACAACTAGATCTGTGACATTACCATCTTCCTGAAGATTGGCAAATATCCATATGATTTTTAGTAGTCCAAGAAAAGGTATTTGAGACTCAAATTTATTCCTTATGTTATTTTTTATAGAGTATTGTTTAAGAAGGGAGGAAGAGGATGAGGAGGAAGGGACCACTTGATTCCATAGTTAGAGGAAGAAAAACATAATTATCTTAAATACCCATGATTACATTACCATCTTAAGATGGTAATGTCACAGATCTAGTTGTTGAATAGAGGTGAAGTGGATAGTTGGGATGTATTTTGAACATATACTGACTAAACCATATGTTTTTCTTCCTCTAACTATGGGTAAACCCTTTGATGACTTCAATATATTGGTAAACCCTTTATCTCAAAATATATTGGTAAACCCTTTGATGACTTCAATTAATCTGGTCTCAAATATTTTTGTATTGAATTAAATTAAATTATTTTTTATTTTATAACATAATAAATATATGGTTCAAAAGTTTATGTAGGCTTCAAGAGAAGCCTTTAGGAGGTCCTAGTCTCTCACATAATGCAAAATGTTTAAGTTCCTAAAGATGATTAATGGTCAACCAAGGTTTTTTTAAAAAGGTATTTAAATTGAAAATATGAATTATATTTTTATTCCATATAAAAAATGATAAAATATTAGAGGTCCCTTAAGGTTTGTTCTACATTCAATCCACTATGTGTCCACAACAAACCAAATAAAGCCAAGGGTCAATATCAAAATCTAGAAAAAAATTGAGTTTTTTTTTCTATTTCAAATTTAAAAAATTTCCTTACATGAAAGAAGATGAAAAATATAAAGAATCCTTTAAAAATAACTTAAAACTTAAACTAACACATTTCTCAAAATACCCTAAAAAAAATCAAAGCCTTAAGCCTTGAAATACCATCCAAAAGACTAAAAGCTAAACTAAAATCTCAAACATTATATTTAAAAATATATACTCAATTTTATAAAACTAAAATTAATGTTAATATAAAATGGAAAATCATGGTCTTAATAATTAACCTTCACCATAAAAATCTATTCACATACTATTAAGTATGTCATTTACAACTAGTTAAACGCTGATTCCAATAAAATAAAAGGGTTAATTTCCACAATTCTTAACATTAGGATCTACATGTATGTGACCCTAAATGTATGTGACCCTAAATGTCAGACTTTAGATTCATAGTTTACAAAAAAAAATGTGTTACTAGTTAAAGGATCTACATGTAAAAGATTATATTATTTGCAAATCAGTTGTATCTCATACTCTAATTAAAGATACATCCTATCATATTATTAGATATCTTGCCTAAGATTAAAGATTCATAGCTTTCCACATAATTAAGGTTTAATTAGGATCGATAAGAACTTAACACAGATGAAAAATAGATGATGAAGAAGTAAGGGAATCAATAATAGAATTTTAATCTTGAGGGATAGGCTTGATGGTTAAATAAATGAAATATTTTCCAAGATTAGTTGTAATTTGATGATTATAAATGGGATTCTTAGTTTTGTATTGGTAATCACCATTAACATGGCAATAATTGAGTTGGGAATCACCTAAAGCATGCAAGTATTGGATATATAAATCAAGGGTAGATATCATGCCTAAGATTAAAGATTCATAGCTTTCCATATTATTAGTGATCTCATTCTTCTAGAGGAGGAGGAGGATGAGGAGGAGGAGGAGGAGGAGGAGTGTGTTGAGTTGAGTAAACCTTGGTCACTATTAAGTGTGCAACCACTCTAAGGGTAGGATCTTAGAGACTTTTAATGTGCATTACATGGCCTTGTTTCCAAGTGGTCCCTTCCTCCTCATCCTTTTCTTCCTGTGCTGAGGAAGAAAAACATATGGTTTATTGCAGTATATGTTCAAAATACATCCCAACTATCCACTTCACCTCTATTCAACAACTAGATCTGTGACATTACCATCTTCCTGAAGATTGGCAAATATCCATATGATTTTTAGTAGTCTAAGAAAAGGTATTTTAGACTCAAATTTATTCCTTATGTTATTTTTTATAGAGTATTGTTTAGGATAATGTTTGTTATAGAATACCCGGTTGACAAAGATTATGAATTAATAAATCATAGTTGGCTTTGTGATAGAAGTTCTTGAGAAGGCATTTTTATGGTGATATATCTCATATGTGTGACGGTTATAGGGGTAGTTTGACACATGGTTGTATTCTCATATGTAAGGAGATTATATAATTGTGGAATGTTTAAAATTTTATATCCCTAGTTAAAACTCAATCACTTAGAACACATCTTGTGTTCTTTGCTTAGCTCACTCAACTCACACCATTAATCTTCTCCAAAAGTATCTCAAACTTTAACTTAAATTTATCCACTATCTAAATGTTAAACATCAAATATTATAGTTGATAAAATGTCTGAGAAAATTTACCTAAAGGATTTGAATTCATTCTTTTCCTACAAGAATTAAGCCATAATTTTTTTTCTTCATCAAAATAAATGTTTTAGATATTTTGTTTGAAACAATTCCCTCAAATAAAATAGTATTTTTCACTTTTACAAAAAGAATTAGATATCTTTACTTTTGATGAAATAATTGAGACTTAGTTCCTTGTGTCTTCATTAGGATAATTATTTTAAAAATTTTGTCTGAAACATAGAAATTTTGTCTGACACTCTGTTGATAATGTTTCTAATGAAGAAGAAGAAGAAGAAGAAGAAGAGGAGGAGGAGGAGGAGGAGGAGGAGGAGGAGGAGGAAGAGGAGGAGGAGGAATAGGAGGAGGAGGAAGAGGAAGAAGAGGAGGAAGAGGAGGAGGAGGAAGGGACCACTTGATTCCATCTGTCCTTCCAAACCATTCTTTAATTTATTAAAGAGGACATGATTAATGACAAAAAAGGATTTTGTCATTAATCATGTCCTCTTTAATAAATTAAAAGGATGGTTTGGAAGGATAGATGGATTCAATGGTATACACATTAGTAGGTTAAATCTCAATAGAGGGTGGTTCTTCTTCTATAGAAGATGTATCTTCAATTTTTTGTACTTGTTACATGAGGAACTTATGATGATAAGAGGAATTATGAACTAACTCCATAAGTGGAAACTTATAAGGCATGGAGTTGATTTTTTCACTAACTTGAGAATTTTACTCATGGAATGACCTATTTTTACATTAGTAAATTGATCTACCAAATGGTTTAAATATCTAACTAATTGGAGGAAATTGTCATATAACCTCCTTGAATCAAATTTTGGAAATCTGGATGGAAATAACTTGGAAAATAATATTTCATTGGCTAAATAATCTAAACATGTTTCATAGAAGGTTTGAAGATGTTTTTCCATTATCATTATTAAACTCATTAAAGTTTATTAATGATAATGGAAAAGTGTTAATTTCATTGAGAAATCTTATAAAAAATTAGATTAATGTGTATATACCAGGATAAGTCCCTTTATCAATGCAAAAATAAATAAATACTCTAGCTTCATGGTCAATAACTATTCTATCATTACACCACCATGAAGTTCTACATACCAGGATCATCCTCTAAAATTTTCATTCCTGCATGAGTTTTCTAGCTCAAATTATAGAGTGACCTACAGAGTAAGACATCTAAAAAAATGTTAAAATAAATATCAAGAAAAACAAACCCTTTTGAGCCATCATTGTAAAAATAGGTCATTCCATTAATGAAAAACTCTTAGTAGTTTAGTAGTTTACAAACTTATATATAGAGTACACCCTTATTAGTTTCCATTTGATATTTTAAAATACTATCAAGAGGCCCCTCTACGGAAGAAGTCGGGCCTCTTGATAGTGTTTTAAAATATCAAAACACGAAACTAATTAACAATGTATTCTAAAACACTGAATTGAGAACTAGAATACTTATCTCTATTAGGTGAAGAACTAGAGGTGTTAGAATGCTTATTCCCATTGTGGCTGATGGTGAGGTCCTTGTATAATGTTTTACTCCAGTCTATGGAATGACTTGTGTGATCTTCAGTAGCTAGGAGAATGATAGTTGAGTTCTGGTGCTTCATATCTACATACCAGGATCATCCTCTAAAATTTTCATTCCTGCATGATTTTTCTAGCTCAAATTATAGAGTGACCTACAGAGTAAGACATCTAAAAAAATGTTAAAATAAATATCAAGAAAAACAAACCCTTTTGAGCCATCATTGTAAAAATTGGTGTAACTTGATTCCGAACATATACTGCAATAAACATATGGTTTATTGCAGTATATGTTCAAAATACATCCCAACTATCCACTTCACCTCTATTTAACAACTAGATCTGTGACATTACCATCTTCCTGAAGATTGGCAAATATCCATATGATTTTTAGTAGTCCAAGAAAAGGTATTTTAGACTCAAATTTAAGTAGAAGAATCCTACAAAAGGCAACTATCCATATGTTTAATATATTTAATGATTATGAAGATTGGCAAATATCCATATGTTTAATATGTTTAATTTGGGTCATGGTAAGTTCATGATACAAAATAAAGGTTTTGTGGATTTAGGAATCACTTCCTTGGTTGGTTTCTAAGTGGATAAGTGATTTCAAAACCTATGCCTCTTGCTAGTATATATTGCACATTAAGAGTTATTGGATCATATAACCAAAGACATAAAACATAATTACACAAATATAAGGGGAACTACTAAAAATCATATGGATATTTGCCTTAACTCCATGCCTTATAAGTTTCCACTTATGGAGTTAGTTCATAATTCCTCTTATCATCATAAGTTCCTCATGTAACAAGTACAAAAAATTGAAGATACATCTTCTATAGAAGAAGAACCACCCTCTATTGAGATTTAACCTACTAATGTGTATACCATTTAATCCATCTGTCCTTCCAAACCATCCTTCAACATTGAGATTTAACCTACTAATGTGTATACCATTGAATCCATAAGGGGAACTACTACTCAACTCCATGCCTTATAATTTTCCACTTATGGAGTTAGTTCATAATTCCTCTTATCATCATAAGTTCCTCATGTAACAAGTACAAAAAATTGAAGATACATCTTCTATAGAAGAAGAACCACCCTCTATTGAGATTTAACCTACTAATGTGTATACCATTGAATCCATCTATCCTTCCAAACCATCCTTTTAATTTATTAAAGAGGACATGATTAATGACAAAATCCTTTTTTGTGCTGATGATCTACCCCTATTCATTAAAATAGCCATTAATACTACCCCTTTTTGTAAAGTTATAGTTGACAAAGGGTCTGATATTAATGTGACATCTTTGTGTCTCAACCAACAACTTGTATATAATAAGGATCATCTCAAGAAATGACCAGGTGGAAATGAGAAAGATTTGGAAATAAAATAAATCTATAAATTTGGAAGAATGTATTAATCAATTATGATATTTATGAGTTGTAAGATTGTGAAGAGATGTCCATACATGTAGATGAAACAATGGACACTTCTCTTTCCCTCAAATTCCCCATTGCTTATATGATTCTTGATAAGATTCTACTTCATGCAGATGATCTTCCTTTGTTTATTAATGTCCAAACTAGATATATCCAAGCCAAGCAATCCTTAGTTGATGAGCATTCTGACACTTGTGTTTCCTCTCTTGAAATTATCAAAGGCCTTAGATAAAAATTGCAGTATGGTTTAATGTCATAAGGTTACCCTATGTGATTTTTTGTACACAATGCATCCTTAACAATAATGTTCTCTCATATGAAATTAATTGGCAAATATCCATATGATTTTTAGTAGTTCCCCTTATATTTGTGTAATTATGTTTTATTTCTTTGGTTATATGATCCAATAACTCTTAATGTGCAATATATACTAGCAAGAGGCATAGGTTTTGAAATCACTTATCCACTTAGAAACCAACCAAGGAAGTGATTCCTAAATCCACAAAACCTTTATTTTGTATCATGAACTTACCATGACCCAAATTAAACATATGGATATTTGCCAATCTTCAGAATCATTAAATATTTTAAACATATGGATAGTTGCCTTTTACAGGATTCTTCTACTTAAATTTGAGTCTAAAATACCTTTTCTTGGACTACTAAAAATCATATGGATATTTTCCAATCTTCAGGAAGATGGTAATGTCACAGATCTAGTTGTTGAATAGAGGTGAAGTGGATAGTTGGGATGCATTTTGAACATATACTGCAATAAACCATATGTTTATTGCAGTATATGTTCGGAATATATAAATGAAGAATTAAAGATGTTTATAGATTTTAAATACTCTAACTTCATGGTCATGTAGAGGGAAATGAAAATATTTGGAAATCTTTTCTATAATCTATACTAGTAAGCATTAAGGAAATTTTCAAGGCATCTTTGATATCTTGAAATGACCAGGTGGCCTTCTCATCCCACTTTATAGTTTGATCCTTCTTCAACATTGAAGTGATAGGTAGGGTATACCATTGAATCCATAAATATATTATGTTCTCTCATATGAAATTAATTGGCAAATATCCATATGACTTTTAGTAGTTCCCCTTATATTTGTGTAATTATGTTTTATTTCTTTGGTTATATGATCCAATAACTCTTAATGTGCAATATATACTAGCAAGAGGCATAGGTTTTGAAATCACTTATCCACTTAGAAACCAACCAAGGAAGTGATTCCTAAATCCACAAAACCTTTATTTTGTATCATGAACTTACCATGACCCAAATTAAACATATGGATATTTGCCAATCTTCAGAATCATTAAATATATTAAACATATGGATAGTTGCCTTTTGCATGATTCTTCTACTTAAATTTGAGTCTAAAATACCTTTTCTTGGACTACTAAAAATCATATGGATATTTTCCAATCTTCAGGAAGATGGTAATGTCACAGATCTAGTTGTTGAATAGAGGTGAAGTGGATAGTTGGGATGCATTTTGAACATATACTGCAATAAACCATATGTTTATTACAGTATATGTTCGGAATACATAAATGAAGAATTAAAGATGTTTATATATTTTAAATACTCTAACTTCATGGTCATGTAGAGGGAAATGAAAAGATTTGGAAATCTTTTCTATAATCTATACTAGTAAGCATTAAGGAAACTTTCAAGGCATCTTTGATATCTTGAAATGACCAGGTGGCCTTCTCATCCCACTTTATAGTTTGATCCTTCTTCAACATTGAAGTGATAGGTAGGGTATACCATTGAATCCATAATATATTATGTTCTCTCATATGAAATTAATTGGAAAACATCCATATGACTTTTAGTAGTTCCCCTTATATTTGTGTAATTATGTTTTATTTCTTTGGTTATATGATCCAATAACTCTTAATGTGCAATATATACTAGCAAGAGGCATAGGTTTTGAAATCACTTATCCACTTAGAAACCAACCAAGGAAGTGATTCCTAAATCCACAAAACCTTTATTTTGTATCATGAACTTACCATGACCCAAATTAAACATATTAAACATATGGATATTTGCCAATCTTCAGAATCATTAAATATATTAAACATATGGATAGTTGCCTTTTGCAGGATTATTATACTTAAATTTGAGTCTAAAATACCTTTTCTTGGACTACTAACAATCATATGGATATTTTCCAATCTTCAGGAAGATGGTAATGTCACAGATCTAGTTGTTGAATAGAGGTGAAGTGGATAGTTGGGATGCATTTTGAACATATACTGCAATAAACCATATGTTTATTGCAGTATATGTTCAGAATATATAAATGAAGAATTAAAGATGTTTATAGATTTTAAATACTCTAACTTCATGGTCATGTAGAGGGAAATGAAAAGATTTGGAAATCTTTTCTATAATCTATACTAGTAAGCATTAAGGAAATTTTCAAGGCATCTTTGATATCTTGAAATGACCAGGTGGCCTTCTCATCCCACTTTATAGTTTGATCCTTCTTCAACATTGAAGTGATAGGTAGGGTGTACCATTGAATCCATAAATATATTATGTTCTCTCATATGAAATTAATTGGCAAATATCCATATGATTTTTAGTAGTTCCCCTTATATTTGTGTAATTATGTTTTATTTCTTTGGTTATATGATCCAATAACTATTAATGTGCAATATATACTAGCAAGAGGCATAGGTTTTGAAATCACTTATCCACTTAGAAACCAACCAAGGAAGTGATTCCTAAATCCACAAAACCTTTATTTTGTATCATGAACTTACCATGACCCAAATTAAACATATGGATATTTGCCAATCTTCAGAATCATTAAATATATTAAACATTTGGATAGTTGCCTTTTGCAGGATTCTTCTACTTAAATTTGAGTCTAAAATACCTTTTCTTGGACTACTAAAAATCATATGGATATTTGCCAATCTTCAGGAAGATGGTAATGTCACAGATCTAGTTGTTGAATAGAGGTGAAGTGGATAGTTGGTGCATCACCCTCTGAGATTAGGTTTTATTTTCCTATAATCCTTCTTCCTTTTCATCCCCCCCATTATATATATATATATATATATGTATGTATGTATGTATGTATATGTATAAGCACTTATTGGAATAACTCAAATGCATCAAAGGGATCTAGCCCTTATCTAGAGACTCTTCCCCCAATTTTGCATATGTTTAATATGCATTAAACTAGGTATGAAGATATAAGTGCTTATACATATACATACATACATACATACATATGGATATTTTCCAATCTTTAGGAAGATGGTAATGTCACCGATCTAGTTGTTGAATAGAGGTGTAGTGGATAGTTGGTGCATCACCCTCTTAGATTAGGTTTTATTTTCCTGTAATCCTTCTTCCTTTTCATCCCCCCCCATTATATATATATATATATATGTATGTATGTATGTATGTATATGTATAAGCACTTATTGGAATAACTCAAATGCATCAAAGGGATCTAGCCCTTATCTAGATATAAGTGCTTATACATATACATACATACGTAAAAATCATATGGATATTTGCCAATCTTCAGGAAGATGGTAATGTCACAGATCTAGTTGTTGAATAGAGGTGAAGTGGATAGTTGGTGCATCACCCTCTTAGATTAGGTTTTATTTTCCTGTAATCCTTCTTCCTTTTCATCCCCCCCATTATATATATATATATATGTATGTATGTATATGTATAAGCACTTATTGGAATAACTCAAATGCATCAAAGGGATCTAGCCCTTATCTAGATATAAGTGCTTATACATATACATACATACGTAAAAATCATATGGATATTTGCCAATCTTCAGGAAGATGGTAATGTCACAGATCTAGTTATTGAATAGAGGTGAAGTGGATAGTTGGTGCATCACCCTCTTAGATTAGGTTTTATTTTCCTGTAATCCTTCTTCCTTTTCATCCCCCCCATTATATATATATATATATATATATATATATATATATATATATATATATGTATGTATGTATGTATGTATGTATACGTATAAACACTTATTGGAATAACTCAAATGCATCAAAGGGATCTAGCCCTTATCTAGAGACTCTTCCCCAAATTTATATGTATGTATGTATATGTATAAGCACTTATTGGAATAACTCAAATGCATCAAAGGGATCTAGCCCTTATCTAGAGACCCTTATCTAGACTTTTATTTTATAACCCAATCATTATTAATGGTAATGTCACAGATCTAGTTGTTGAATAGAGGTGAAGTGGATAGTTGGGATGTATTTTGAACATATATTGCAATAAACCATATGTTTATTGCAGTATATGTTCAGAATCAAGTTACACCAATTTTTACAATGATGGCTCAAAAGGGTTTGTTTTTCTTGATATTTATTTTAACATTTTTTTAGATGTCTTACTCTGTAGGTCACTCTATAATTTGAGCTAGAAAAATCATGCAGGAATGAAAATTTTAGAGGATGATCCTGGTATGTAGATATGAAGCACCAGAACTCAACTATCATTCTCCTAGCTACTGAAGATCACACAAGTCATTCCATAGACTGGAGTAAAACATTATACAAGGACCTCACCATCAACCACAATGGGAATAAGCATTCTAACACCTCTAGTTCTTCACCTAATAGAGACAAGTATTCTAGTTCTCAATTCAGTGTTTTGGAATACATTATTAATTAGTTCAGTGTTTTGATATTTTAAAACACTATCAAGAGGCCCGACTTCTTCTGTAGAGGGGCCTCTTGATAGTATTTTAAAATATCAAATGGAAACTAATAAGGGTGTGCTCTATATATAAGTTTTTAAACTACTAAACTACTAAGAGATTAATAGGTTTCAATAAACATATGGTTTATTGTAGTATATGTTCAAAATACATCCCAACTATCCACTTCACCTCTATTCAACAACTAGATCTATGACATTACCATCTTCCTGAAGATTGGCAAATATCCATATGATTTTTAGTAGTTCCCCTTATATTTGTGTAATTATGTTTTATTTCTTTGGTTATGTGATCCAACAACTCTTAATGTGCAATATATACTAGTAAGAGGCATAGGTTTTGAAATCACTTATCCACTTAGAAACCAACCAAGGAAGTGATTCCTAAATCCACAAAACCTTTATTTTGTTTCATGAACTTACCATGACCCAAATTAAACATATTAAACATATGGATATTTGCCAATCTTCAGAATCATTAAATATATTAAACATATGGATAGTTGCTTTTTGCAGGATTCTTCTACTTAAATTTGAGTCTAAAATACCTTTTATTGGACTACTAAAAATCATATGGATATTTGCCAATCTTCAGGAAGATGGTAATGTCACAGATCTAGTTGTTGAATAGAGGTGAAGTGGATAGTTGGGATGTATTTTGAACATATACTGCAATAAACCATATGTTTATTGTAGTATATGTTCGGAATATATAAATGAAGAATTAAATATGTTTATAGATTTTAAATACTCTAACTTCATGGTCATGTAGAGGGAAATGAAAAGATTTGGAAATCTTTTCTATAATCTATACTAGTAAGCATTAAGGAAATTTTCAAGGCATCTTTGATATCTTGAAATGACCAGGTGGCCTTCTCATCCCACTTTATAGTTTGATCCTTCTTCAACATTGAAGTGATAGGTAGGGTATACCATTGAATCCATAAGGGGAACTACTACTCAACTCCATGCCTTATAAGTTTCCACTTATGGAGTTAGTTCATAATTCCTCTTATCATCATAAGTTCCTCATGTAACAAGTACAAAAAATTGAAGATACATCTTCTATAGAAGAAGAGCCACCCTCTATTGAGATTTAACCTACTAATGTGTATACCATTGAATCCATCTGTCCTTCCAAACCATCCTTTTAATTTATTAAAGAGGACATGATTAATGACAAAATCCTTTTTTGTGCTGATGATCTACCCCTATTCATTAAAATAGCCATTAATACTACCCTTTTTTGTAAAGTTATAGTTGACAAAGGGTCTGATATTAATGTGACATCTTTGTGTCTCAACCAACAACTTGTCTATAATAAGGATCATCTCAAGCAAACCCACCTCACCTGTCATGGATTTGATAAAACTAATCAAAAGCCACTTGGTTGTATTTGGCTTCCCTTAATAATTAGACCTAAGACCATTCTAACTAAACTTATGGTCCTTGATTTACCCCTATATTATAATATAATCCTTAATTGCCGTTAGACTCATAGAATGAGGGCCATCACTTCTTTCGATAGCCAATGCATCAAATTCCTACATGACGGAAAATAGTATAAGCACGAGGATGATCTTAACCCTAAGAGTATTCAACTTCCCAATTTGAAATCTCAATATCCCATTCCTACCATTCCTACCATTAATAGTGCTCCCTTACCTAAATTCATCAATATGAATCCAGACTTATGGGTCACTCTTGATGATTTGGATGATGATGAACCTAATGACTTGCAACGTACTTGAAACACTACTAAGCTACCTCCTTATATCTTAGAGTGGATTCCTCACTCTTTATTACCTGATGATTGCACTATTCTTCTCATTGATGATATCATTGATTTTCCCCCTCGATGCAATGATCAGGAACTTTCTTACCTAGAAGATGGCTTCACATGCAATGACTATGGAGTGGTCAAATTATTCCAAGATCCTCCAACAATGTCTCCACACAAGTTCAATGATCTTAGAATTTCACCTTCTAAAACTCCCTTTGAATCTCAAACATGTACCATCTCTCCAACTTATGATGATAACTACATCATGGCCCAAGCTCAATCTTGAGACTTAGATGTACAATATTATCATAAAACTTTAGCTCATATACATGAGTTAAAGTAGGATGTTCATAGAATTTCCATAGATTTTGAATTAATTTTTAATGGTCATGTACCTCCCATTAATTATCTGCTTCTTTATACTCCTTGGGTGATCGAACAAATCCTACCTTATGAACATCCATAAATTATTACATCTTCCCTACCACCTACAGATCCCATCATTACATCTGATTCTTCCCCTATCAAATAAACTAATGATATACTAATCTCATCTAATTAATCTACTCCTACTCTTGAGATTACATTAGATGCCAAGGCCACAAATGTTCATTAGATACATTCTGAATATGATTGCCATGGTAATAAAATTCTTGATCTTGAAGTAGATGTTGAGTATTATGGTCCTCTTCCCACTTTGCCTAGCGATGAAGCTATTCTTGAATTACTTCATGCCCAATAACCTTAACTTCCTCAACAACATCACAAACTTGGTAACTTCAAATATAAAGCCTCTTGTTTCAACAACTTCATCGGTAACATTGACCCTAAAGTTAATCCAATTTCTTCTTTACCTAATGCACCATATCATTTCCAAGATAACAACGCTATGCTTATCAAAGAAACTACTTGCATCAGATGTGGTAGTCCATCATGCCCTTGACCTATTGAGTTTCTCATGAAGTCACACCTACTGAACATGATAACTTTAGCTTATTTTTTGATAAATATTGTGAGATACTTGCTTTGTCCTATGAAGACATGCCTGGTATTGACCCTAGCATTGTGGTGCATAATATCATCACTTATCCCAATGTCAAACTTGTGTACCAAAAGCAACAAAAATTTCCACCTGAAGTCATAAGGAAATTATCAAACTTCTTAATTCTAAGTTTATCAAACTTGTGTACTATTTTGAATGGGTTTCTTACATAGTCCCTATTCAAAAAAAGGTCACCATGGTCATTTGCATTTGAATTTATTTCTATAATCTTAATATTGCTTATCACAAGGATAATTTCCCTTTACCTTCAATAGATGCCATTATTGATTCCACAACTGGTTATGAAATGTTATCTCTTATGGGTGGTTTCTCAGGCTATAACCAAATTCACATTGCTCCCAAATACCAACATAAGACAAATTTCACAATAGAATGGGGCGCCTATTGCTATGTTAAAATTCCCTCTGGCCTCAAAATTTTTAGAGCCACTTATCAATGAGCAATGACTCATATCTTTCATGATCTTATTCACAAAATTGTAGAAACATATGCAGATGATCTCATTACTAAATTTAAATGTCATAAGACTCATCTTTTTGATCTTGCCATCATCTTCGAATGCCTTCTTAAATACAAAGTTAGACTAAATCCCTATAAATGTGTTTTCAATATCACATCTAAAAAACTATTAGGACTCTTAGTTTATCTCTGCGATATCAATGTTGATCTTGCCAAGATTAACGTTATCATCAACATGCCCTCCTTCAATCTATTTCAGACATTCACACTTTCCTTAGTAAACTTGGGGCATTTATATGCTTCATTCCTAAAATGGCTTACTATATCTATTCCATCAATTCTCTTCTTAAGAAAGGTAATGATTTAGAATGGATGGATCCCTATCAAAAAGCATTTGATAATATGAAATAATCATTGCCTCACCCACCTACTCTTTATCCCCCTTCAAATGATCAATTTTTGATCCTATATACTTCTTCCACACCCATATTAGTTGGGGTAATACTTACCCAACAAGATGATAATGTAAGAGAATATTTCATCTACTATATCAACCGCGGCCTCATTGATTATGAGAAATGATACACAAAATTCAAACTTGATTACCTCACCATATATTTTACCATTGAAAAAATTTGACATTATATGCTTTATCAAACCACTTATGTTATCATCCATTTTGATCCCCTTCATCACTTCTTCTCCAAATATTTTATTTCTAGAGACATGATTGGTAATTGGATGGTCCTTCTCATGGAATTTGATCTCTGAATTATTACTCAAATAGTTGTTAAAGGACAAATCATCACTAATCAACTCGTTGTAGTTCTTGTGCTAGTTACTGACCACATTTAAGATAGTCTTCTCGATGATAATATTCTATATATTAAAGGTCTCAACCAAGCCATATCCTTTAAATATTACTTTCACAATTTCACTATTGACCTAGAAGTAAGTAATCTAGATAAGTCTACTATCTTCCCCGATACTACTAAACTAAAAGTAATTATCAAATAACTTCATGAAATTAATGTCGATTTATACAAATATACTTGGACCTTTCATTTTGATAGTGTTAAATGCCTTCAAGGAGATGGGTTAGGTTATATCCTTATGATCCCTATTAGAAAAATCATCCTATTATATTTTAGCCTAAAATTCAATGTCACTAACAATATGGTAGAGTACAAATCTTTAATCTTAGGCATGAGAGCTACCTTTGATTTAGATATTTATTGCCTGCATGCTTTAGGTGATTCCTAGTTCATTTACCACCAAATCAATGGTGATTACTAATACAAAAGTGAAAATCTCATTTCTTATCATAAAATCACAACCACTCTCACCAAAGACTTCATTTTTTTACCATCAAACCCATCCTTCATGATCAAAATTCTATTACCGATTCCCTTGCTTCTTTAGCATCTTTTTTTCATCTGTACCAAGTTCTTACTGATCCCACTTTTGTTATCCAAATAAAAAAATCTCCATATTCTACTCAACCACAAGATTTGCTTATTTTCAACATTGAGGCCATCACCATTTGAGAAAGCCCATGGTACAAAGACATCATTCAATTTTTGGAACACCAAATATATCCTCCCAACCTTGATTCTCATGAAAAGACTCACATTTGTAAACAAGCTTTTAAGTATGTATTTTGATATAACATGCTATATTATTGTAATGTTGAAGGTACCTTACTCTGATGTGTTATGAAATATGAGGTTCCTCCTCTTATTAAACAAGAACGTGGGGGAATTTGTCGTGGCCATTATAACAACCATGCTATAGCCCAAAAATGGTTACGTATGGGATAATTTTGGCCCACTCTTGTAATGGATGCCATCAAATTTGATAAAAAGTGTACTCCTTGTCAACTTCATGATGATTTAATTCATTTACTTCCAGTTGAGCTTCAAATCGTAGAAGCTCCTTGGCTATTCTCTGTGTGGGGATTAGATCTCATAGACAAATTACCTTGATCTTAAGATGGGCATGTCTTTACAACCACATAATATTTTACCAAATGGGTTGAGGCTATGACACTCATTAATGTCATTGGTGCCACCATATCCAAATTCATCTTTAATCAAATCATTATCACTTTGGTGTCCCTCATACTAACATTTTAGACAATGGTAGTAATTTCAAAAATAAAGATGTCAAATAACTCTGTGCTAAATTTAAAATCAATCACAAATTATCCACACCCTATCATCCATAATGTAATGGCCAAGATTAGGCCACCAATAAAATTATCCAAAATATAATTTGTGAAACCTACACAGATTGGTACCTTCATCTCTATCCTGCCACTGGGGCAATGCTGTTCTCTCTAGTCTATGGTTTTGAATCAGTTATCCCATTAGAAGTTGAGCTCCCCTCTCTCTACATATCTCTTCATGGTATCATACCTGATGAATAATTATGTAAAGCTCACTTTCATGCTTTTGATCTCCTTGATGAGCATCATCTTTTTGCTTTGTAACATAATTGCCAATACAAGGCTCATATTGCCAAATGACAAAACAAATGAGTTAAAGTTTGCACATTTAATGTTTGTGATCTTGTCCTCAAATTAGACTACACTCATGACAAAGAAGGTAAATATGCCCAAAAATACTGGGGCCCCTATTTAGTCAAATCTTGGTCCAAGTACGTATCACCTTCAAACTAATGAAGGTCATATTTTCAAAGAACCCACCAATGGACAATTCTTCAAGAAGTTTCTTGCCTAAATCCTTCCCTTAATTTTCATACTTTATATATGCTATCTATCTAACACTTTTTTTAGGATACTTACATGGGCCTCACCCTCTGCAACAATGCTATATTTTTATAAACCTTAGTCCTTCCTTTTGGTATTTTAGTTTCTCATTTCCTCATGAGTTGCATTGTAAAACTATGGATAAGACCCAGTCTTTCTCATGATTTTCTTCTCTTTGATTTCATACTTTTTACACACTTTTTGGCACCCCTTGGGTTTATTTTTTGTGAGTTGTAGTGTAAGACCATAGATAAGACTTGGCCTTCCTCACAAATACCATCTTTTTCGTATCGCATTTATTTTTCCAATAATTTTTATCACCCTTGTGGGTGTCTATTTTATGAGTTACAGTGTAAGACCATTGATAGGACCTGACCTTCCTTAGAAAATAACCATCTTTTCATTCCTTATCTAGAATGTGTTTTGTAATGGTTATGAGTTTTTGATCCTTGTTCTCAACTTTAGATTTTATTTATTTTTGATAGATGAAATTTTCAAAACAATCTATGCTAGCATGTTTTCCTACATTCTCCTCATTCTTATGGTAAGGAATCACACTTTTTTGTCATTGTATCCCTTTGTCACATTTAATGTGATTTGAAGTAATTGAAATTATATCATGTTTCATTCCTCTTGATTTCCTTTCCTTTCACTCCACATTAGATAAAACAAGGTCGAAGTCAAGATAAGGATTTTTTTTCACTTGAATTTATGAGAATCTTAGACACCATGCTCTCTAAGTTTGACTCTCTTAGTAACCAAGTCCTAAGTATTCAAATGAAAGTCATCTTTAACACCCATGTTTGGTTTTCCACATCTATATGAAGGAGGAATAAAAAAATCCATAAAAAAGTTAAAATCCACATCATTTGAAATAAAAGGCAATGATTTGTAAAAGGCAACATACAAATCTCAAAGGTTAAAATCACACCAAAAGATGTGATTACAAGCACATCTCCTATCTCCAATTGAAGCTCAAACTCCAAAGTTGGTCTCACACTAGAGCCAAGGTCCATTGGGGTGTGGTAGGCTAGTAAATTAGAATAGGAAAATTCAGTAAAATCTATGGTGCTACCTAATTTATCACACAAGTACCCAATATTTGTAATAGACTAATGATTTTGTAAGGGGTCTTAAGGAATAGGGAAGACATTGTGGGAAGGTAGGCCCATTTTACTTTTCATGAATATAACCTTCATGGGATGATTTATATCCTTCATTTATTGACCTAATACTTGTGTGGTTATGAGAAGTTCTTCAGAGTCCTTAAAGATGAAAGTCCCCTTATTTTAAAAAACCTAATTTAAGTGTCTTGACTTTGATAAAGAGCTCTTTTACCTTGGTTTTTCCTTCATTCTCCCAAAAACCTTCATTCTCCTCTCCATCCTTTCCATTTCCCCCCTTGACTGGTAAAGTGTGATTATAAATCTATTTTCCATTCTTCTCTACTTCCTTCTTTGTCATATCTTACAAAACATGCTAGCACTACTTTATTTCATTTTTATCTATCTTTAGAAAAAAAGAACATGTTTGAGTGACTAGGATTACTTTTTTTACACTATGGCTCTACATTTCTATATGTGCCTTGATTTATTTTACCATTTTTCATTGTTGTAATACTCTTTTTGTGGACACCTGCATCCATTTATACTTTCATGTATTTTTTCCATTGTTGACTGAGGTTGGCTTGTCACTTCTCACTCACCAATGTTGTTTTCCATTTTATGCACCTTTTTCCATTAATGATTTAGTAAGGATTGTTATTGCTCACTCATGAATGTTGTTTTACCATTTTTGCTTGCCCATATTTGTTTAAATAAAGATTGTTATTGCTTTCACATTGATGTTTGATTACCATTCTTTTTGACATGTATCCTTTGTTTAACTTGGTGAGTTTGCCATTCTTACTTAAGGTTTACTTGTTTGAATTTTTTGATCTTTAGTAACCTTGGATTTTTGATTACCTGATTTACTCTAAATTTTGACTTGGTCATTTGGTCTAAAATGACACTTGTCACCCTAGCTTGCCAAGTTTCCAAGTACATCCCACCCACGTAACATCAGTTATCTTGGATTTTCTACATTTATTTGTTTTTGATCTTTAGTTTTGTATCCTTGGGTTTGTCAAAATTAGTCTCTATGTCATCCATGATCAAAACTAAAAACACAACAAACACTCATCTAGTGATAAAAGTAGTATGCATAAATTACTTTTATTTTTAGTTATTTCCCTTTCCATCATTTTAATTTCAATTATTTTTTCTTGAAAATATTGTAATTTTTTTAAGATTTAGCATTGTGTGTTGCTATGTTATTTTCTCAAAGCACCATCCCTTGTTACACTTGTGTGACATGTGATGATATTTGAGTGAGGTATATGTATACACATAATATGTTTCAACTTTATCAATTATTGATGCTTTCTATCTTATAAGAGCCCATCAAGTCTTAATCTCTCTGAGTGTATGCCTTAAGGGGTACATTAGGAAAGGGGTGGGCACACCATTAGTACTTTTAAGGATTATTTTCCTTCACTACCACTTTCTATCTACACACCCATCTCTTGAAAACATTCCACTAAGCTTTGCCTCCTCTTTTGCACTCTCCTCTAGTAATTTTCCACCTTCATTAGCCCTTCCCTAGCCTAAAATCATTTTTGATGGTTTACATTACACTATCAACCCCATCGGACTTGTACTCTAATTGATAAATCTTATTTAGGATCCATGTCGGCCATTGGCCGACCTAAAATACGACTTGATTTATTTATGTCAATAATGATACAAGGTTGATTGGTTCAATCTTGTTAGCCTAAACTTTCTAAAAGGACTAGGGTTAGTGCCTATATAAACACATCCATTTTATGATTCTTAAAGGGATAATAGGATTTAACTATTCATTTAAGCTTATTTACAATCTACTCTTTTTATATTCTACTTGAGGTGTCGTAGCTTAGGGTTTCTACTTGGAGAAGAATCTAGTCTTGTGGATAAGTCTTGGATGATTTGGCCTTTCTTAGTGATCTTTACAAATGAAAAAAACCTCTTGCCAAGCACCTTTGACCAAGGGAGAGATTGAGTCTCAATAGGTTAATCTTTAAGGTAAGTATCTCTAACTTTACTCCTCTCTTTAATATATAGAAGTATCATAAGTAATGGCTTTTGAATACATTGCTCTCTCCATATATTAGAGTTTTACCTATATATAACTTAAATAGGATTCTCTTATGCATGATTACTTTTATTGCTTACTAAACCCCATGTTGTGCCACAAGCATTGGTGAGCACTAGATTAGACTTTTACTTTACTTGTTATTAGTACAATGAATATGAAAACATAGGACCTAGTTAGAAGTATTACATAGTTTTAATTGACGAGAGGATTTGGAACCCTCCCTAGTGATATTATTGTGGTAAGAGATATTTTGATTAGGTTTAGTGTATCCATATTGGTCATGACCCCAATTATCTAATGTATCCCCAATCAAAAGTGTAAGTAGTATCTATCTTCCCCAAGCTAGGATTGATTTGTAGATATGTTACATTTCCCATTACATACATTCTTGTGAACCCAATATGGCACATGATAAGCTTTGAGTGGGGCATATGTATACACATAATATTTTGAAAATTTATCAATTACTGATCCTTTCTATCTTACAAAAAATCATCGAGTCTCAATATTTCTAAGTGCACTCCTTAAGGGGTGTACCAAGAAAGGGGTGGGCAGACCATTCATGATTTGTAGGATTATTGTCCCTTATTACCACTTATTATCAATCTAAATAGATCCTAAAAATATTCCCCTAGGCTTTGCCTCCTATTTTTCACCCTCATCTTGTCATTTACCATCTTCATTATGCCTTTCCCTAACCTAAGCCCCTTTTTGGCAATTTAAAAGACTATGTCAGCCACATCGACCTTGTATTGTTATTTACAAAGCTTACTAAGAACTAGGTTGACCATATCCAACATAGTTCATAACCTAGTTAGTTTTTTCCTATTTCAATACTAGGTTGATCGGGTTGACTTTGTCGGCCTAAACTTTGAGAAGGTTTTAGGGTTAGATCTATCTATATAAACAAACCCATTTTATCATTCTTAGAGAGACAACAAGAGTTTAATTTATTTATTTGCACTTCTTTACAATCTAATCTTCCACCATTCTACTTGAGGAGTCTTCGCTTAGGGTTTTCACTTGGAGAAGAATCTAGTCTTGTGGAGAAGTACTGGATGCTTTGGTTTTTCTTAGTTATCCTTATAAACCATAATAAAATCTTTCAAAGCACCTTTTTCCAAGGGAGAGATTGAGTCTCGATGGGTTCAACTTCAAGGTAAGTATCTATAATGTTTCTCCTCTCTTTAGTAGATAGAAGTAGCATACGTAATGGTTTTTGAATATATTGCTCTCTTCATGAATTAGGGTTTTACCTATACATAGCTTAATTAGGATTATCTTATGCATGTTTACTTTTATGTTTACTAACCCCTAATTTATACCATAAGCTTTGGCGAGCACTAGATTATATTTAATTTATTGCATAGTTTTGCTTGACTAGAGGCTTTGGAACCCTCCCTAATGATATTATTTGTGGTAAGAGATCCCTTGGATCAGTTTAGTAGATCCATATTGGTCATGAATATGATGATCTAATATATCCCTAATCAAAATTGTAAGTAGGATTTATCTTCTCTGAGTGAGGATTGATTTGTAGATCTGTTGCATTTCCCATTACATATAAAAACATCTAAACCCTAGGTTCAATAATGCAAGAGCTACAAAGTATTAAAATGCATAGTGGGTTGATCCCCATTTAAAAACTCTATTCCTACCATGAAAAGAGGGATATTATTCTAATGAGCACTATGATGAGGGAGAACATCATGCAAAGTATTTAAAACTAGGGAAAAATGGAGTAGAGAGACTAGAGGGAGCATAAGAGTAACCAAAAAGGGTTCTTCTAATTCATTGTAAGAACCCCTCAATTAGGTACTAGAAGAACAACCCATATTTTTTTTCATGCACATCTAAGTCATCCTTTTGAATGTCTTCCTAAATAATCCAATTACATATACAAAATTAACTATTTTAAAAACTTTATCTAAATCACAACTCACAAACCATTAGTAAATATTTTGAAACATTTAATTGATGAGGTTTAAAACATAAAATTTGTTTCACTATCATCTCTATATATTCATATAAGTATATCAAGTCAACTTATGAAATCAAAGTTATTAATTTCACATATATAAAGGCTAAGCATAATCATTAGTTACTTCATAATTTCATATAATTCAAAGATATGATATGCATCAATACTCTCAAGTATATCCTCCTAGTCAAGTGGATATTTTATACTTAGAAGGATTTATAATAAAAATAAATAATTTTATTTATAACACATTTAAATATTAAAGGGTTGTAGTGCATGCTAACCCTACTACCAAGGTTAAAAATGGGTAAGTCAAGTGCATGGGGGATGCTAAGTGCATGCCCATGCATGTATATCTTATAATTAGACAATATTATAAATGAAATCCTATCTCAATTTATATATTATATATTATTATATTTTCAAGAAGCCTAAGACATCTTAAATTGATAATAATATATTGTTTTCAACAAAATAATATGTTAAATACAATATTATTCTCAACATAATAGTATTTAACCAATATTAATTTTACTAGAAATTCTATAGTTTCTAAGGTCATAAATAACATATGAATCAATATTATTGTGATAATACTATAAATAACACAACCAATAAGGAAGACAAGTGTCAACTTCATGTCGATCTTCCCAATAATGTGTGCTTAGCACACAAGACCACTTAGTGACTCTTGTCACAATTACATAAATAATCAAATAGCTAACACATAAAGAAATGTTTCCAAAAAATGCTATATACCCTTTACCAAGTGGTAACAAGGGTTTTATCATAGGTTTTACTATAATTTGTAGTTTTCAACCTATATACACATTTATCTCTTTCCTATAATAATTATTATATCTATATCTCTCCCCCAATGATACTTTCCTTATGAGAAGAGAACAACATGTACTACAATCGCACACACTTGTTACAATAAAATGATTAGTAAACCAAGTTAGGATAGAAAACATATGAAATATATGTAGAAAATCCATTTGATATCAATCATAATTCAATCATGTAATAATAAGAAAATGAATCCATCAAACTCATCGTCATTAGTCCATAATTGTTAAAATAAAATATAAACAAATATATAAGAAATCCACAATATATCCATTTTAGATCTAAATCAACTCCACAAAACACACATGCCACATAAAATTAAAAAAATATAAATGGTTTACCTTGAAAAAGTGGGATGTGAGTTTCTCGCAATAAGGGACTTAAGTTACTAGCAAGAATATCTAGGTAAAAAGTCAATAAACTTATATTTTTATCTTTGATTACTATTTAGGAATTCATTTATTAATATTTGTGTAATATGAAATAATGACACTTGATGAATGGACCATCACTATTGTCACCATTATTTGAAGACTGAATCAAGACATAACTGAAGAAATTTTGAGAATATTTGAGCTAGTTGACTTTGAAATAATAAGACAAGCTTATATTTTTATCTGAAACATTTCAAATCAAGTCAAGAGTTATCATTATCAAGTATCAAAGATAATTTTATAGCTACATACATATATTCAATAATTCAAAATTACATAATAAATCTAAGTGGGAGAACTACTTGTGGCTTGATTCCCTCTTTAGAGTATCTAGGTACGTAAGCAATGGTCAGTCATCAAGAGACAATTCCAATCAACAGAGCTAGGGTGGCATATTTATAGGTAAATTACATGTTGGAGGATGTGAAAAATGAGATCACCTAGGAATGGGATGAAATCATATGGGTGTATGCACACAAATATTTGTTTAGGGTAATACATACACTCACTAAGAAAATAGACAAAGAGACATGAAGTGACCATGCTTCCTCTTGTGAGTGATGTAATCACACAATAATTATTTTACCAATATATGTAAATAACATTAGAGCACTAGGATCTTATAGTATAGGTCATAATAATTTAAGAGCATGGAATCATAAGATTAGGATTGAATGTTAGGACACATTATAGGGAAATTATGTCTAGATTATTTATTAATACATGAGCTAGTAGAGAGAGGTGTTGGTATCATTCCCATGTGCCTATTAAATGAGTTATATGGGACATGTGATAGGCCAAAAATATTATTGAATGAATGAAAATGAAATTGTAATACATGATTCAAGTTTGAATGAGATTACACACTCCAATATAAAATCCAAAATGGTTGTTCACTTCACATTCCCAATGTGATTCTTCCTCTTCCTACGGGAATGGAAAAAAAATTATTAAATAAGATAAAAGATACCTAATGAAATAAGAGACACCTATGATTGATAACTATATATAATATTATTACATCCCCATTTAATCTATAGGGGTCTTTGTCAGACCAAGCATTCCTCTGTACTTTTTAATTTTTTCTCATCTAAGCACTTTTGTCAGGATGTCTATTGGTTACTTTGTTGTAGGTTAATATTGTAACATGACACTGCCATATTTTTCATAGTGCTTAATCAAATGAAACTTAGCATTGATGTGCTTGGTTCGTAGTGAAATACTGGATTCTTTGCCATCTAAATTGTAGAAGCATTGTCAATTATGAGAGGTGTTGACAAAATTTATTGCTCCTTCAAATCTAAAATAACCCTTCTAAGCCACAAAATGTCTCTAGTTGCCTCTAAAGTGGCTATATATTCTGCTTCCACTAAATAAATTATCAACATTGATTACTTATTAGAATTTTAACTAATAATTGTTGTTCTTAAATTCATCAGAAAACTTGAGGTGGACTTTCCATCTTCATGATCACTAACATAATTAGAATCTAAATACCCAACCAGTTTGAAGTCTCCTACCCTAGAGTATTTGAGCCCATAATCATGTGTTCCTTTGAGATATATGAAGACCCTTTTGTTGCTACTCAATGACTATCCCTAGGTTGTTACATGAATCTTAAGAGGACACCAACTATAAATAATATATATGGTTGAGTTCTGGTCACATAAATTAGACTTCCAATGAGTTATCTATATTTAATGGAATCAACCAAACTTGTTAAATCTTTAGATGTCAATTTGAGATTATGTTCCATGGGCATGCGAAGAGGCTTATAATCTTCCATTTTGAACTTGATCATAATGTCACTAACGTACTTATGCTGAGTGATAAAGAAATACTTTGGTTTTTGAATTATTTCAATACCCAAGTAATAATGAAGGTAACCCAAATAAGTCATTTCAAAAAAAATCATCAACTTTGATTTGAACTTTGTAGTGTATCATTCATTGTTCCTTGTGATGAGTAGATCATCAACATAAACCACCACAAACATAGCTATTTTGTCAACTATTTTGATGAAAAGAGTTGCATATTCAAACTTAAAACATTTAGTTCATGTTCATTAGGTGCTCACAAATTTTATCATACCATGATTTAAGGGCTTGTTTCAAACCATATAATGATTTTTCTAGTTTGCACACCTTGTGCTTTATTTGTTTATTGTAACACCTTCCAGTTGTGTCATGTACATAGTTTCTGTGAGGTTGCCATTAAATAATGTTGTTTTGACATCCATTTTGAAATTTTCTGATCTATTGTAAGCTATCAGAGCCAATATAGTTTGAATGGTAGTCTATTTTGTTGTAGGTGCAAAGGTTTTATTGTTGTCAATTACTTATTTTTGAGCATATTAATTTGCAACAAGCCTTGATTTGTACTTTTCAAGTGAGCCATCAACCTTGTATTTGTTGTGGTAGACCCACTTTTAACTAATTAGATTGAACCATATAGAGGATCAACCAATTTCCAAGTACCTTTTTTGACCAATGTACTATACTCATCTTTCATTGCTTTTCTCTAAGATTCAAGCTTCTTAGCCTATTTGAAATATTTTGGTTTTGAGTCAAATGCAACATTGAGTTCTTCTAGAGAATCATTCAAGGTGAGTTTTTTAATTATATCTTGAATTTCTTCAAGGGACTTGTCTAATTATGATGTGGCTACATGTGCACTTCTAGTGCCTATTTTCCCAACTTCATTAGGTTTCACATATTTCAATGTTTAAGTGGCATACTTAGGCATATATTTCTATGTTTTAGGTGCTTCAAATTTATACTCTAAAGTTCCATCACTTTTTATGCTCTATTTTTATAGCCATTGTTCAATGTTTGATGAAGTTTTAATCTATCCTTTAAGAAGAGTTTTAATATCATGTATATGAGATAATATAAAATCAATAGATTCCCAACTATGTGTCCCCCACTCATTGTGTAGAACATCTAAATCTCTCTCTCTGTAGACATCAAAATATGCATATTTGTCAAGTGAACTCAATGTCTGATCAATATTCTCTTTATCTTTTGTAGTCTTATAAAAGATAACTTATCTTGTGACAATAAACTTATTCTCTTCTCATTGTATAGCCTATATACCTTGGAGGATTTAGAATATCCCAAGTGGATGCATTTTTGACTCATGTGGTCCAGCTTATTTCTTTTTTTCTTTGAAAATAATGCATAACAAGTGTATCTAAAAATACTAATATGTTGCACTAAATGAAGATGAACACACCACATGTCATATAGAGTATTTGATTCAAGAGATGTTTATGGTGATCTGTTGCAGAGGTATACTATTGTTTTAGTCATTTTGGCCCAAAAGTGTAGATTTACCCCTTATAGTACAACATAACATGAAACCATATTCATCACAACTATTTTCATCCTTTCTACAACTCCATATTGTTATAGAGTGTAAGGAACTATGATATGGTGATTGATCCCATTTTAATCAAGATAGGATTCAAACTTATTTGAAGTGTATTCACCACCATTGTCTTTCCTAAGTGTTTTGATGTGAGTTTGAGCTTCATTTTCAATCATGGTTTATAACTTTTAGAAAGTCACAAAGGATTCTAATTTTTTCTTTTAAAAGTATATCTAAGTCATTTGGCTATAATGATAAATGAACAACATGAAGGACTTATGACCACCAATAGAGAGGATTAGAAGAGAACACAAGTTTGAGTGAACGAGTTCCAAATTTTTGTTAGCTTTCCACTATGAATTAGGGAATGGTTCTCTTGTGTGTTTAGCCAAGATGTAGGCTTCACACTTTTCATCTGATTTTGTGGCAATGTAGGCATGCCAACAACATCATTCTTTTGAAATATATGAATGTTTTTATAGTGAGTGTGCTTGAATATTACATTCTAAAAAATGTTTAGAGACTTTTTATATTCTGTGAAATGAGCATAATTCTTTGAATTTGATGACTCACCCCTGAGTTTGAGTAGTTTTCCTTCCTCATAGCTAGTCAATATGATTGCATTGTCACTTTTTCTTCTAATAGTGACATCACCATTATCTAATAGAATGGAATGGTATTGTTTCCTTATGAGCACTAGGGAAAAGTTTAATTTCAATTGAGGAAGGTAAAGAATAATTTGGACTTTGAAATCTAGAAGCCCTATACACTTGAGTCATATTTTACCTCTTCCTTGTGGTTGTAGACTTGATCTATTTATGAGGTATACCACACCATAACTTTCTTCACTGAACTCCTCAAAGTATTATTTTTAGAAATTCATATGTAGACTCGCACCAATATCAAGAAACCAAGCATCAAACTATGAAAAAATGATTGAGACATTATTTGCTTCATCATCTGTATTGGAAAACACACATTCAATGGTGAATTGGGTAGAGTTTGACTCTTTTATTTTCTTTGATTTTTACTCTTTTTTCCTACAATATGCTTCAATTTTATCACATGGAGTTATGCATTCATGAGTCTCATGACTTAATTTTATATCACACCATTCATAGTAGAGGTTTTATTTATCATTCTATTTTTGACCACCATGATTTTCATTTTTGCCACCTTTTCCCTTTTACTTCTTATTTCTTTAATTTTTGGAAGATGTGGCCTTGTTAGATGTTTTAGAATAATTTATTTTGACATAACACACACTTTATCATATTGTGGACTCAATTTTTCTTCCAAAGGCCTTTTATCTTTCTACCATCTTTTTAACCAATTTATCAATTGTGAGATTCTTCAATTGATTGCTTTCTTGTAAAGAATCCAAGTAGGATGAATGGTTGGGAAGAAGGGATTTTATGAATGAAATCATATAGATGTTAATAATGACACACATTAATTCTACATCATGCTTAGTGACATGTATCTCTAAAGCTAATCTCATCATATTGTGATCTTTTAACTCAAGGTTGAACTAATTCAACTACAACTGAATGAATTCTAACTCTAAGTGGGAATCATATAGATCCTTCAGTTTGTGAAATGTTTCCCATGGGGTATTGGACCCTTGAATATAATGAAATGCATCTCCATCAACTGAGGCCCTCTTCAAGGCCAATGATTTCTAGTTTTTCTACCTCTAGGCTTGAATATCCTTTACATTCCCTATTAGTTCAACTAGTTGTGTATCCCCATCAGAAATATTAAACCATATATATTTGAATATCAATGTGTTCTCCACTTTTTGAGACCATTCTAACTAGTTGTCTTTATTGGTCAATGTTGTGCCAATGATAGATTTAATTGAATGCATGGTTTTGAGTTTTGAGTTTTTGTTAACCCCATTTAGTTTATTTTCACTCCAAAATGGTACCCTTTTTTATATACCACCAGATCGATATACCAAACCTCTCTATATACCCACCCTTCCTATATAAAAATTGATACATGGAAGAAGCTAGCCCTTTCTATAAACTCATAGTACATGAAAGAGGATTTAAGGTACATGCAAGTAGAGTGGTATGTGGTGCATATGAAAAGGATTTGCCTTATCATTAACTCCAACTTAATAAGAAAACCAAATACATCAATATACTTGGTTTTTCTTGATTTATGGATTTACGTTTTTAATAATGATGAATGGGTAAAAGAGTAACTCTCCTTATTCTCCTTGAATTACATAATTTGGTTATTTTTACCCAAATTTGCTTAGGGTAGCATGCTTAAGGTAGTTAAATGTTTTTCAAAATTTGAAAATGAGCACTTAAAGGAAAATGAAAACTTGTTTTTTCATAAAAAATATTAAAAAAATGTGTACCTATTCTCCTCCAAATTTGGAGATTATGTTCATTTCCAATATTGGAAATAAGATAAATGTGTGGCTTTGAGAATATACTTACCTTGGGTGGATCCATAGACACTTTGATCTTCCCCTTGGCTCAAGTAGATATTTTCAAGATACTTTTGTAGGTTAAAGACCTCAAATGGTTGGATGAAGACCTAAGATCTCCTCAGCTAGGAATTCCCAATGATTCCTATTATTAAGCTTCAATGACACCACAAGATAAGACTCCAAAAGATAAGATTATATACCACTAAATCTCCTACATGGACTTAGGGAAGAAGTGCAAGTGAAATTAGAGTGAATCTAGTGTATATGATATGATATGAATGAAATATGACCCCTATATATACTAATCCAATACCCAAAACTAGCCCTAAACATTAATCCACTGGTATCGACCTGACTGATATAGTTGGAAAGCTAACATAAAATGGTATAGGATAGGATGATATAGTACATATGTCATAAGATAGGTTCAAAGTTATATCAGGCTAGCCAATATAGTATAGGAAGGGTGAAGGCACAAAATATATGATATTGACCAAGCTAATACCATAGGATCTAGGGAAACTAATAAATTTGGACAAGAGATAATCATGATAAGTAAATAGATAAACACTTTAAGGAGGTCAAACTGATACTAAAAATGGTGTAATCAAGATATAATAACAACATCTCTCAGAAAGCACCATCATCCTTTCCCATCCATTCGTAGTGCACCCTTTAAAGCATGCACTCAGGGATATTGATGTGTCGACAAGATGCTACAAGATAAATAATCAATAAATGATAAAGAGAAAAATATTATGTGTATACACCTACACATCTTCTAAATTTTGATCATGTCTTTATAACTTGCATGCCTTATTCTATGGAATTACAATCATGCCTCTATAATTATAGTGGATTTCATATTGTAGATTAATGTACACATATTTAATTAAATGCTCAACATGGCCTCTCATTTTTGATAATGTATCTACTTCTATACTTGACCTAGTTAAACATGTCTTCCCATGTCACTTTGAGGTTTTTGAAATATGAGGCTTCAACTACTTTCTTGAAAATTGCATCCTGATTGTTCTCATATAATAACTCTCAACTATCATCTCTACAAAGGAGATCACAACTAGATGAAGGATTTATGAATGGCCCTGACCATGAAGGTACACCTACTTACATATATTTGTGATAAGTCCTTTAATACACAAGATTAATTCTTAGCTAATCTTATCCCTTATTTTTTTGTTAACTTTCTTGTTTGGGTGAACAAACAGTTGAAGGTCAGCACTAGAGAGTGTGGGTTTGAAAATGTGAGGTGTTATCTTGTGCTTTTGTCATAATCATTTGTAAAAGTTCCTTGTGACATTGTATCATCATTGACCAAAAAGCTAAAGATCATTATTTAAGAAACATAACAGCTCGTGCCATTTGATATAAGTCAGTCGAATGGTTTGAGATCATTATTAGAAGGCTTGTGGGTCCTAGAATGCACACCTTTTAATTATAAGATAAAATTTTAATACAAGGAGGATTGGATGGTTAGATAGTAGTGTCATAAAGATGATATGATGACGTAAAAATAACACAATAAATACTAACCACCTCACACCTGTCACATGTCCTTTGACTTTTCAAAAACCTTGAAGGATAAAACCTTAGATCTAATGGCTTGAGATCTTCACCTAAAAGTTATTGATCTAATAACATGGGGAAATATTTATATATGACTTCATTAACTCTATTTAAAAATAGTTCATGCCATTAGATATAAAAGATCTAATGGATTGAGATATCTTGCCATGAAATAAAACAAGTCATGCTAGGTGATTTAAGTTGATTGAATGGCTCAAGATTAACATTAAAAACCTTATACTTAGTGAAATTGAGAGTTTATTCAAAATATAGTTAAGGTAGTGAGCATACTTGAATTATTTTGCCATGATAGAAGAAAAATTAATTATTGCAAGGTAATTGAGGCATGTTGGTCTGAATTTGTAGATAATTAGAAGCTGGTAAAAAGATTTGAAGGAAGCTCCTACAGCCTATTGAATCTTTTGAAATTTTTGAATAAAAGAGAAGAAGTGTGTTACTTGAACTTGTCTCTACTAGAGGAAAGCTAAAATAAATATAATTAATTAATAACTGATATCAAGAATTCACTTCCATTTCACCTTTTGTATTTTATGAAATGTGTTTTTTAACTTTAGATTAAATCCCTTAATATAAAATTTTGAATCTATATTAACCTATGGTTAAATAATACATTTTATCTTTCCATTATATGCGTGTATTTATGTGAATGTGTGTGGATTGATGGGTGAAATGTGTGAGCACTACTACATTAAAAAAATATACAATATTTTTGCAATCAAATGATAATAACATAAAAAAGAAGACATTGTATCATAATAAATAATAAGACATCACATAAATATATTGCACATAAATAACATTTATAATAATTAATGGAAAAGTAATGAAATATATAAAAAACTACATAGAAGGTCTTAAAATCAAAGGGAACACACTAAATTATAAAAATAGAGTGTTTTTTGTAAGCACAAGGAATTGGTTAGCAAAGGTAATCAATAATGACATCATAAACAAACAAGCTATAATTAATGCCTAAAGATATATAAGTTTAAGCTTTAGGGTCATTATAAAAAAGCATAAGGTGTTGAGGCAACCATGAATCTAAATATAATAAATCATCATCTTTATTATAATTTTGTATAGTAAAATCCATTGAATAATCATTCTTATGATTCATATCTTAACCAAAATGCTATTTTTAAGGTTCTTGTGTTTGTCTAGGAGTTATAGGATATTAAAAGTGCTCTCTTTTTTTGTGTAGACTTATAACTTAAGCAATCTTACCTAAGGTATACATATTGTAATTTACCTTGGTATTTCTTTGCATGCACTTTACTCTTGAATTTGATCTCTTGGAAAGCCAATGTCTCATTTTATTTTAATTAGTTGAGCTTAATGTCTAAATTCTAAACATTATTGTATAGTATAAGGAAGTCATTTCATTTGATGTATCCAAGTTCTATAGAGTGTTGGTACACTATTTTACATGTACAAATTTTAAGTTAACTTAGGCTAGCTTGTCTATGCTAAGTGTGTTTAGTCACACTTATTTACGATTAGAGTAGGAGAAGTGAACATTTAATTCTCACATCACTTTTTGATGCCACCTCTAAGTGGGCTACTCACATATGTCAAATAAGTGACCGAGAAGGAATGTGGAGCTTGCTCTTGTTGAATCTATTTATATCCCTAATCTCTATTTGTATTTTTGGTGTGTGTTATATGATAGATTTATCTTTTCCTCATATTTTTATAGTGTTTTAGACCTAATGGAGTGAGTACATACTAAGCAGTGGTTCTTGGCCTTCATATTATTAGATTTAATTCCCTCATTGTAGATTATAGCTTTTTCCCAACATGGTAATAAATCCATTTCTCCTTCAAATGCAACTTCTTTATTAATAATATCATTTATGATCTACCAATATTTATGGTTTTCCAAAAATACCTCATTGTGTTTTTTCATTTGGATTAGATCTACCTTTTTAAAGCATTTTTTGAGGGATTTTTTCCTAGTGTGTCTTTGAGTGATTTAACTTGCAACATTATGTTTAAAAGGGTTTCAAACCTATGTATCAAATGTTAACTCGATAGGGGTTTCTGTAAAATTTTCTAGTAATTGTTTTGAGGTCTTTCATATCTCACCTTAGTACAATTTGACTATACAAACAAGTGGTATTTTTGTATTTTCATGGAAATGTCTTATGCATGTAGTACAATATGTACATGCTTATGTTATTACATACATTCTTTGTGATGTGAAATGGCCTGCATGGTAGTTTATGTGATTATTGTACAATTTCATACCTATCCTTTATTTGTGAAACTATCATGTGCCACTTTAGAGAACCCTGACACTAACTATATGTCACATGTATCCTTTTGGTTTCTCTCAGCCATTATTATAATTGGTCATGCTTTTCCTTGTCTAATAATTTATACATGATGTTGATACCCTATATCGATCTGTACCTATTGCCACGTGGCCTTCCTTGTATTGATATGTTTACCACATGTCTAAGAAGATCGGCCATAGCCACCACATGATGTGCCGGTCGTAATTTATTATTGGTATCTTCTATGTTTTTTGATTCCATGTCAGCTACACAAGTACTTTTTTTTTTCATTTTTTTAATTCTATTAGTCATGTTATGTTTTTAATCTTAGTATGATGCCATATAGCATTCTATTAATCTACCACCTATCTGCATTAAATTATGATAAGTCACACCTAAGCATCTCCATCTTTTAGCACCTAGTCACATGTTTTATTTGTTCATGCAACATGTGATTCACACATTGTGTCCCTCTATTGACCACCAACAACACTAATTATGCCATGTGACCAAACACATATCACTTAGCACTAATCACTAGTGATTAAGCTAACAACACCTACTAGACACTCATAATATTAGGGGCTATGTTTGCTTAATCCCCAAGGGTTACCCTTTGCCTCTTAGGCCCCTTTTGAAGTTGTTTTTACTTTAGGAGACATAAATTGAGATCCAAGAGGCCAAATAGCTCCCATTTTTCTTGGACTCATGATTTTTTCATCAAAGTAATGGACTAATTTTGACAACCTGAGTTTTTTTAAAAACACATTTATTTTAGTAAAATCATATTGGAGACCTTGTTCAAGAAACTTATCACTCTCATATATTTAGATTCATTAGGAATTAAAGCTTATTTTTTTTGAAATGGTGTATTTTTTCAAGTAGAATCTCAATGTATGCGTAATTCTCAATTATGTTATAAAATTTTGTAGATTTATCTTTGTTTTATTCTCTTTTTCCTTTAATCTAATATTGTAACTCACATTGTGAAGTTATAAGTAGTAGTGAGAGATTATTATTTGTGTTTCTATAACTAACAAATAATTTTTATATTGTGGGCATGAGGATAATTTTTCATTTACACAACCTTGTTTTACATGTAACATTCTAAAAATTGAGTCATTATAAGTAATTTTTGTTGGGGGGGGGGGGTTCATCTTGTGAGTGTGTTTATATTTGAGGTTTATTATAAGGCATTTTTTTCCTTATTGTAATGGATTCATGCCTAGACCTCCACACACTCATGCAGGCCAATACTATCCTATAGTCAAAAACTAAAATGATATTCTCTGAAGTATGCACACTTCAAGAGGATATAGTTAAGTTAGTTAAAGAGAATAAGAAAATAAAAAAAGAAAAATCAACATAATTGAATAGAGGTTTTGAGATGTGCCAAAATGCGTACCAAGAAGTATTACAATACACAATTAGTACACCAAAATGTTTAAAGAGGATGACGTGATCCATTACTGAAGATAATATACTAAATGGGCTAATCTATCATTGAATAAAGTGTACCAAATGCATTGAATCCAACATTAAATAATGCATTGGGTGGGTTAATCTACCACTAAATACAGTGTAATTGAATGGTCAATTGGTGAAGAACTCAAAAATGCATGAGTGGTCTGAATCCACTCTTCAATCACTAAAGAAGATAAATGTGAGGTTGGATACACCATGATAGCTCCATACAAGGAGATTTTCAATTCGTTGAATGAGATGTCAAAAAAATAAAAGAGTCCACCAAAAGTAATGCCACCAATTGGAGAAAATTATAGAAATGGATGTTGAAATGTACCATCAAAAAGATAAGAAAGGGAGCTACACACAACATTCAAAGAAAGAAATATAACCTCACATACCCCACATAATAATAAATGGGTGGAGTGGATGAAAATATTTATATGAGTGGTTTGAATCCACTATTCTAACATTGTAGAACTGATAGATGCTAGGGATGCCATATGGTAAAACTACCAAGTGAAGTGTAAAAAATCACATAAATATCTCAAAAAAATCTTAAAGTAGACAAAGAGACATTGGGGATGCTAGAATTTTCTCTTGTAAAAAAAATCCATAAAAAGGAGAGATTTTCTCTAAAAAATGAAGGGATCTTCTAGACTATAGGGTGGGGTGTGCTATTTGTGTGTTTTACTGCTTATTAGGACACATTATTGCATATATTAACACTTCTAATTACTTATGTTGTTTTAATGATTTTGTTAGAGACCCTAATGGTGTGTCTCATTTTTTGTAGTGTACTTTGTTTTACACAAGTAACTCATTAGGCCTGGTTGTCAGGACCCATTTTCAAATAATTCTTAGCCTTCTTATTTTTTATAGGCCTCCTTAAGTTACACTTAAGGGGTTTGTTGATGCATTATTATACATGCACTAATATTAAGATAACTTAGGTTACCTTATTTATGTTAATTGTACTTAATCACACATGCTAAGGCCTAAAATTGGATGAGTATTTAAAGCTCACACCATTAATTGATGACACCTCTATGTGGCCCAACCATATGTGAAACTTAAGTAAGTAATAGGGAAAGATGAGCTTGCTCTTACTCAAGCTATTTATACATGTCAAATCCCATTGTATTTTTTATGTGTGATAAATTCCAATGTGATATATGAAAAATCAATCATTTCTAAGTCATCTCTTTGAAATGTTTTAGATGTAATGGAGTGAGTGAATATTGAAAAGTGCTTATTGACCTTCATGCTCTTATATCTATTTCCCTCACAGTCGATTATATATTTTTCAAACATAAAACTAAACATTATATGATCCATTATCATGTACCACATGAAATTATAGATACTAAAATCTAGTATTAAGTAGTTGATAATGACAAGATTGACATACAATTACCATGTTTGACTTGCATGCACAAATATTGTCCTAACCCACCATTATATTACACCTACATTCTATGTTATGAGTTTGATCCTTATGTTATGTTGTCACACACCTACAAGAACCTCATTATGTAGTGTGTCGGTGGCATGAGAAATAACCCAAATGAGCACACATATATATAAATTACGGTCTCAATTAAAAGTTAACTGGGCACATATTTGGTACACATCTATACAATATTTCACATTGGGAAAACATGCACTATTCTTCCCAAATTGTGAATCTCTCACTAGTAGTCATAAGCCAGGTTTGAAGCACACTAAAACCAAGTCAAATAAAACATTATCAAGTATCAAATTTAAATCATTAGTTACATTCATATAATGAAGGAGCACAATTTTATAATCACACTAGGTGGGAGGACTATGTGTGGATTAATTTACCTTGTTGGAGTATCAAACATGTAGGTAATATCCAATCATCAAATGGGGGTGATTTGGGTCAACTCAATGCATTACACTTTCTTAATTTTTGCTAGTTTATATCTATAACTAACACACGTAGGTTTTCAAGGTGAATGAGTCTAATTTATAGAGTTGCACACATCATCAGGGTTCAACATCACACATAGTGTTTCAGAAGCATGCAAAGGTGAACACACGATCATAGGTGTATCTTTTAGAATAGGTCACCATCAACTACCAATTTTGATGTGGGATAGAATCAATCACTAATTATGACCCTAGGCTATGAATGTGATCTCTAATTATTTTCAAAAGATAAAAATTTAGGTGTCACTTCATTATTGAGTATAATTATGGTTTTACTTGATTTAATTTATGTGCATAAATCTTTTTCTACAACCCTGGCTCACCATAATGTCATAAGAATATATAAATGTGCAAGATTAGTCACCTAAACACTCTCTTGAGGAATTACAATTGCATATCCCACACACTTAAAAATCATGGCTCAATGTAGTTATAGGTATTGTGAGTATCTGTAATCCAAAATGAGAGAAATTATTTCACCTTCTCTCCCTAGATAATCAAATTCAACTATATGATTTACTATGAACTTCTCTTCATACAAGTGTGATGGCACAAAATAGATGAAAAAAAAATTAGATCAATCTACTGATTCATTTGATAAATGTGTAGAAATATTGGTTAGACTTGATGATTGTGCATGAGATACTTGGCTTGTAAGAGACCTAGATGATGGGAATCAACCGATATGAGGTATCAAATGACCTAGGGTATAATTTATATAAAGGCTTCTCAATGATACATACACATAAAGGTTAGACATATAAAATAGTGACAAATGACAATTAAGGCATTATAAATAAACCCAAGGTAAAAAGGATCCATAATTTTTACCATTGATTATGTCTTAGACATAATCAATTAATTTTTGATTATGACACAATAATAAAAATGGCTCAAAACAAATATCAATATAAATAGAGGATAATAAATGGAATATTGGTGCTGAAAATTGACATATTTGAGGTTTTAATGAGGAAATTTGGATGAGACAATGCTACGAAGGGTGTAATGTGGATCAAAAATGTCTAAAAAGAACCATATACACACAAATGGGATAAGCCTGATAATACATGAGTAAAAAAAATTAGGTGTTTACATAATGACTCACTTTGATGCATGTGCATAAATACATGTATGCATATCAAAGTAAAATATAATTAAATGCATCTATGAAATTACTTAATAAAGATGAAAGGGTGAAGGCTTTATATTATTAGGGTAGGTCAACTAGTAATATGGTGTCAATAAATTTGGTATATGTGAAAAACAATGTGAATCCATTCAAGTTATTCAATGTCTTAATAAAATAGTGTAAATGCATCAAAATGAATTAAATACAACTGGTAAAATGATCATAAGACAAAATACACCTAGTGGTATGCGAACCATGTTGTCTCTCTATGAAATCTGATGTTGAAATCTTTGAATCAATGACATAGGAGAAAAATTCCACTTCTTGATTAGAGAAGTAGGCATCTAGCAACTCTATCTCTTTTGGTTTGGATAGTTTGTGGTAGATTAATTAGATAGATGTCCCCTTTTGAGGTGAGGGATGGTCCAATAAATCACTCATTTCAAAATAAATGGATTATACATACCATGTGTGATGTATAAAAACAATATTGATTATTTTAATCATTTAAAGCATGTTTATAACACATGTATGTGGCTATAGAAAATTATGATCATACTAGATTTGATAGGAATATACGATCCATGTTAGGATGAGATGGTAATATGTGATGTATGTGATGGTGAAAATAGTATGAAAGAGGGAAAGTAACATGCCCCAATGAATCTTGGTGAAAAGGAATGAGTTATTCTCCCATATGGTAAGATATATCCATAAAAGTAAACAATATATAAATTTTACCCCAATGTGACTAGGTTTAAGGAGGACAATGTCCTGTTCTGATATAAGCAATATAAGATTAATAGACACATGGGTACATCATGTTGCTAATGTAAAAATATATGTAGTAAAAGTCTAGGGACATGTAGGTATGATGCCCCCCAACACAATTCTATAGATAGGATCACTGAATCTCATTAGATAGACACAACTAAAATTCTCCAAATGGAAGTGTATAGTTTATTAGATTGATAAAATATGGATAAATGACATGCCACATTGTAGCAATGTGCCTATATGAGTAAATTATATAATAATGAATCACACACATAATAGTATTAGTATGCACAATAAATGCATGGTAGAGACCATGGAGACATAGGAAATAAGCATAGTATAACACAAGTAGTAACATGCATGATATCAATCATGGCACCAAGCATAGGATATCACATAGTATAGGAAATGTAATCACATAAAATCATGTAACCATGTATAGAATATATGTAACCATTAAGCAAGAAGTATGATCCATAATAAATTAATGATATTATGACTAAACGATCCTTTATGGAAAACACTAGATAAGACATTGACATGAAATATGCATAAGCACATATATGTACAAAATTGCACATATAGGTAATCAAGCAATCATAGTGCACATAAGAGAAAACACAGTGTATCCATGTAACATGCATAATGTAAGTTACAAAAAGATATGTATAGTCAACTGATATCTCTATATGTTTGATGTAAAGGAGGGAAGGTATAACCTAAGGCCCACTAAAAATATGCCCCCAATATAAGCATGTTTCTAATGTGATAATTCCCCTAGGTGTGGGCGTAATGAAGTTTCATAGCATTTGAAAATCCATGAATATATAAAACTTGTATATGCTATAACTCACCCACTTAAATACTACCATTAGAATCATGTGTGTAACACATACATGTAAACCTATTGCATAGGTAGATAAGCATGATATGTATGTATTGATAAAGATAAAAGTTTTTTTTTTTGATTTTTATATTTTTCAATGCTTTTTTATTTTTTATGATTTTTTGTAAGAATGGACCATGAGGATAAATCAAAGAGGTGAGATCAATCAAGAAATAATGAAGCCAAGGGGAAAAATTAGGAGAAATTCAAGAAGGTAAGCAAGCAAGTTGAGGGGGAAAATATCCATAAGAAATAAAAAGAGGAAGATTTCAAACAACCTACAATGTCCCTTATAACTCAATACATGATAGGGTGGAAGGCCTTAATTTATTTATGCTGACATCATTGGGAATTCCTCATGGGTTTTCATAATGGGACCAAAAATCAAAGGGGAGAGGACCAAGACAACACAACAAGAAACAAAAACCAAGTGTCTAGAAGAATTTCAAGGAAAATCAATACGAGGGCCTATATTTCAAACCAAGAGGAAGAATGAGGTGATACATAATCTCAAAAGAGGAAAACACATACAAGGCATGACATATATAAGAAAGGAGAAAAAAGAATATATGTATTATAGATTATATCATTGAAGCACATGGGATAGGATAGCAAGGCTAACCTAAAATCTCATCTAAAACTCTAAAAAGAGAGGACCATGAATGTGGGGAGTTATATGCATCACTGAAAGTATCAACAATAAGATCATAATATGTATAGTAACTAGAGTCATCATCATAAGGATAATCATTGTGGGGATGGTCTAGAGGATCCAACTAAACTTCTTTGGAAGAAAGACACACATTAGTTTGAATGTTTTATTTTATAATTAAAATATTTTTAGGAGCTTGAACATGGACATATGTAAGAGGTGGTAAAAACATATGTGACATGGATGGGTAGGTATTGTAACTCTAGGTGGTGTAATTTTAGGAGCTTCAACCCTAAGAGTTGTGTAAATAGGAACTGTAACTATATGATTCATAACTCAATATAAAAAAATAATATATTTAAGAATTGTAGGGACTATTACTATAGGAGTTGTAACTCTAAAATATGTGACATGAGGTTTTATGATTTATTGTATAGAAATAAATTTAGGTAATATCTCATATTGTCATTCATGTTGGATGAATATATCATAAAATATTTTGCAAATGTTTAATAGTTTTTTGTCATGAAAAAATGTAAGACATTAGTGTAATGTGGAAGGGATAACTCTCACTTCATTTATGCACATGCATCTAGGAAATATATCATATATCTCATTATCTTATTATACATAGACTATACTAGAAGGGTATTATGATCTATGGTGACTGGTAATGTGATGCCCCTAAAATGTGTCCATGACAGACTATCATAACTCTTAAGAACCATGGTTATACCAAGTAATCCTTGTTGAGTATACCTTATAATAGCTAGGTGTAAATACCTAAATTTTGTATTTAACACTTTGGAAACATTAGTTAGACATAATTTGACACATTTAGAAAATTTAAATATATCTGAATCTTGAGTATACTTTCCGTCTATCAGTCTACCCATCCATTGTATTATCTACCTTTTATGCTAGATATATTTATTTAGGATCAGCTTGGTATATAAAAGAACACCTTTAGAATCCAAAATAGACATTCTTCATAATTTTGATCTTTATTTACACTCCTAAGATATTACTAGTAATCTTAGATAGTGTCAACTAATATAGGTGTCTCCCTCTGTGGGTCAGCTTAGACACATTTCATGGGTTGTTGGTCATGGGGAATTAACAAAAGGCCAATAATATATAAATCACCCTTAAAGTTATTAGATATCTGATAATCATCTTTGAATCACCTAATAAGACCTTGGATCAATCTCTCACTTATTTATAATAATATAAAAAGGGCGTACACATATTTAAAATATTTAATAAGTAGATTTAGAGTTGTCCATAGAGCCAAATCTAAATACAAATAGGTCAAAGATATAAGGTACTAAATGTCAGAGTTAAAAAAATGGGACTAGATTCTAGATTGTACATGATTTTTCACACACACCTAAGTGGGAGGACTACGCATGATTTGATTAATGTTCAAAGTATTGAAAATTAGTAAATGATCTACCATTCAAGGGGGAGTGGCTATGGTGGGTCCAACCCAAAATACTATCCCCTTTTTAAGGCATTTTATGGTCAATCAAGCATAATTAGGGTTTTGGATAAAAGAGATAGAAAACATGTATTATTACATAAGATTTAATATTTTACATCCATAAAAATAGATTGTATGCATTGGTTTAGGGTTCCTAGATGTTTCGTACCCCATTGTGCATAAAGACACTATCTATAAACCTTGACAATGTCAGTTGTTATAGGCATCTAACTTTTCTAGCAGTGTCTAGATAATGTGTCAACTTATTTTTCAAATAAGAAGCACATCTTGGGAATTTCCACATCCAATGTTATTTTTTATGAGTGACATAAAATGAAAATTATCTAAGTACATCTTACTTACCATTTATTGTTAGTTTTAAATGTAGTTAAAATATCCATTAGCCCCTTTCAATTAAGTTTTCTGTGTTTATTGCCATTATTTTTGTAATATGAATTTAGACATAGTTTTAATTATTATATATATCTTAGGTGTAAAATAACCAAAACATTAGGAATGACATCATACATAAGTATTGACTTGAGCCATTTTATACCATAATGTGATAAGTAATAATAAGATGAAAATTAATAAAAGCATGCATAAATAGTGCACCATTGGTAGCATCATAGTTGGAATCTCATGGTCATAGAATGTGCTAGATGGATATTTATTTTGTGAACCTATGACCATACCTATAATACCATCTATGATATGCTCATTGGAAAATTTTGGTTGATGTGTACGTATTTCCATATGAACATTGCCTTACTTTGGAGCATTGTGATTTGGAAGTAGATTATTGAATATCTTCAATCATTGGTTTAGTGTAAAAATTGATTAATTCAATGTAGTATTATGTCCTTCCACTTAAATAACATTACCATCAATTAGATATTATATCTTATGTCTCAATGTATAACATCATTTAGTAACATGTTGTGAAGATCTATGGTACTCACAATATTCATTCACATCATAGTTTCTAGGTAAAGGTCAAAATGTATCCAACTCACATGTGGGAGGTAAAGATATCATGTTTCACTCAAGAAACCATTTAAGCACTTGATGAGGATTCTCTAGTAATCTTGTAGATTACTTAACTATTGAGAAGATAGAATAACAAACCTATTAGGTGGTTTCTTTTTGAACATGATTACTACATTTTAATGTAATTAGACCCAATTTTAGGCATTTTTGTCTCTAAAAGTTTAATATCATAGTTTTGAAACACATGGACAAGCTTATCAAAATATGGATACATGTCAACTATGATTTTGTCTTTGAGAGGTTGAAACAAACTATTGGAGAAAATACTTTGTAATTCACTATCAAGTATTTGATGAGACATTTTTGTAAGCATAGTATTAAATTAAAGTACATACTCATTAACATTCTCATTATGCCCTTTTTTAGGTTGAGCAAGTTGAGAAAATGTGACTTTTTGGCTAGTGTTGATAGAAAAATGAACTAAAGAGTATTAGAAAAATCACTGAAATGATGTATGAAGCTTGTAGGTAGGGCATAAAACTAATCCAATGCATAGTTATTAAGGATGATAGGAAATATCTTGGTAATAAATACATAATCACATATGAAAATAATGCATGAAGAAAATAAAGATCAAATGTGATGCGAAGGATTAACCTTGCCATTATATACTTCAAATTTAGGAACTATAAAATTAGTAGGCAAAGGGTAAGTGAGCACATCTTGAGCCAATGGGTTATGTAATATATCTTGAGATGTGAAAACTTACATAGGTGTTTGAGATCCTTGTGAAAATTGTTTAATTTGTGCTTGCAAATATTTAATATATTTTTGAATAAATGAATTCTTAGATGTAATAACATGTGTATGAGTCAAACAAGATTAACATATATAATAATGGATGATATATAGTAGTAGGAGACACTAAATTAGCATTAGGTTGAGTATGAATAGGGATATTAACCTTAAGAGGAGTACTAGGTGGAAGCATAAAAGTATTAGTGTCAGCGCTAAGAATTGTAACCTCACCACCTCATGTAGAAGGAGAGCCTTTAATAGGCAGATTTAAAACATTCAAAGGGTCATTCATAACATTTTTAGGTGTAGATTCCTTAGCTAATTTTATCTTATTTTGTTACATCATTTGTAACTTTAATTTATTTCCTTAGGAATAGTTGAAAGATATTTCATGAAATATTTTTTAGTCATCTTATTTAAGTGTGGTACAAAATCATTATTAAAAGCATTGGAATTACAAGTATTGATATGTACATTTCAATAATTTTCATTATTCACATTGTGTAATTCATCATCATGAACATAATAAGGAATGTAATCAACAATAGTAGAAAGAGTAGACATATCACTATAATTTATAAAATTTTAATTAAAATAAATTCAAATATTAAATAAAAAGAATCTAAATCAAATCAATAGTATCACCACTCAATCTAGCACTTCACCTAGTAGGGATCATACATCGAGCCCTCTTGATTGGAGTAAGATATAAACATGACAAACATTAATGTAGCTAGGGATAATGAAAAAGTAATAAGAAACACACCAACATATAAAAATTAGATTTAATAGGTGGAAATTAAACCCTATAAGGTGAAAAAAGCAACAATCTAACCCCAATTTTATGTAAGATTATCATATTAACCAAAATGTTAGAAAAAAATGGTATATGATGGATATTATACTATGCAAAAATATTTTAAGCTATGACACAAGTAAAATTATGTAAACTATAGTAAACTACAGTAAATAATACCTACCCAATGCTAAAAGAGGATAACTAAAAGTACCATGCAATTGTAAATGATAACTAGCAATTAACAATGAGAGAGATAGACATAGTTGTGTATTATAATCTAACTTAGTTGGGTTCTAGATCTGACTAAAATGTTGGAATAAATTATAAAATAGGTCTAAATGATCCTCTAAGAATTATGATTTGTTTTTGTAAGAGTAACAAAATTGATAGACCATTGATTATGATGTGGTATATAATCAATAGTCAAATGTGACCATGTACTACTGATTATGACCCTAGGCTATGTTTATGACCTATACTAATTTTCAAGAGTAAAAAAATTATGCCATTTCACTAGTAGATGATGAGTGGAATTTTGGTTTAGATTTATTTGGTTAGTGCTCAAAACTATCTGAAACTAATCTCCTTTGTGTTAACTCTAGTTCACCACAATATCACAAAAATATATAAATGTGTAAGGGTAGTGGCCCAAAGACCCTCTTGAGGGGTTTCAATTGTATATAAAACACTCTTACAATAAAGGATCAATCTAGTAGTAAGGATTATGAGTGTTCCCAAACTAAAATGAGAGAAATGACTTCACTCCTCTCCCTAGATAATCAAAAGCAACTATATGCCATTTTATGACCTTCTCTTAGTACAAGTATGATCATACAAAACATATGAGGGAAGAATTAGATTAACATATTGATTTATGTGATAACTATGCACAACTATTGATAATAATTGATGACTATGCATAAGAATTTTGGCTTGTAATATATATAAATAATGGGAATTGATTTATAAGAGATCTCAAAAGGCCTAGGGTACATATATATATATAAGCTTCTCAAGGACATATATGTGTGAAGGCTGACCATAAAGAATAAAGATAACTGACAATCACGATATGAGAAATCAACCCAAGAGAGAAAGGAACCACAAAAATAATATGGTCAAAATAAATAATTATTGATTATGACCAGGATAGAATATAAAAACTACTAATTTTAACTAGGCAGAATTAGCGAACTTCCAATTATGACCCATTAAAAAAAATCTCAAAACATAGCTCAAGTGAAATAAAGGATGACTGAATGGAATCTTAATGGTAATAACTGACAAATATGAGGTTTTTGTGATGAAATATGGATGACAAAATGGTTTAAAGGGTCAAGTCTTGATGAAAAGTGTTTGAAAAGAGCTAAATGTACACAAATGGGCTAAGGGTTATAAAACTTGAAAAAGATGCAATAGAAAGGGTCTTGTAAAAAATTAGGTGTCTATAATAAGCATTAAATAGGGGAGTAATTCATTTATGTGACTATAATTTTTAAAAGTAGATGCAATTTATAGGAACAATAAATGAAGTTATATGCCTACACAACTTCATTGACCTAGTTAATGATGTCATGTCACATGACAGATGATTTTACATCAAGTGGATGATGGTGTATAATTTTAGTACATGGTCAATGACATCAATGAGAATGGTTGATGTAGTTATATATTTGTTATTATGTGTAAGTTTGAGTTTTAATATATTTTAACTAGTTTTTTTTGAACTTGAGACTAATTGGTATTATTGTTTCATTTTTGTTGGAGCAAAGACAAGGCTAGTTATAATAGAATGTAGATGCCTCATGGCTACCTGATCTACTAGCCAAAATTTTAGATGCAAAAATATTTTTCTTGATTAGTCTAGGGGTTGGATGGATTATGGATATGTGTTGGGTTATAGATACCCAATGTGCCCTTATGAGGGAGCATAAGGCACATTTGACCACCATGAATTTTGGGATTCAATGAGAGCACGAGACTCTTGTGTTCATTTTTGAGTTAGAGACAACACTATTAATGATACAAGGAGAGAAATGAGGTTTACATTCTAAAGAGCAATCCATGGCTTGATCCCTTATAGAGAATCTACTCTCGCATAGTGTATTCCCTTGCCTTGCTAGGGGTACATGTGGTGAATTAGATTAAATATATGAGATTGGTTGTACTATGATCAGTGTGTGTGTGTCTATATATATGTATGTATGTATGTATTTAGAAATTTTGATATTTAGTTCCATATTATTCTACACGTGTATGTTGTTTATGTTTTAATACGATGTTGTATTGTATCATGGTAGTATGATGTTATTTAATATATGTTTCATTATTTCATTTGATAGATGTCAACTTTAATATGTCCTAAAATGGAATAACTAATGGAAAAGTGTAAAATAATAATGTGATAAAAAGATATCTAAATCAATAAAATAGAACATTATAATCCAAATAAAAATGTGATAAAGTGATAAAAAAATAATAAATACAATTTAATTATATAGGGAATCTAAGGAAATAATTGATGTGATAAAATGAAGTAGAGAAATGAGTTAAAACCTAAACAATGTTTAAGCTAGATTTTTTCATTGGAATAACAAGACTACCTAATGCCAAGACTACTATGGAAAAAGTGACGTGGATGTGTATGATAGTAAGAGAGATGAGCATTTGTGAGGAAGGGTTGGTTGAATCTCCAAGGTCTTAAAATCTACACTCAAAATAAAATTAGTTGTATCTAGAAAAAAAGAGTCAAATATAAAGTATGATATAAAATGGGAATGTAAAGAAGAGGGATGTAGTCAACTAGCAACAATGTCCTTCAATGGGATATTTAGAATAAGAAGCATAGAAGGAAAAGGTGACGTGCCCAGAGGGTGATGTGAGATCCTTGATAGAGATAAGACAATCTAATGAATTGGGCAATACTAAGAACATTTAATGTCAAAAGGTTTTAGGAACCATGCTATGTAAAGTTGATGCTTGAGCTAATAAATGATATATATAAATATATCCCATGAATGTTATACATGGAAATGTAAAGGTGCGTAACTTCCCATGATTATTCCCCGCTCTTCAAGACCCCACTGAATCCATCAAATTGGATTGTTACCTATGTGAAAAGGCTTCTTATCCCAATATACTAACTATAAACACCTAAATTTGGTATAAGACTTTTTTGGTATAATATTAATGGTGAAAAGGAATTTATTGGTGAATTTATCTTGGTCTTGGGTCTCCTTATCTACTTTAATTGATTGCATAATATTTTGTTTTAATATTTTCATCTTTATTGGCTTTGTCACAGGGATTCTTGGTTTTATTTTCTTATCTTTGAGTTTTCTAGGGATTCGGGATAGTTCCAATAGTTACAAATGGATCCAATTAATGGTATCATCTAGAATTACTAAAAATATCCAACATACCTTTTGGGATCACTTTGGGTCACACTACCCTTTAGTAAAATTTATTTTACATGTTTAGTTATTGTTTGGTTGGCTTTTGTGTGCCAATATTTTACCAATTCAAAATTAATAACTCTATATATACAAAGCCCTTATAGGCATATAAGAACAAGATCTCATTTATTAACAAGCACACTTAGATCACAAAATCATTTAGCTTATGATTATTAAAACTTAGAATTTTTAAAAGGAATTCACACACACACACACACACACACACACACACACACACACACACACACACACACACACACACACACACACACACACACACACACACACACACACACACACACACACACACACACACACACACACACACACACACACACACACACACACACACACACACATACATACATGCATGCATCCATACCTACACACACACACACACACACACACACACACACACACACACACACACACACACACACACACACACACACACACACACACACACACACACACACACACACACACACACACACACACATGCACACAATTTTCCCATGACATGTTTCCCACTGCTCAAGACCCAACTGAAATCATTGATCCATTACTTGGATTGGGTACTTATGTGAAAATTTAGGCATCACAAATGATAAATATGAGGCTGAGGCCTCGAATCTCAATCTATTAACTCTAAAAACCTAAATTTTGGTATAATCATTTTTTGTATAATGATTTTATGTGACTTTACATATATAGATTCTTACTGGTGAATAGGGAATTTATTGGTGTATTCTTATTGGTTTTAGGTCTCCTTCTCTACTTTACTTGATTACACAATCATCTATTTTACTCTTTTCATCTTTATTGGCTCTATCATAGCGATCCCTAGTTTTGATTTCTTATCTTTAAGTTTTCTATGGATTTAGGACAATACCAATAGTTATGAATGGATGTCATTAATGGTATCATAAAAAAATACTAGAAATATCCCAACATATATTTTAGGATTGCTTTGGGTCACATTCCCCTTTGATGCAATTTATTTTACATGTTTAGATCTTGTTTTGTTGGATTTTGCATGCCAATATTTTCCTAATTATAAATTATGACTCTATATATACAAATAACTTATAGGCATTTAATAATAATCTCTCATTGATTAATAAAATGCACACTTAAAACTTATAGGCATTTAAGAACAATCTCTCATCGATTAATAAAATGCACACTTAGAACACACAATCGTTTAACTTATTATTATTCAGACTCTATAGTTTCTAAAGAATACACACACACATATTGATTTTACCAAAGGAGGAACTAGGAAAAATTACATTTAGACTTGCATTGACATGATTTACCATACATACACATTATCAGGAGAACTGCATGTAGTTTGAGCCTTCTTTGGAGTATTGGAAATCTAGTAAATACTTAGTTAGTCACTAGGGATTGACTGGGGTCAATTCAAACCAATCCATTAAACCCAAATTTCTATGTCACATTATTCTCGAGAGTGCAAGCTAGGGTTTTGAAGTAAGGAGAGGCAATTTTTTTTTCTCATAGGTCTAAAGACAACTGAACACACATGAACCATTTTCAAATGCAAACATAAAAATATAAACTATCATGGACCAACATAGATATCCCATATGAATTTGGTACACAATAGACATATCTCACCACTATAGGTATCTGTATAATACTAAACTTTTCAAAAAAGTGGAAAGAGTCTATTTCCTAGTATAAGCCAATGTAGAGCCCCTACAGAGCCTATTTAATGACTATGATAGATTAAAACACATAAAAACCATAAATAAGTTAAGTACCCAAATCCTTTAGTTACTTTTATAAATACTAAATTACAATACTTTTTATTATAGTCTGATTTGCTTAATTTACTCATAGATTATATAATCTAATTAGACTCAATATTTTGTATTATTTAGATTACCAAATCCAAAATTTAGTTAAAACATATTGGTGAATTCTTAACTAGACATTTTAAAGCTCTATGCATCCATGTCTAAGCCCATGGGGCTAGGTGTATGCTATTTATAACACCAAACTATTGAGTAGCATGCTCATATAGAAATTACTCATAAATTCTTAGACACTATTCATGAAACCAACAACTAACCTTGATCCTATACAACTAGTTGTACACCATCCTTTATCTACCCTACAAAGCATGACATGGCCTCCACATAATATACTCATGTGTCAACTATTAACCAAAACCAAACTCCATAATTTTCCTCCCTGTGATGGGTGTTGCTCACCCATCTCTATATGTACATCTATTGGTAAGCCCACTCTACACGTGGCATGCCCAAGGGTCAAACCACTGAAATGTGTTCATATGCCCATACATGCAATAAAGTTGTAGATCCCAGGCCTCTATAATAAACCTCATGAGTGAAGTGATATAAGTCTCTATACAAATGGGCAAGCATAGTGCATCCCCATCAATACATAGTGCCATGATCCTTGATATCCTTAATAATAGAGTGAATATGGTATGCTTTGGCCATAATAACTCCATCCATAACTATGAAATAAGCCAATAATACATATAAGTACTTCCAAAACTATGGTACATATGATAACACATTCTCTGATAACAAGATAATCAATCACCTACATTATAATGTTTTCCTTTAGTATGTCCAAGCATATGCCAATGAACATTCTATATTGGGGCTTATCCCTCTATAGCCTATATAGTAGTTTAGGTACCTACCACTGACAATCTTAAAATCCTCAAAAGATCCTCCAATTTGACAGTCATCTCCCTTGTAGGGAGCTAAAAATTACAAGTGTCTAAACCCCATCTCTCGACAAGGGCAATGTGCACATCATATGTCATAATGTCTAAACAACCCACATGGCATTAAACCACCTACTTTACCATCACCCTCTTTATATCACCTATATTTAAATATCCTATATGAGTTGACAATGTATAATATCCCTATTATGCACATCACCCTAAACTTACATTAAATTACAACATTACTCTCATAATAAATGCTCAATTTTTTTAATTACAGTGATCATAATTATAAATTACAAAATTATTATTTTTTCTTAGAGACCCATAGCAAAGAAAAGGCCCCTATAAAAAATAGTTATGGAAAAAAATAGACATGTCCAATAGGGTCTAGACACCTCCACTAGAGGCAAGATTCTCCAAAAAACTATAAAACTAATCTAAAATACTTAAAATGTGACAAACATTTAGAATCATTTTTTTTTCAAAATACTAAAAATAAATTACAAAGTCCAAATTTTTAAAACCTATAATGGCTGACAACTCTTCCCCTTGTAACATGACCTCCAATCATTTGAATTGAGTATGGTTATCCACTTGTCTCAGTGACATTTTTGTAATTAAAGCTATAAATCAATAACAAATGAGTTTTAAATGAAGTCTATATTTCAAAAGTCAACCTATGTATACTTAGATATTTTGCACTATAAAGTAAAAACTTTAATTTTACTTTTAATTCAGTACAATATGGTATGCATGATATCTAAAGACTCGTATATCATTTTCTACTCCCGTTAGTTGCATTGGAAAGCACACAATCCTCTCTTCCACATGGTAACATTTTTGTAATAATTTAATGTTATATTAAAAGATGATTATTTTACACTCCTATCTTTTACACTGACTTCAACCTTCAATGTAATGACTAGGGGAAAATAAATGCATACAATATGTTACAAATGAACAAACATTGCTTATGGAAATTTTTTATGGATTTATAAATACATCCTAAAAATAGGAATTCACAACTTACTATGTTTACTTTCACACTTGGGGATAATTGATACAATCAAATCTAAGTGGACAATCTCCTTAAATTTTAAAAAATCAAGTCAATACCAAGTTCATAAAATTCAAAAGAACATATCAATATTAATAAAATAAAATCAAAACTTGGTTAATTGGGAACTTCTATAATATGCTAACTACACATGGAAATGTGATTCAATCATTTACTATGGATTATCCATTGTCTCATATGATTCTAAGATGATTACATAATTCTATGATAACACATATCCACATGTGAATGAGTATACTTCATAAGATCAAATTTACACTATGTTGCATTATGTATACACATGGGTCTTTTGATATGAATGATTCACACTTCATACATATTATTAAAAGGGGGAATACATTGGCATTCTTTCATAGACTTAGATTCACATTGATTTACCTTATTTTAGATTAATGAACCTAAATAAGTGTAAAACTATGATTTTTTTAGATTATCTTTGATATTTATAAATTATGTAGATTTGAATGTATGAATAGATGTTAGATTACACTTTTTTTTTATAAATAACCAAGAATACTAAGGTACTTATCTTGTTACTATTCTATTTGGGTCTTAGACTATGTGCAGGTGGAAAGAAGGAATGAAACTGGCTCATTAGTCACTCAAATATGGAAACAACTGTCTAGAATTACTTGAATGGATTTCATCGAAGATGAGAACTTATGGAAAATTGAAGGCATATAATGTTTACAAAAAACATCCTTATAAGATATGATATAATGTTTTGACATAGATCATTGCTTCTAAATTATTTTTCTATGTAATATTATAAGTTCTCTATAGTGTGCAAGTTTGGAATTCTATCTCTTTCACTTTGAAACTCTAGATTTAATCTCAACACTAGGTTTACTTTAAAAATGGAATGGAAAAGAATGGTTGAGATGACCCAAAACTGAGTGGCTAAGTGTTGCCTACATTCCCAATACTTTGAAGAGGACTCAAACTATAATGTAGTTCTCCCAATTAGGTGTATGTGTGCAATATTGCTCTTTTAGTATGAATTCAAATTATAACTTGGATTTTAACACTTAAAAACAAACTTGAATTAGATGGGGTGCTTAAAAATTTTATAGGGATTTCTTCTTTAAGGGTTTTCTAATTTGGAAACTTTAAGGTTTTTCCTATAAATGTGCACATGTATAAATGTGATCTTGGTAGGTGATAAATATATTCTTTATAGATAGTAATATGTCTAGGCATATTGTGTATAAATATTTGACTCTTTGGGTAACTTTTCCACCACCAACATGCAAAATGTATAGGCTGACCCATAATAAATATTTGAATTTAGGAAAATGACCATTGCAAGTCATGCAAATATATCTGATATAAGTGGATGGATTTAGTAAATTAGATCCATCTGAATATGGTTAGAGGCATATCTAAAGTATGAAACAATGATACAATGATCAAGAGACTATTTGATTAGGATAATAAGTAGATTAGGTATAGACTAAGGAATTATTATATGTGGCTTATAACAAATTGGGAAGGCTTGGCCCATAAAATTTGAATGACTAGGAAGGAGTTTAGGAAAGAGTCATGTATGTATGCACATGTCATGCATGGTAAAGATAGGTCAAGTATGAAATTATCAATTATCTAATACTAGATTTATATGTCTACAATTGCCCCACTTTTATTCTAATATTGACAATGTCAGAGTAAAAGTATAAATAAATTGCATACCTTAGTGTGTAACCACACTTTGTCTTTGGGAGAAGACTCTAAGTGTATGTAAACCTATAAGTAAAACATGCAAAAGGCAATGTCCATATATGATATGAAATGAAATAGACTAATGAAACATTTCAAATTTAAAGAGGGAGGAAGCAATACATCTATAAGTATGTAAAATGTGCTTCCCTTTGAAGTATTAGATATTTCCATTATTATGCCCTAAGGTGAGTACCATTGGAAAACCATGGGTTGGGAAGATGAATTCCCCAACCATCATGAATATTGATAAGTGATTTGATAAATGTACAACCTCAATTTAAATCCTCAGTTAAATGATCTTAAACATATGGTAGGTTTAAGAAAGAGCCCCATATTAGGATTATATTTAAAGGTGGAACACCCATACTAGGTTTTCATGTAATTCTAAATAGAATGAATCGAAAACCATATACAAATTTTAGAATCAAAATTATATCTTTACTACCTTTAGTACCAACTTAAAAATATAAAAGTGCATGCATGAGTAACATCCATGCCCCATAATTTGATCCATCTATATTGATCTGATAAAAATACCATAAATCTATATGCCACTCTATCCCTAATATTATAAATATGATAACCTATCATTCATGTAACTATAAAATTTTTCTATATACATTTCATATGCTCCCAAATCCATCTCAATATATATATATATCTATCCCATAATTTGAATAAATATGTTTTACCTAAAATTGGATTAATACTAAACTAACCCTTTAATTAGATAGAACAAATAGAATATAAATTTGATCATGAATTGATAGAAACATACATAAAATTAAACTTTATAATGATATTTTTGACAAAAAATTTGAAAATTATAATGAAAAATTCAAATGGATAGAGAGAGACTTATTTATCACACTTCTCTAATCTATGTAAATTGTCTAGTTGACTACAAGTTATGTGTGATGATTGTAATTTTTTCATTTTAGAATCTGATGACTATTTATGGATCAAGATAGGACCAAAAGGATTGTAAAGGTATGATAATCAATTTTGTCCTTGTTGATCAATTATGTATTTTTATAGTGAAACTCTAAAAATTATGCGAATGATGCAAATGCTTTAGTAATGTCCTTTTTGACCTTCAAAAACTTTTTCCATATATGCAAACGACTAATATATCAAACCCTAGTTTCCTACACAAAAAATGTTATATCAAATGGGGGGGGGGATCATGTAGTAGGATTGAGTTAGAATAACCATGGTCATTCCCATTGAAAGACCAAGCATTGCATTACATTTCCAATTCTCCAAAGAGGGCTCAAACTCCAATATAGTTCTCCCACCTATTTATGTGTGTGAAATGATGATATGTCTATATAGATGCTTTATCTCCTCGCTTACACTTGGAATAAACATGAAAATGCAAAAATAATTAAGGTATAGCTCTAATAATTAAATATAAACAATGTATAACTTTGTATAGCTCTTGAAATGTAAGAGGGTTTGTCTTAAATTCTTTTTAACAACTTTGTATATACATGGTTTTATTAGAATTTGAGTTAAAAACTTAATGGCACACACAGGGGACCCAAAATAACTTAAAGGGGACTCAAAATCAATGACTATAAAATGGGTATATGTCAAAAAATAAATTAAAATATCAAAGACCAAGATCACTGGGAAGGGGACATCATAAAGGACGTGATATATGATTTTTCATATATCTTGTAATATGTTAAAAATTACATTGAATTATCAAATGAGTTTAGAGATCTCTATTTTAAGATGTGTTTTAAGCCATGTGGATAGAAAAAGGGGTTTATAAAATCATAAAGTAAAAAGGAAACTATAAGAATATGTGTCATTAAGTTTTTAATTCTTAGCTGAGACTTATATAAGCAAAGTGATTAAAAAGACATTATAAAACAAGTGTTGTGCTAAAGTTTGGTGTCTGCAGTTGCAATCCCTTTTATTTAGTATTTTAATGAAACTAAAAATATTGGATGAAAGGGAAAAATTGAATGCAAACCTCCTTTAAATAGTAGTTGTTTAGATTTGTCATGTGTTGTGATGATCCAAAGTGCTCCTACAAAATGAGAAGTATGTAATTAGATGCAATTATTGTTTAAGTATAATAAAATATATGATTATAAATGAAATATTTTAAATATTATTCAAGGAAAAAATACACCTGTATACATGCCATGGAGAAGTAGGAATGTTTTGGAGAAGAAGGAACTTGTAGCATCGATTCATTTCCTATCTAGGGAAATGGATAAACTTTCAAGTGGTCAAGGTAAAATATAGAACCATTGAAACCTCAATGTGTTGACTATAGTATTTGTACTTATAAATAGAAATTTGATTTTCTATTTAAAACTTGAATAATTGGGGGTGATCAAGCCCTATTTTAAATTTTACCTGTATCAAAGAAATAAAATCCTTTGAGGGACACAAAGACCTCAATTTAACTCAACTAATATTTGTAACTCAAAGACATGAAATGAGTTGTAATCTGAAATAGATTCAGAGGCTATAGTGCTAGAGAGAACACAATCTCTAAGTCATGCACTACACACTTTAACTGAATCGACCACTATGGATGGCTTTAGATTCAATTTTCACTTTGTTCCTAAATACATGATCAAAAGAGAATGGATGTTATCCATGCCCCTACCACATATGCAAATATAAAATAGTATATAGTATATAAAACAAAACTGTATTATGCTATTTGAAGTTGAAAATAATATAGTGTGCATGAATTTGTATCATGTCCCCATTGATGAATGTGAAACATGTAACTACATGTAGATTTAAATTTGTAAATTATGTTTAAAACTTGTGAATGAATCTATATCATACACTAAAAATTGTATGCATTTATACTTTGTTCTTGTAATGTGAGTGCATATGCATGGCATATTCCCCCATAATCTATGCCAATGATTGATTTTTTGAATCTTTTGCATTATTTAAAACTGTAATGTGTAATATTTTAGAATCTTTAATTTATGATTTGTAATCTAACTACATATATATGGGATATACTTGTAAAACTATAATGATATTTGAATCTCTGAGCTCACAATGTGACATGATAATTGGTTGAATATAGATTTTGTAGTAATTTTGTAGCTTTTTAGCCCATGTTTTCCCCCATTTCAAGATGAGGGATGATAATAAAGAATTGATCAAATTGAAAGATATAGGTAGCTAGATAAAATCAATCAGTTGGAATAATTAGTAAATAATGCGTATTTTTTTTAAATTTATTATCATATTAGTTGTAATAGAGTATAATGATAGTAAATAGTCACATGCAATTATGAAATATGATTTCCAAAGGAAATGACATTTGTTTTACTTAAGTATAAAACTTTGACTCATTTATAAAGATGATTTTAGAAATTGAATACCAATGTTATGTGGAATAAGGAGTCATGCGTACCTTGATGCATTTTTTAGAACACGTTTTTGATGAATAAAAATTGAGATACTACTTGCCAAAGTTTTGAACTATTAATTAAATTAAGTGTGCAATAGACACAATAATTGATGTGTGAAAAATTTAACTCAATATAAAGCAAGGGAAACAAGTTTTTTTGTAACATCATTTTTAGTGTTGGATGTGCAAATTGAGCTCTGAGTTTGAAAAAATCCTAGTCGATGACCTATGTTGTCACTGTGATTTGAATTCTTGTGGACTATTATAGAGATAAAGACTACTAATGATCTATTATATATCATAAATTTTCAATTTTTATAGTAGATTATATGATTTGTGATCATTTTTAGTGAAATTTTGACTTTTGGAGTGTTTAATTATCTTTGGATTTTTGAGAATTGGAAATTTAGACTTTGATGATTTCAACCTCTAAGCAATAAGCAGATGATCCTAACATTGTGCCCCCAACAAAAGGTTAGAGGGAATAGATATGGATTAGGTGGAGATTGCTATCAAAATTATTAGATCTAAGTGTGAATATTTGAAATATTATTTTTTATTTATAGTTTTTTGGTAGTTGTTTAAATTTTATTGCTACTATATTCACATAATGTGGTATTGTAGGTGATGCATATTAGTCTACAATGGTAGATGTGGCCATCCATACTTTAATGCAGAATGTGTAATATGATGTATCAGGGAGTGGCTTGGTTGAGAGGGTTGAGCATATTAATAGTGAGAACCCATATTTGTTTGATTTATGTGTGATCGTAGTTGTGACATATATCATATATTTTAATGAGTGGGATGACTTACAAGCAGATATTAAAGACAAACCACAACGAGACATGATTATGATTTGTCAAGAGATTTTTTTGATTAGTTTTGTGCTTTGTAGTTTGAGTATACATGTGTATTAGATAATATAGGTCATGATCATGATCAGGTGGAGTGGTTTGATGACATGGGGAATCTACTTCACAGGTAGTGGAACCAGTTAGTAGTGACAACTTAGATGATGGGATACCTGCATCATAGGTTTAAATGTGTATTGTAAACATCAGTTATATATATCTATATATACATATACATATACATACACACACATATATGTATATATATAAATATATATATGCATTATATATATATATATATATGTATGTATGTATATGTATATGTGTGTGTATATATATATATACATATACATATACATACATACATATATATATATATATATACATATATACATACATATATATATATATACATACATATATATATATATATATATGTATACATATATATATATATATGTATACATATATATATATATATGTATATATATATATATATACATATATATATATATACATATATATATATATATACATATACATACATACATAGATACATAGATACATACATAAATACACACACACACACACACACACACACACACACACACACACACACACACACACACACACACACACACACACACACACACACACACACACACACATGTGTGTGTGTGTGTGTGTGTGTGTGTGTGTGTGTGTGTGTGTATGTATGTTTTTATATGTATGTATGTATGTATGTATATATAAATTTAAAATACCCAATACATATAACATAAGCATGTATAACATTAACATATGCAAAACAATCTCATATATATGTGTGTATGAGATTGTTTTGCATATGTTAATGTTATACATGCTTATGTTATATGTATTGAGTATTTTAAATTTACTTGATTATTTCTTATAGAATATCACAATGGTATGAATTTATAATGTGTTTCTAATAAGCATTTGATGTCATTATTTTTTATTTGTTAGTATCATGTATGTGATATTATCACTCAAAATCAATTTCTAAAGTTATTTAGAAAGATAAAATCACTATAATTTGGCTTATACTATTAGACAATCTTAAATGGTTCTAATCCTCACTATTGTAACGCTTTGTTGACTTATGATTTGGGTTCTTATATAGATACATGATTCACTTTTTGCTTCCATATTTGTTTTAGATAACATATAGTTGTACTTGTAACATATAACTTTGGAGAAATGATAACTAGAATTCTTCTAATATCACCTCTATCAAGAGCTTGAATGACTAATGGTTCTTGAATAAGAATATATTGGGATGACTCGATCATGGTAGAATGTGAACAGAAGAAGGATTTATTCTAGTGGTTTATTTCTACAAAGGCTAATAGATCATTTGTTCCTTGGTAGGAATGTCATGGGATGTTTCAAGATTATTAGAATAACTACTAGAAGAAATGGGAAAAGAATAACTTGCTATCTTGTTCTTAACTTTAATAACTCCTTTATTGAGAAGTAATGTAAGCTTTTATCGTAAAGCATAACAATCATTATTATGATCCCCATTAATACCATGGTAACTACAAAGTGGCTGCCCTTTTATCTTCTCAAATATATGTGGTGGATGATAGTATTTTCGAGGAAGAGTAATCAACTGCTTATCAAATAATGTATGTAAAACATCATGTGGTCAATATCTAAGGTGATAAAACTAAAATAGTTGACTCTTACTTGAAGTAGATTATTTTATTGTAGGAACTAATTTATAAGCTTATTCTTTTCCTTTATGTAATCCATTTACTATTTTTTCTTTACTATGAACTATTAGTTAAGAAGAAGATATTGGAGATGGATTTTGACCCTCTTTTGTCAATTCTTTCCATTTGTAAGCATATTTAACAATTTTTTTTCCTTAGAACATATTTAATATTACATTATTGCTTACTAGCTCACATACATAGTTTTGCACATGCATATATAAACTATTGAAATAAATGTAAATATTATCCAATGTTATCTCTTTAAGTGGAGAAAGAAGACCCTTACTGCATATATGTGAATTATATTTTCATTAGGAGGGTATATATGTTAAAGAGTATAATATATTATTAAATCATATACACTAATCTCAATTAAAGAGTATAATACATAATTAAATTATATACACTAATCTCGAATAAACTCATCATCATGCCACTTTAAACTTTATAAATGTTCCAATGTTAATTTATGCACTTCTTGTTTGTGATAATATAATAAGAATACATATTCTAGCTTATTGAAGATAGGTAGAGAACCATTAACAAGACTATATAGCCAATTAGAAGATTTTCATGTTAAAAGTTATATGGAAGGATATTAACATATGCATCCATATTTAGCCCAATGATAAAAAAATACACATATTGAGTCAAATGGCTGGTAGGGTCTCCATGACTATAAAATAAAGGCAACATAGACATGATAAACTCTTTTGGATAAGATACTAGAATACATTTGATGTAATAGGTTGATCTTGAATGATATTATCTTTAATATTAGCATGACATAATAATGATTCTATATTAAGATTCAAAACTTGATTTTAAAGGTCTCCTATAGCATTCATCATACATACAATATGGCTTGTAGGGATGGTTGAGCTTTGGAAAAGTGCACTCATAGGTTTTAAGTTACCATCTATTTGAAACATAGGTATATTAAAATCATCATGACTATCATTGAATTCTAAGATCACATCATTGCATAATTTAGAGTGTATGTATAGAGGAACAATCATAACACATGATACTTGTAAAGAAGATATTATATCATTTTGTATATCACAAAGTTTTGTATGTAAAACATGATTGGTTCACAAATTTTTAGAAAGATATAAATAAACGTTACACTCATGTGTATCCAATAAATTTTTTAGAGAGAGAAAAGGAATAAAATTTATTGCTTCTAAAGAGGGAATAGAGGAGTCACATTTAACATTTTAAAAATTTGCATGATAAAAAGAGAGTAAATAAGAATGAATTTATATTTTTGTAACATTTGTATCATCTAAAGGAAGTACATGAGAAGCACATTCAATTTTTTCAACATGTATATCATATAAATAAGAAGAACCATATTCAAATTTTGTCACATTTGAATCATCTAGAGGTCAAGAAGGAGAAGGACTTTCAACTTTTATATCATTGGAATTATCTATAGAGAGAAAAAACACTGTCAACTTTTATATCATTTGCATCTTCTAGTAAAGGAGAATAACTTTAAACTTTTGTAACATTTGCATTATCTAATAAAGGAGGAACACATTCAAGTTTTTTAACATGTACATCATCTAAAGAGAGAGAATGAGAAGTACTTTTAAATTTTGTATCATCGATATCATCTAATAAATATGAATGCCATTGAATATTTGCATCATTTAAGAAAGATGAAGTACATTAATTGTTTGTAGTATTTGCATTATCTAATAAAGAAGGATATTCAAGTTTTGTCACATTTTCATTATCTAGTAAAGAAACATATTACACATTTGTAATATTTGCACCATCTATATCATTAGAAGCATATATGCATGTGAGATTAGTGTCAGAATGACTTTGATTTATACCTTGTTATTCATCTTTATGCATGTTTTATTTTTAACATTGAATGCGATGAAGTGCAATAACAAACAAAATAAGAGTAAGAAGATTCATATTAGCCTTATGTTCCCCTTGTGCTAATGTAAGTTTAAGAGAGGGTTCGAAAGGAGGTGTAGGGGAATTCGGCTATTATGTTTTATAATTGGTATAATTATCCTCTTCATCAATATATTCAAAATCATAATTATAATCATTGCCTTCACCAAAATATTTCTCAACTACATTAGCATCATCAACCATATAATAATCATCATTAGTCCATTCATTAAAGTAGTTATAGTGTATAGAATTCCTATAAAATATAGAATCTAAGGGATGTGACTATTATATTTTTAAATACATGCATTAATATAATCATAGGGCATGACATTTTTATAAAATATAATATATAAGGGGTGAGAGATATTAGGGTTGATAGTAGAGGTAGTCATTTTAAATCCTAAGATTACAATAAAGAAAAAGAATAATGATTATTCCAATAACACAATCCCACATGCAAACCCTAAAACATGTAAAAGAATAATAATTGAAATAAATCCATTAGGTATTTTTGAAATCAAAACCTATAAATTAAATTTAATAATAGGTAAACCCTTTGTCCCCTAAGGCAAATTTACTAAAAATAGTAGAATGAATTTTTTATAAAATATGTATAATATTTTGGTGAAAAAGAGGGTTTTTATCCACTTTATACATTTAAAAAAACCTTGAAGCATTTGAAAAATATAATTATTATGGATTAGATATGAGCACAAGGTATAACAAACCATATTCAGAGTAAGGGAAAATTTTAATATTAAAATGAGGGTGAAACCCTAGGGAAAAGAGTAAAAAGGAAATACGATTTGCACCAAGATTAAAAGGAAATCAAAGATCAAATCTAAAACCCTAAGACAAAATTCTAAGAACCTAGAAGAAAGATTGGAAACCTAAGTTTTTCAATGTTCAAACAATACATGAGTTCACCAATATGTTTTACCTAAAATTTGATTAATGCAACACTAACCCTTTAATTAGATAGAACTAATAGAATATAAATTTGATCATGAACTAATAGAAACAAGTATACTATTTGATTTGACAATGATATTTTTGATAAGTTCAACAAGTAGAATGACAAATACAAAGGGATAAAGAGAGACTTATCTTATTTTTATCACATTCCTTGATCTATGTAGATTGACTGGTTGAATTAAAACTTTGTGTGATGATTGTAATTTGTTATTTTCAGAATATGATGACTATTTCTAGTTCAAGATAAGATCGATAAGATCTATACATGTATGATAGTCAATTTTGTCCTTATTGGTTGATTTTTTCTTTTGACATTAAAACTCTAAAAATTTCCCCAATGATGTGGATGATTTAGTTATTTCCTTTCTTGCCTTAAAATATATTTTATGTGTAGACAAACACCTAGACTATCAAACACTAGTTTTCTACACAAACACATGCAATATCAAAGGGGGAAATTGAGTTGTAGGATTGAGTTTGATCGACCTTGGTTAATCCTCATTGAAAGACCAAAAAATTAACTACATTACCAATGCTCTGAAGAAGGCTCAAACTCAAATGTAGTTTTCCAACCTACGTGTGTGAAATGGTGATATGTAAATCTAGATTCTTCTTCTTCTATTTTACCCTTGGCAAAAGCATGAAAATGCAATAATACTCAAGATATAGTTCTAATAATTCAATATAATAAATTTAGAACTTTGTAGATCTATTTAAATGTAAGAGTGTTTGTCCTAAATGCCTTATAATAACTCTTTCTATATAGGTATTTCTTAGATTTTGAATTAAAAACATAATGGTTTAAATAAAGGACCCAAAATAACTTAAAGGGGACTCAAAACTAATGGCTATGAAATGGGCATGTGTTTAAAGATAAATTAAAATATGAAGGGACATGATTATCGAGAAGGGGACATGATATAGGGCATGATATAGAATTTTTACTATATCTTATTCTATGCTCAAAATTATCTTGAAACATCAAATGGGTTTAGAGATATCTATTTTTAGATATGTTTTAATACACTGAATAAATAAAAAGGGATTATAAAGTCATATAAAATCACAAAGTAGAAGGGGAAATATAATAAAAATGTGATATTAAGTGTTTTATTCTTAGCTAAGACCTATTTAAGTAAAGTGAATAAAAAAGCATTGTAAAATAAGTGTTGTGCCAAATTTGGGTGTATACACAATATGATAATCCTAACCAATATAAACCCCATAGAACTTGTAATTTATCCCAAACTTATGAATTATGTATGTATGGAGGCTTGATCTATATGAAAAACCCACTTAGTACTTACCCTTTTTTGGTGAGGGATGTGGCTTGTGAATTACTTGTCTCAGAATAAAAGAGTTAAACACATCATGTTATTTAAAAAGATATAAGCATGTAGAGAATATGCTAACATAAGGATAATATGTCGTCAAGGAATTATTAGATCAAAAAAGCATCTATGAAATATGTATCCTAAGGAATAGAAGTATCATTTCAAGAAAGATATAGAAATTAAGAATGCAATAGTAATAATCATAGATATAATCACTGAATAATAAACCATGTAACAAGGTGCATGATATATATCATGGTAATACACAAGTATAAATATGTGTGATATAGATCATGACATGTCAATACCAAAAAAAAATCTTAGATTTGACCACACATACACATATCATGTCATTGCCATGACATAAACAATAGAATCACACACAATAGAACTTAATGTCACACATAATAAGAGTCACACAATTTACTCAATACACACACAATGTCACACAAGGCAAGATCCCCACATAATGAAAATCAATGTTAGATAATGAATGATCCTCATAAAATATAATACACACACAATGGTCACATCATGTAAAAGCGTAAAGTAAAAATTCAAAAAATCATGCAATGTAACAAACAATGGTCACACAATGTAATAAGCAAGAAAATAAACATGCATAAAATAAACAAATTTATTATACACTATTGATGTATGTAATCATTGCTCATGGTAAATCATAATATACATATAGTAATATATGTCTCATAAACGATGGAAATACATGTATAATCATTCTACGGTATCTTAATATGATTAATGGAATGGCCATCAAAATATGTAACCTAAATAGATGTACCAAAGATATGCCCCTAATCTAAGCATGCCCCACTGTAGGAAGAGTAGCCCACTAGGTGTAGGAATGTTTGACATCTAAATGTCCATGTTAGATGAAACCTATATGTCTTTCTCTCGCTTATGTATATTGTGAAATGCATGTACATATGAAAAATGACATGTAATATACCATAATGTGGTAAAAAACACAAATGAAAAGTGTACATTAGAAATAAATGACATGCACAGGTCTTGATTTTTTATTTTCTAAATTTCTTAGTTTTTTTGTTTTTTTAAAATATTTTGACACACATTTATCTAGTCATTAAAGTATAAGAGACACAACATTGAAAATTAAATAATGGAAGGGATATGAATATTCCATAACATATGCCAAGGCATAATAGTCACCTAATAAATTAGTTAAAAAAATCTAGAGAAAAATGAAGGCAACATGCCCCCCACTGCATGTGTGAATCAAAACATTACGACTTGAAATAGTAAAGGGAAATAGGAGGATGCTTTGCCCCCAATGGGAATTAATCAATGTATGTTGTCATGTCATAAAATGTAAGTGATCATGTACACTTAATGTAATCCATAACTATAGTAAGTATGGATAGTCAATGTAGAGGTGAACAAATAGTATGTAACAAGGAATATACACTAGGATTAGACTATTGTAAAGGGTACATCATCATAGGATAGTTATCACATATTTAAAAATCAAGATAAATAATAAACATGTAAGGGCCAAGTGAAAATATCATAAGAACACAAAGGGACAAAATAATAATCAATGCAAGAGCATATGTACACATGTATGTCAAGATAAAAAAATAAATGGAATACGAAATCAAGTAACATAAAGAAGTAATGTACAATAGATTATGTGTTAGGTAGCTCCATCATTTGGATTTGTATATATAGGCCAATAATAAATTTTATGAACATCTCTTGCCTTATGTGAGGAATATCAAATGTATTAGATATATCTATGTTTAAATTTAAAAAGTGGTCATATGCTATACAATATCCATCATCACTATCAAAATCAACTTGACCATGTGGAAGTCGTGTAATTATAATAGTCATTATAACATGTGAATTATCCAAAATGATTAAAATATATGTTTGCATATGTTGTGGAATTATGTTTAAAGTTTTAGGAAAGGTAATTTATGCCCAAATCATGCATAAATGTACCAATATAGCCGATCTAAATAATATGGGTATCCACTAAATCATGTATATTATGTTTTAACCCAAAAAATCTATTTATAGAGTGTCATGCATGTGTATGGTTATTAAAATATGAATTAATACTATATTACTTAGGTAGATGATTTCTCATATCAACCTCATTTAGGGGAGGGAGAGATATAAGGTCAAACATAAGTAACTTATGTAGTATATTTTGAGGAGGGTCTAATAATTGTGAAAGTTACATCCTTCATGGAGATGATAGGGTAAACTGAGTAATAGGTTGGAATATTTCACAATACTTAAAGGATCCTTCATTTATTAGATATGTATATAGATACCCTTGGTGTATAAATGTCAAACATCTATGAAACATGGATAATATTGCATCTAAAACAAGGATCCATGGTTAACTAAAGAGTAAGTTATAGTGTGAATTACTAGGCATAACTTGAAACATGATTGTTAATGTCTTGGGTCCTAATGTCACATCCAATTATGTTGTTTAGCATACCTAGTGAGGGATATAATCATATCCTCTTTTGCTCTTAGTTGACCTTTGAATAGTATCCATGATAATTCTTAATGCTTGTAAGAATGTTATGTTGTACATATTCAATCTTGAACCCTTGTCTATGAACACCCTCTTAACTCCATTCTTATTACTTTTACTTGTATATATAATGGAAAGTTTTGTTTGATTACATTATAAGTAAAAAAATCTTCCAGATGACCAACTGTATTGCTATCATGAAAGTCCTATAAATTTATTGTGTTCACTTGATGAAATGTTTATGAATATGTATATTTTGTTTCTTGGTTTTTTATTTAAACTGAGAACTATACTCATATCTAAGGCCTTTGTTTATATTTATTAATATATGGTGTGATAAGTTTAATAGTTAATTTTACATGCTTACCTAATCCTTTACCATTGTATCCTAACTTTAATAAGTAGTTTAGTCCAAAATATATTATGCCACATCCGTGGCTTATGGTAGAAGGTTATCCTTAACAGAGGATATCTTGTCATTATTCAAAACATGATCCTTATGATTTTGAAGATAATTAGTAAGATGGACCACTCTAAAATAACTTTCTCTTAGATTCAACACCTTAGCATGTAGATCTAGAATAATCTACATGGGATATTGTGTATTAGGCATGAATTATATTGTCTTATGAGGGATATCTACAAAATTATGATGTGTAGAGATAGCCATATAATCTAATTTTACCTAATTTACTCACCACTTAACCTATAAATTTTCTTTATAGAAAATCCTAAAATGGAAAGAAATATAAGAACAAAGCATACACCTAGTATGAAGGCTAACATGAAATGTTAGGGTTTTGTGGATTGAAACCCTAGGAGAAAAGAAACATCTAGGAAGGGGAAATAAAAATTATGCCTAAATATATAAATATAAAACCCTAATAAGATGGAAGAAAACTTAAAAATAAACCCAGGGTTTAATGTGATCAATATAAGGATCTTGTTCACCAATATAATTTACCTTAATTTAGATTAATGAATCTAAATAAATATAAAACTATGATTATTAAAATTATCTAAGATATGTATAAATCAAGTAGATCTAAATGTACCAACAAATGTTCAATGAAATATTGATATTTTTAGAAATGACCAAGAAGACTGGGGTACTTGGCTTTATATTGTTATGTTTGGGTCTGAAACTATATGCAAGTGACAAAAAGGATTGAAATTGGATTGAGAATTAATCAAATATGGAAACCAACTATTTATACCTATAGGGATTAATCCATTATAATATGGACACTTGTGGAAAACTAAAGGTTTTTGATGTTTGCCAAAAATGTCCTTGTAAGATGTGCCAAAATGTTTTGACAAAGATTGTTGTGCCTACTTCCAAATCATTGTTATTTGAAATATTATAAGATCCTTTTGTGCACAAGTACATAATTATGTCCCCTTAACTTCAAAACCCTATATCCACTTTTGATACTAGGTTTACTTGAAAAAAGAAATGGAAAAGATGGGTTGAGATAACCCTAACGACCCCCACTAAATGGTTTAGTGCTTCCTACATTTATAATAATCCAAAGAGGGATCTAATTTCACATATTTATCCTAGTTAGGTGTGTGTGCAATAGTAATCCTTTAGTATATATGAAACCTATATCATGAATTTAGACAATTGACTATGCAAAAATAATTTGTCTTGGGTGCTTCATACTTGGCTAGGGCCTACTCCTATGAGGGGTTTCTAATCTAGAAGATTTAAGGTTGTTCCTCTCAATGTGTAAATGTATAAAAATCTTCTTGGTAGGTGATATATGGATGATTAATCAATAGGAATAGGCCTATTATGTATTATAATTGACTCTTTGGGTAACTTATTCTACCTTCGACATGCGAGATGTATAAACTGACCCATAGGCAAGACTTGAATTTATTAAAATGATCATTACAAGGTGTGTGGATATATTCGATAAGGGTGGATGGATTCAAAAAAATTTGAGCCATCTAAGTATGATCATAGGCATCAAGAAAATAGGAAAAGATGATCACAAGACAATCTGATTAGGATAAAAAATAGATTAGGCACATAGTAGGGAGTTCATGTAGGTGGTTGATATAAAATTAGGAATAATGGGTCCATAAAAGGGGAATGGCTAAGAAGGAGTGTGGTAAAGAGCCATGTATGTATGCATAAGTCATGCATGGTAAATATATGTCAAGACTAACATTTAAAGTGTTTAATACCATATTTATATATGTTCAAAGATTAAAGCTTATATTGCACGAATTATCAAATTATATAGAGTTTATGACTTAGATTGAGGTAAACTACTAGATCTACACAAATTATATTACCACGATGAGCTTAGATTGATTCAGATTATTATATGGGCAAAAAGCTTTTTATATTGGCATAGGATTTTACATAATTTATTAAAAATTGACACATAATTGATAAAAACTAGGGTGGGCATGTGAAACACATTCGTCAAGTTCATGACTCATAGTTACAAATTCTATGTTATTATTACACAAATTTAAAGACTTAGATTACACATGTTGTACATAGTGGGGGCATATACATGGCATATGTGAGGAATTTTTTAGATTTCATGATTCAAATTATGTAGGTTGTTATATTGGGGGCATATACAAGGGATATGTTTGACATTCTACACAATTATTTACATAGGTTTTTGTTGTTGTCTAAAACAATAAGCCCCATTTTTAGTTTGAAAATAGGGAACCTCTTTTGCTTTGAAACTTGATCTTATACTTCTCAGGAGTTTAGGGGTTGTTTATTTGAATTAACTTTCTTTGGAGTCTATTCTTCTCAATGTGAAGATTCAAATGTGGATGTGCTTCATTGTTCTAGCCAAGCCTACACATTAGCTCTGCATTATAAAACATTTGGCATGGAAATTCACATCTTAAGCTACTTCAATTTTAATATCTAAATTTGAATGAATATAATAAGTCTTAGTTTGCCTATTTTCTTGTGTTTTAAAACATGTTTTACAGCTTATTTTCAAGTTATTTCACCTTGGGTTTGTTTTAGTTATCTAATTATCGTAGAGTTTATTTCTCATTTTCTTGAGTGATTTTGTCCATTGCTATTTTCTTTTAGTTAAGAATGACTAAATGTTTGTAACTTTTTGATCCTTAACTTAGTCATTTTTCATGTAAATGGATGAAATTTGATTTTAAATTGAATAAATGGCTAAGTTTGTGCATTGATTCATTATATACTTAGTCTTTTTGGCTTTGAATTTAGTCATTTTAAATCAAATGTTCATGACCATTTATTTTCAGATGTGTACCCATTGCTTTTTTAATTGATTCATTGAGTGGGTTTCTTTCAATTATGCTCACAAGTGTTTTGATGCTTTCCAGAGCCACATGTCATAAAATTGTATCACCTGAAGGTTCCAACCTATTCAAAAGTGAATTTTGACACTTAGTAAATTTCACAAAAGCATCTTAGGGCCATGTGGCACTTTTTCACTTATTTGAAAGACACAGCCAATTTCATCAAAAGTTGCCTAGGAAAACATGACACTTTTTCATTACTTAAAATGACTTAACTAATTCTGTAGTATGAATCCCAACACCACATGTTGATCTCTCAATGGTCCTAGGCCCATTCAATTTTTTTTTTGACACTTAGTCATTTTTCTTCAAAGTTTCCCAAAGAGATAATGACATCATCAAAGCTATGGGCTAGTGGGATGATGCCACATGGAATAATAAAACTACTCTACTATCTCAAGGACATATGTACCTATGTAAAGCCTATGAGTTAGTGGGTTAGTAGGATCATGCCATGTGGAATAATATCACTGCCTTGATACCTTGGATATTTACATGTAGGCTAGGAGTGATGTCAGAGCCATGAATGAATAAGATGGCACCTCATGTGATATATCAGATCTTGTGATCTTGAAGGAGTGTCTATTTATAGTGACCATGGAAAAATCTTGAAGGGATGATAAAGCAACACTTGGTAGTGAAGGGAATGAGAGCTTAATATCTTAGACAAATAAAAAGAGGCCATGTGGTAGGAAACCTATTAGAATAAATGACATACTGGCTAAAAATTTAGCAAGGCATAAACATGAAATTGATGGCCTATCTAGCCATCAAAATTATCATCAACCAAAAATGAACCATGTGTCCAATTTGATTTAAAAAATTAGATCATTACCCAATCGAATTATGAATGAGGCATGGATAATCAACTTGACCTTTGAATGAAGATCAACATGAAGCATAAAATAAAAAAATATTTGACTTAGAGAGACATGGTGCTAACTTCACAAAACATCTAAAATCAATGACCTTGATGCAATCCTAACTAAATTCCTTGTGGGCATTTGTTCTTGTTTTGGTCCAACACATTTCTAGCTATCCTCATGATACAATTGAATGGGGCTCTTGGTGCCATGTGTCGATGGATTACTATAATCATTAGACTGAAGCCTAACCATTCTGGAATTGCACCACATACATAGTCATTTAATTCTTGGGGGAACACATTGACACAAGTTATGGTATGCCCACTAGATTGGTATGTGATATGGCCCTACATCTCCTGCATATAATTCATTGAATGGGATTATGATCATCAAGTAACTCTTAAGTTTTCTTCTAATTATTATCCATAAGGTAATGGGTTGGCTGAATCAATAAATAATAATTTTGAGTATAATTAATAAAACTTTAGAAAGAAACCCAAGGGATTGGCATAACAAGATTAAATTTGATTTTTGGTCAGATAGAACTAAGTTCAAATTTGCTTTAGGGATTTCTCCTTATCATTTGATATACGACCGAGATCTTATCTTCCCAACCAATTTGAAGTTCCCTACCTTGTTGTTCACTGAAGAGTACCTAGGAATTGATGACCCAATAGAGGCCTACCTCTTGAAACTCATGTAATTAAAATAAAAATGAGTATAACCTTGCTACACTTCAATAAACATTTAGAGGTAGTCAAATGCTAGTTTGAAAAAAGGCCCAAAGTAAAGGCTTCTAGATTTCAGATTTGGTCTTTTTATGGGATAAGGATCATGAACAAAAGGGACATGTAAAATTTGATGCATTATGGCTCAATCCCTATCAAAACTTTAAAATCCTAGGTGATAATGTATTCTACCTAAGGTGTCTTACTAGTGAGGATGTCCCATTATCTATCAATGGACAATTCCTCAAACATTACTCCCAAACTTGAGTGGCTTGGAAGCCCCTGTAAATAAACTATATTGTACTTTCTCTTTTTATTTCTTGTTCCTTGTTGGTTAGCTTAGGTTTTGCTTCATTTTTTTTCCCCCCTCTTCATTGGGTTTGTCCCAACCATTTTTTATCCTTATTGTCCCCGTGATAATCACAATAATGAAGTGCCAGGATGTTGTAAAGATAATAGAAATGACACTTAGAGAGATTAGTTGCAATTTTACTTGCAAATTCTATGAAAAAATACTTTTATTACTTTGATCATTTCCTAAATTTTAAAGGTCAATGATTCTTAATAGAACTTGTGGATTTACAACAACTATTTTCTAATTTGAATCCATCTAATGTACTTAATGAAATATTTGAATAAAATGCAACGTTGCTTTGATTTTGATTTATTGTAAGTTATTGTGGACCTACTGATTTAATTTTACCCATGGTTTGGTACCCAAACCTATATGGATGAATTACAAAGCCTCATTTCAAAATAATTGTGTTAAAATGTAAGATCTAAAATTCTCCTTGAAAGGATGATTTCGGTATCCTCCACCACATGCTTTCTAGCTTGGTTGGTACTGGAGAAAGCCTTTGAAAGGGACTAGCGGTATCTCTATCAAGGATATAAACATCTATATAGTAGTAGAGAAATGCCCAAACCAATTCCCCCCAAGCTAAATTGTATAATCTTTTTCCTTCAACAGTTCTAGTCGTATATAAATTTGAATTACTGCATGTAATTGTAAAAGAAACAAATAAATCACTTTATCACACATAGATGGTTTTGACAAGATTATAGATTAGTATGTCACTTGTTCTTATAAAATTTAGTACCGATTGAATTATGATTTATTTTGGGTAATGATTTACAGCTAATGCTTTTTCTTCTTGTGAAACCTAAGATTATAGATTATTGAAATACTTAAGAGTAATTCCTAGAAGGAATCACCATTTATTGTTGTCTAAAACAACACATCACATTTCTAGTCTAAAAATAGGTACCCTCTTTTACTTCATAACCTGATCTTATACTTCTTAGGAGTTTGGGGGTTGCTTGTTTGAATTGACTTTCTTGGGAGTCCATTATGTTCATTATGAAATTCAAATATGGATGTGCTTCATTGTTATAGCCAAGCTTACAAAATTAGCTTTGCATTATAAAATGCTCAACATGAAATTTTGCATCTTAGGCTAATTAAATTTTAATATTTGAATTTACATCAATATGATAAGTCTTAGTTTGCCTATTTTCTTGTGTTTTAAAACACATTTTACAACTTATTTTTAGGCTATTTTACCTTAGGTTTGTGTGAATTATATAACTACTATAGAGTTTATTACTCATTTTCTTAAGTGATTTTGTCCATTACTATTTTCTTTTAGTTCAGAATGACTAAATTTTTATAACATTTTACCTCATAACTTAGTCCCTTTTCATGTAAATGGATGAAATTTTATTTTAAATCAAACAAAATGGCTGTCTCTGCATTGATTTGTTCTATACATAGTCATTTTTCTGCTTTGGACTTAGTCATTTTAATTTGAATGTTCATGATCATTTATTTTTAGATGTGTAGCCATTGATTTTGAGTCAATTCACTGACTCAATTTCTTTCTATTATGCTTATAGGTGTTTTGATGCTTCCTAAAGCCATGTGTCATATTTCCACAACACCTAGAGGATCTAGCCTATTCAAAAGGGACTTTCAACACTTAGACAATTTAAAAAAATTATCCTTAGGCCATGTGGCACTTTTTTGATTCTTTAAAATACTTATCCAATTCCATATAAATATGTCCATGGACATGTGACACTTTTCCTCTACTTCAAAAGACTTAGCCAATTCTACATAACTACTCTCAGTGCATGTGTTGATCTACTAATAGTCCTAGGCCCATTCAAAATTTTTGTGACACTTAATCAATTTTATTCAAATTTTCTTTATGAGGGAATGATGTCATCAAATCTTAGGGATAGTGGGTTAGTAGGATGATGAGACGAGACATAATCCCACTACTTTGCTATTGTGTGGAAGTCCATACCTACATAAAGCCTCTAGGATAGTGAGTTAGTGGGATCATTCCACATAACATAATCCCACTGCTTCTCTATCCCAAAGATGTATGTACCTATATAAAGCCTCTAGGTTAGTAGATTAGCGGGATCATGCTACGTGGAATAATACCACTACTCTACTAACCTAGAGATTTCTATGTAGGCTAGGAGTGATGTCAAAGTCCCAAATGAGTAGGATGACACATTATGATGACATCTTAGAGTGGTGAAAATGGCAAAATCCCAGAGGGATAAGAAAGTGACATTTGATAATAAAGGGGCTAATAGTTTAAGATCCTAAACAAATAAGAAGAGATCATGTGGCAAGAAATCTATTAGAATGAAGGACATGCTAGCTGTGTAGTTAGCAAAGAACAAGCATGAAATTGACTACCCATCTTGATGTCAAAACCATTTGTAATCAAGAATGAACCACACATCCAATTTGATTCATAGAATCAGATCATTGCCCAACCAAATTATGAATGAGGCTCTAATAATCAACTTGAACTTCGAATGAGGATCAAACATGGAGCACAAAAGACAAAATCTTTGCCTTAGAGAGACATGGTCCTAACTACATAAAACATATAAAACTAATGATATTGATGCAATACTAACTAAATTACTTGTGGGAATTTATTCTTAATTTGGTCTAGCATGTTTCTAGCTAGCCTTATGATGCAATTGAATGGAGCTCATTCCCAATAAGCATCGATTGGGCCATCCATGTTGAAAATTCTTGCAACTACCTCATGGGATGAATTTTAATTTGAATTTGAATACCATAGGCCTAAATGCCTATTTAAGATTAAATCTTGTACCATAAAAAGGGATGGCTCTTTGTGGATTGTAAAAGGAGACATATAGAACCTGACTCTTTCTTTTTCTTTTTTAGGATAATATCTTCCCTTCTCTTGTTTTAGCTTTTTATTTACATAATTGTTTTTTGAGTCTCACGATTATATGAATTTTAGTACATTGTTAATCAAAATTAAAATATGATAACCAAATTAATTTTAAGTCTATATGGACATTCTCTATTCATTGTTATGGTAGTAATGCCCTTATTTCTTATAGTTACTCTCTCTCCTAGACTCTTGTACCATATTTAGTTGAAGTTGTGCTAAGTCTGTCTCAATTAAATACTAGTTTAAATGGGAATTCATTCAGTCAGATAACTTCAATTTAACTTATGTCTGTAGCAAGCATTTTTCTCTTTAACTCTAGTATTTTTCTCTTTTTTATGATGAGGTTAAATTTACAACAATATGAGTTTGATTACTTATCCTAATACTATTATACAAATTGTCTCAGAAGTTTATTATTATTATTATTATTACATTGTTGCACTCTTAGACATGATAAACAAATGAGAGGAGTCAGCTGGTGAAGGGAATCAAATCTTGGAGGCATGACCTTTATTAAATATATTAGTTATAGTTAATTATTTTGATTCAAATCATCAATACTGAAGACCCTTGACATGATATGGCCATAACGAGTTGATTGAGTTACCTTGCATATCAAGATTGGTAAGCAAGACTTTTGGGAGATTGCTCACACCAGTTTCATATTATGAGAGGGAGGGATTAACAACCCCTACCTAAATTTTGGTCACATGTCAAAAGATACATCAACATGTTCTAAAGCTAGGAGAGTAGAACATTGATTTGCATTCATTAGTTAAAAGCTTGTGTGAAGATACTTTAGAACCCCATATCCAAATGAGCCTAAATTATCTTAAGCTAGAAAATAAAAGGATCACCACCCAATCAAATTCTACTATGGATATTTTGGAAATATTATAACTTTGTGACCATAGAGTACCAAAACCAAGAGCTAACAAATGGAAAGGAAAAGTTAAACCCATCCAATCAGCTAGTAGTTCACCCAAAGTTGCATCTACCCATTTTGTTAACCCATTTGTAATCCTATACTATTTACCAATGGCCAACATGGTATGGCTTGGATAAGGAGGCTATTATCCTATTAATGTTTTAGGTGTAGATCATGATTTCCCTAAAAATTAGATAAGATCTATCCCAAGTTCATAGTAGGAGGTTTTCTAAATAGCTGATGAACACATCCAAGCCTTCAAGGATGCCTTGATTAGAACCCAAGTCCAACATGAGGATGTTGCCTATAGATTATTTCCATACTCTTTGGGGGAAGAAACATATGTCTGGTATCCTGGGCTATCCATTGGGTCTATTACTACATGGGATGAACTATAAACAATATTTGTAAGCCACTTTAAAATTCCCATTGACCCTAAATTCTTATATAATTAGTTTGTAGTTGCTAAAAAGGAAGATAATGAACCTATATGAGTATGTTCAATGCTTGATTTCACAAGCTATATCAATGATTCAAGGACCCTTATATTCAATCCAAAGCAACTGCTAGACATATCTACCTTAGGTCTCTAGACTCAATGACATCAATATCCTTATAATAACCCCAGTTGTGCTAGCATCATTATCATTGGCCTATAATGAAGGTGTCAAAATTGAGCAACAGATGGTGCCACAAGGTTATAAACTAGGTCGTTTGCCTTTATTAGGTCAACTAAGTGCATACAACCAAGTACCAATAATCATCCAGGCCCTACAACAACACACTACATTGATGAATCCCATCCTAAGAGACATACATGAAAATCCTAATCCAATTTATAACTTGATTATAATGAATTATCATCCCAATGGTTTGCCTTATGTGCCTCCTACCCATGTAGTCCCTTAGTCAAACAACTAAATCTTACTCCCAATGACATATAATAACATTGCACCTATGTGAAGTACTAGTGGGTATGTTGCATTTGACATCACTTAGTAGCCCCTTCCATCCTACTTAAATACACAAATACCTACTAGTAATACTCACACTCAGGCACCCATAACTTGTTCACAACCTCAATTAGCTATCTAAACTATTACTAGCACAAATTTTGAGGTAAGTAATTTGAAATAATTATTTTAGAAACTCTCTAACAATATGACCAAATTGTGTAGGCAAGGACCCAAAAATTCTAACCAAAATAATAGTAACCAATCTTAAGGTATAAATTTTAATTTATAAAGACCCAATTAGACATGGAATTCCATCCCTAATAATGGGAATGTACCCAATCCTCTTGACAGTGGAAATTAAAACAATAATGCTTCCCATTCTCTAAATTTTACAAACCTAGCCTTAAACACTAGGTGTAGATTACACAATACAGTAGGCCATGCAAAAACCAATTGTACATAATTCTTGGCTACTTCAAACATATTCTAGAAAGAGGTGGATAATATAGAGATAATGCCTACTCTTAAAGATAACCAAACTTGAAAGGAGGGAACCCAAACACAACCTTTATTTAGACACTTATGAATTTCCCTTTGAAGATGAAAATGAGTATGAAGACAATCTAGAAGAAGTCCAAAATTTTAGATAGCTATAGAGAGGGAATAATTACCAACTCAGGAGTAAGTTATCTAGTCCATTAACCATGTTTACTCCACCAAATAACACTCAAGTTCTACCTAATGTGAATTTAGGTAATACTCCCCCTCTACCCAAATAACCTCCTACCTCTTATCCACCCAGAAATCATACTACATATGCCCCAAATAATAAACAACTAGATAAATCCAAACTCAATTATGATATCAAAGAAGATCTTAAAAAGAGTAAGGCCAATATGACTATGTTTGAGTTGCTTCAAATTTCTAATCAGTGGGAATCACTTTTGAAAGAGTTATCTGGTAATAAAGGGAAATAACTTGTTAATGTTTCTTAGGCACATGTTTCTCTTTATAAGGAGAAGATTAAAACTCCTCTTTACTCTTAATAGTCAGGATATTTGGTAAAAACTTACATAATTATTTGGTTGATTAAGGTACTTCTAGGAATGTCATGCCTTATTCCATCTACCAATAGTTGGATCTAACACCTACAAAGTCAAACAAGAAGGTTGTCCAACTAGAAAAAATGGAGGTAAATTTAGCTAGAGAGTTAAACAATATTCAAATTCAATTAGCTTCCAATCTAAGGTTTCATAAATACATTGATATCCAAGTGGTGGATATCCCATATGCTTATGACATGCTATTGAGTCAAGATTGGTTAAGGACTCTAAATGGTTACATAGCCATTAATGTCAGCCACATGTGGCTACCTTGGCATGGTTTTCCCAACTAGATCAAAATAGAAAGAGAACCCAAGGTGGTCTATATGATCACCAAGTATAATAAAAAAATGAGATCCTTTATGAGGAATCTAAATTTGGGGTGTACGTGTTGAATAAAGAATAAAGGAGGCATAATTCCCTCTCTATTAACATGTTCAATGTGGAACAAACCCTAGAGGAGGAAGAATTGGATCTGTTGGATGAAGAGGAATTTTGAAAAGTTCCAGAATTAGTATCCTTCCTAGATATCACTCCCACATGTGGTAACCTAGGGTATGGAAAATCCAACAAGAGAGAATAAAATTTGTATTCTTCACAAGTAATTTTAATCCATCGCATAACCAGGGATGAATTTTTTGAGTCAACTATTCATATAGAGGTAAATGTTTTAGTAAAACTACTCCTTAATACACCAACACTAACTATAGTCCTAGACTTGTGGACATTGAAATTTGATGGTTCAAATTCTAAAAATGGATGTGGTGTGAGGGTGGAATTAATCAATGTAAGGAGGTCTTATCTATATATACATAATATTTTCAAACTTTATCAAATACTGATGATTTACATCTTATAAGAACCCATCGAGACTCAATCTCTCTGAGTGCACACCTTAAAGGATACATTGGGAAATGGGTGGGTATACCATTAGTGATTTGTAGGATTGTTGTCCCTTATTGCCACTTATTACCAATCCAACTAGCTCCTAAAACCATTCACTAAGCTATTACTCCTCTTTTGCATACTCCTCTAGTATTTTCCCACTTTCTATCCCTCTTTTCCTCACCTTAAGGCCCTTTTTATAGTCTATTATACTAGGTCAACTAGGTCGACCCTGCACTATTTTGGGTAAAATTCATTTAGGGTCTAAGTCAGCTCTTAGCTGACCTAGCTCGTGACCTAGTGAATTTTTGTCCATAACTGTACTAGGTCGAGTGGGTCAACCCTCTTAGCTAAATTTTTTGGATGGGATTAGGGTTAAATCTACCTATATATACAAGTTCATTTTGTCATTATTTACTAATGAACAAGAGTTATTATTCACTTGTGCTTCTTTACAATCTACTCTTTTACCATTCTACTTGAGGAGTCTTAGCTTAAGGTTTCTAATTAGAGAATCTAGTCTTGTGGAGAAGTCTTGGATGTTTTGGCATTTTTTATTGATCCTTATAAACAACAAAAACCTCTTTTGATCCCCTTTGGCCAAGGGAGAGATTGAGTCTCAAAGTGTTCATCTTTCAGGTAAGTATTCTCTAACATTGCTCCTCTCTCTTAGTAGATAAAATTAGCTTAAGTATTGACTTCAAATAATATTACTCTTCTTCTTCTTCATGTATTAGGTTATTACTCATACATGGCTCAATTGATATTCTCTTATGCATGTTTGTTTGTTTACTAACCCTCATATTGTGTCGTAAGCTTTGGTGAGCACTAGATTATACTTTAATTTACTTATTAGTTTAGTGAGATATGAAAACATATGACCTATTCAGGGTTATTTCATGATTGTGCTTGACTGGAGGCTTCATAACCCTCCCTAACATTATGTATTGTGATAAGGGATCCCCTAATTGGGTCTAGCAGATCTCCATATTGGTCATGTTCTCAATTATCTAATGTATCCTCAATCATAAGTGTAAGTATGATATATATTCTTTGAGTTAGGATTGATTTATAAACATGATGTATTTCTAATTGCATACTTTATCTAGATGCATTCCATCTACAGTTTAATTGTACCAATAATGTGGTTGAGTATGAAGCATTGGTCCATGGTCTGTTGTTCACCCTTGGAAAGAAAGAGAAGAACATCAAGGTATTGGGTGAATCTAAATTTCTAGTTAGGTAGGTCAAAATATAATATTATTGCAATGACAATTGGCTATCTAGATATCACAACCAAGTTTGGAACCTGATCAAAGGCTTTGATAACTTTGGCATTCAAATATTGCCTATATAGAAGAATTATGTAGCATATGCATTGAATGCTACTGTTAGTACCTTGGAACCCATTTACCATTCGAGAATGAGAAGATTCTTAGTATAAATAGTCTCTATACCTTAAGTCCCCAATAACATCAATAATTTCCAAGTCTTTAATGATTACCATCACATAATGTAATTTATCACAAATACTGAAGTGTTTGCAAATCAAATTATTGATGAGGATGGTTGAGAAGGATTTAAAGTGGAAGAGGATGAGATGATGAACCTAAAGACCAATAACATACCTAAATTGATGGTCTCAATTAAAAGTTTCTTCACATGGACTATCATGAAAATGAAAAGAAGTCCACTCCATTCAAGGGTATGCTACATGATCAATGCAACTTGGGTAGTGCAAATGAAATGAAGAATGTGTTTTTTGGCACCACTTGCACCATAGAGGAGAAGTGATATTTTGTTCAAAATCTCAAGTAATTCAAGTATGTGATAGCACGGAGTTATGAAGATATCAAGGTCTTCAACACTTCTATTATGATGCATACCACCCCCATCAAGCCTAGAATCAAACCATTTAGGTAATGACAAAGGCCTGCATAATTTTTGCTAGAGCCCTTGATTTTTAAATAAGTGAAGAAACTATTGGAAATAAGGATCATATTCTTGGTGAGACATTATACATGGGTTGTAAACTTGGTACTGGAAAAGGAATGGAGAGATCAGATTTTGTGTTGATTTTTTAGCCTCAACAAGGCTTCAAAAAATGATAACTACCACTTGCCTTCATTGGATGAGTTGTTAAAAATTGTGAATGGTGCTCAAATGATGTCCTTCCTTGATGGGTACTTAGGCTACAACCAAGTGGTGTTTAATTATGAAGATAGAGCCAAGATATCTTTCACTAGTAATTGGATCACCTATGCCTACAAAAGAATGCATCTTAGATTAATAAATGTAGGTGAAACCTTTCAGAGGGCCATGAATATTGCCTTCAATGACCTAATGGGAAAGTGCATAGTTTTTTACATGGATGAGCTTAAAATATTCTATTAAAAGAGATCAAATCATGTAAAATATTTAAGGAATGTGTTGTAGAGGTTTAGAGACCATGGGATTTATTTGAATCCCTAGAAATGTATATTTGGAGTGACTAAAGGTAAATTTTTGGGCCATATTATCTTTAAGAGGGGCATATCCATAGACCCTGATAAAGTAGAGGAAATATTGAAAATCTCACTACCCAACACTAAAAAGGAGTTGAAGAGTTTGTTTGGCAAGATTAACTTCATGAGAAAATTTATCTCAGGTTTTGATGGGATAGTTAAACCACTTAAAAACATGTTAAAAAGGATGCTAAGGTGAATTGGATTGTCATAGCAAAGATGGATTTCAACAAAATCAAGACTACCATTACTAACACACTAGTGCTCATCAGCCCTAATTATATTTAACCCTTTTTCCTTTACTCATTTGAAGTAGAGCACTTTATGGCCACAATATTAACATAAAAGAAAGAATTAGGAGATGAAAGATTGATGTCTTTCATGAGTATCCCACTCAGAGATGATGAAATTAGATAATCTACATTGGATAAATAAGCCTTTGCCTTAATCAAGACTATTAATAAGTTTAGGCATTACATTTTGCCTAGTAAGGTGTTTATTATGGCACGTAATCCAGCTATGAAGGTATTGTTAATGCAGAATGAATTGGGGGAAAGGTGTGGTAAATGGATGACTCTAGTCTAGGATTTTAACCTTGAGTTATAAATAATGAATGTATTTGTAGGACAAGGACTCTATATAACCATTGCCTAGGTGGATCCCCAAATTATTTTCCAATAATACTTAATGCATGACATCATAAACGATAATTGGTACACAAATATTGTTGGATATTTGTTGAATAATGAGTGTCTTAGGCACCTGAATTACACACAATGCAGGGTGATGTAATTAAAAATCAACCATTTCATGATCAAAATAGTGTTCTCTATAGAAGAAACAATGAAGGCAAATATCTAAGATTCAAGAAGGAAGCAACTACAATATTTAGAGACTTCTATGGGAAATATGGAACTGGGCATGATTCAAGAAGTACTATAACTCATCAAATACTGAGGGTAGGTTACTATTGGCTACATAATTTTAAGGATGATCACCGACATGTGAGTAATTAACACACTTGCCAAGTCCTTGTATCCCATGAATGCACTCCAATAATGCCACTACTACTAGTCAATGAGGATTGACCCTTTTCCAAGTGGGGACTAGACTTCATGGGGGCCATCAACACTAATTCCTTTACTAGCCATAAATTGATCTTGATAGTGATGGATTATTGTACTTCTTGGATTGAAGCCCACCCATTCTAGAATTACATCACATACATAGTCATTCAATTCTTGGAGGAACACATTACTATAAGGTTTGGTATGACCACCACATTGGTATGTGATAATGGCCCCACTTTCTCCTCCCTACAATTCATTAAATGGGCTTATGATCATTAAGAAAATCTTAAGTTTTCTTTTAATTATTATCCATCGGGTAATGGGTTGGCTGAATTAACAAATAATAATTTGTTGAGTATAATTTAGAAAACTTTAGAAAGAAACCCAAGGGATTGAAATAAGAAGCTTAAATTTTCTTTGTGGTCAGACAAAACTAGGATCAAATTTAATTTAGGGACCTCTCCTTGTCATTTGGTATATGGCCAAGATCTTATCTTCCCAACCAATTTGAAGATCCCTACTTTGTTACTCACTAGAAAGTACCTAGAAATTGATGACCAAATATAGGCCTACCTCTTGAATCTCTTGAAATTAGAAGAAAAATGAGATGCAACATTGCTACACTTTAGTAAACATTAAGAGGCAGTCAAACACTAGTTTGACAAAAGGGCCAAATTAAAGGCCTTCTAGATCTCAAATCTAGTCTTTTTATGGGATAGGGCTCACAAATAAAATGGACAACATGCAAAATTTGATACATTATGGCTCAATCCCTATAAATTTTTTGAAATCCTAGGCAAGAATGCATTTTGCCTAAGGTGCTTACTGGTGAGTATGTCCCATTGCCTGTCAATGGACAATTCTTCAAGCATTAATTTCAAACATGAGTGGCTTAGAAGCCCTTATAAATAAATTCTTTTATGATTTCTATTTTTATTTACTATTCCTTGTTGGTTAGCTTAGGTTTTACTTCATTTTTTTTTGTTTTTTTATTCATTGGGTTTGTCCTAACTATTTTTTGACCTTGTGTTCTCCTTTCTAAGCATAGGAATGAAGTGGCAAGTTGTTGTACAGATAATAGAAATGACACTCAAAGAGCCTAATTATAATTTTACTAGAAAATTCTATGTGAAACTACTATTATTGCTTTGATCATTTACTAAATTCTAAAGGTTGATTCTTAATAGAACTTGTGGATTTAGAACATATGTTTTCTTATCTGAAGCCATCTAATGCACTTAATGAAATATTTGAAGAAAATGCAACATTGATCTAATTTTGTTTTTTTATTAGTTATCATGGACTTTTTGATTTAATTGTACCCATGGTTTGGTCCCTGACCCTCTATGGATGAATTGTAAAGCCTCCTTTCAAAAGAATCAAGTTAAAATGTAAGATCTAAAATTATCCTTGAAAGGGGGATCTCGATAACCTCTACCATAGGCATTTAAGCCTGGTTGGCAGTGAAGCAAGGCCTTTGGAAGGACTATAAGTATCTATGTCAGGGCTATAAACACTTTGTTGTTAGTTGAAAAATGCCTAAACCACTTCCCCCTAGCTAAATTGTAAAATATTTTTACTTCAACAATTCTGGCCCTATGCAAATCTAAGTTACCGCGTGTAAATGCAAAAGAAATGAATAAATCACTTGATCACAAATAGATGGTTTTAACAAGATTATAACTTAGTATGTCACTTTTTATTATAAAATTTAGTGTTTATAAAATTCTAGTTTGTTTGAGATAATATCTTGAAGTTAATGTTTTTTATTCTTGTGAAACCTAAGATTTTGGATTCTTGAAATACTCAAGAGTATTTCCCAGTAGGAGTTGCTATTTATTGTTGTCTAAAATAACACACCCCATTTTTATTCTAAAAATAGGGAGCCTTTTTTTCTTCAAAACTTGATCTTATACTTCCCAGGAGTTTAGGGGTTTCTTTTTTGAATTGACCTTCTTGGGAGTCCATTCTGCTCGATGTGAAGATTTAAATGTGGACCTACTTCATTGTTCTAGCCAAGCCTATAAAATTATATCTGCATTATAAAATTCTTGTTATGGAAATTCACATCTTAGGATACTTTAATTTTAATATTTGAATTTGCATCAATCTAATAAGTCTTAGTCTACTTGTTTGCTTGTGCTTTAAAACACATTTTACAACTTCTTTTTAAGCTATTTCACCTTTAGTTTGTGTGAATTATATAGCTATCGTAGAGTTTATTTTTCATTTTAATAAGTGATTTTATCCATTTCTATTTTATTTTAGTTCATAATAACTAAATTCTTATAAAATTTTGCCTCTTAACTTAGTTGATTTTCATGTAAATAGATGAAATTTAATTTTAAATCAAATAAATGGCTAAGTCTATGCATTTATTCATTTTATACATAGTCATTTATTAGCTTCATACTTAGTCATTTTAATTTGAATGTTCATGACCATTTATTTTCATGTGTATCCATTAATTTTTTAATCAATTCGCTAACTAGGTTTCATTCTATTATGCTGACAAGTGTTTTGATGCTTCCCAGAGCCACATGTCATAGTCCTACAACACCTAAAGGATATAGCCTATTCAAAAGGGACTTTTGGCACTTAGCTGATTTCACAAAAGTATCTTGGGGCCACATGGCACTTTTTTGCTTCTTCAAAAGACTTTACAGATTTCATTGAAAGTTTCCCAGGGACATGTAACACTTTTTTGCTACTTCAAAGGACTTAGCTAATTCTATAGGACTACTCTTGGTGCCATGTGTTGATCTCTTGGTGGTCTTGGGCCCATTAGTTTTTTTTTCACATTTATTTAATTTTATTAAAAGTTTATCAAAGAAGCAATGATGTCATCAAATCTCTAGGCTAGTAGGTTAGTGAGATGATGCCACATGGCATAATCCCACTGATCTACTATCTCGAGGATATTTGTACCTATGTAAAACCTCCAAGTTAGCAAGTTAGTGAGACCATGCCACATGGCATAATCCCAATATTATGTTATCCCAAAGATGTATGTACCTACACAAAGCCTCTAGGATAACAGGTTAGTGGGATCATGCCATGTAGCATAATCTCACTACCTCATTTACCCAAATATTTATGTGTAGGGTAGGAGCGATATTAGAGCCCTGAACAAGTAGGATGACATCTTAGAGCCTGGGATCCCAAAGACAAGTCTATTTGTAGTGATAATGGAAAAATATTGGAGGGATGAGAAAGTAACACTTGGTAGCAAAGGGGATGAGAACTTAAGATCCCAGGTGAATAATAATAGGCCATGTGATAGGAAACCCATCAAAATGAAGGAAATACTAGTTGTGTAGTTATCAAGGCACAATCATAAAATTGATGGCCCATCTGACCATCAAAACTATTCACAGTCAAGAATAAACCATGCATCTAATTTGATTCATAGAATTAGATCATTTCCAAACTAAATTATGAATGAGGCATGAATAATCAACTTGAACTTCAAACGAGGATCAAACATGGAGCATAAAATAAAATAAAATCTTTGCTTTAGAGGGACATTATCCTAACTACATAAAACATCTAAAACTAATGATCTTGATGTAATCCCAACTAAAAACCTTATGGGCATTTATTATTAATTTGGTCTAGCACATTTCTAGTTATCCTCATGATGTAAATGAATGGGGCTCATTTCTAACAAGCCTCAAGTGGGCCAGCCACATCTAAGATTCCTACAACCACCTCATGAGATGAATTTGAATTTGCATTTGAACTCCATAGGCCTACTTGCCTATTTAAGAACAACTCTTGTACCATAAAAAGGGATATCTCTTTGTGGATTATAAAAGGAGACATATAGAACCATACTCTTTTTTTACTTTTTTAGGATAATCTCTTCCCTTCTTTTGTTTTAGCTTGTTATTTACACAATTATTTTATGAGTCTGATGATTGTATGAATTTTAGTACATTATTAATCAAAAATAAAATTTTGATAACCAAATTATTGTTAAGTCTGTGTGGACATTCTCTATGAATTTTTATGGTAGTAATGCCCTTATCTATTATAGTTACTCTCTCTCCCATACTCTTATACCATATTTAGTCAAAGTCTTACTAAGTCTAGCTCAACTAAATATTGGTTTAAATGGGAATTCATTCAGTCAAATAAATTCAATTTGACTTATGTATGTAGCAAGCATTTTTATCTTTAACTCTAATATTTTTTTGTTTCTTTATGATGAGGCTAACTTAAGAATACAACAATTTAAATCTAATTACTTATCTTGATTTATTTTATACAAATTATCTTAGAAGTTTATCATTATTGTTGTATTTTTACACTCTTGGACATGATAAAAAAATGAGAGGAGTTAGTTGGTGAAGGGACTCGAATTTTGGAGACATAACCTTTGTTGAATATCTTAGTTAGAGTTAATTATTGATTCCAATCATCAATACAAAATACCCTTGACACGGTATGGTCACAATGAGATGATTGGGTTACCCTGCATACCAAGACCTAGTAACCAAGACCTTCAGGATACTTTCTCACACTAGTTTCCTTTCAGTAGAGGGAGTGATTAACAACCCCTATGAAATTATTGGCCATGTGTCAAAAGATGCACCAATAGTTTATATTTACATTCTACTAAGATCTACTCATGTTTTCAGATTGAATCATAAAATTTGTCTGTAATGGATGATTCAAAAAAATTGCATATATTCTAAGGAATTACATAGGCATTACTCAGGTTCTACTCATATTATACATATGGACCTAATATATGGTTCTATATCTACATGTAGTGCTCAAAATCTTGTCTAATTCTTTGGACAAGAAGATAACAAGACTAGACATACCTTCACCATATGGATTGGGTCACTTAGACCCATGGCATCTCTACTCTAGGAACATGATAATTATCCATGAGTGGAAAAATATTATATACTCCTAAGTGTAGTTATTCTTTATTTATTGTGAATATTTCATTATGAATATGATGTTTTCTATTATAAAAATAATCTATCAAAATTATTACAATTTTGATCATAGGTATACATAGACACTATGAAGCACTAAGGGCTAGGAAAATCCTAAATTCAAGATATTTGTTATTCCATTTAAATACTAGATTAAATGTGGGGGGGGGATTTATATACACTTGAGTTTCATATACACTTGCTTTGTATAATTATTTTATATGACTTTACACACACACACACACACACACACACACACACACACACACACACACACACACACACACACACACACACACACACACACACACACACACACACACACACACACACACACACACACACACACATTATTAATGGAAAATATGGCACTTATTGGCCTATTTTTCATGATTTTGTGTCTCAATATCTACTTTAATTAATTACACAATCCTCTATTTTACTATTTTTATCTTTGATGGCTTTTCTAAAGGGAATCTTGGTCAGGTTTTCTTATATATGAGTTTTTCTATGACTTTGGGACAATTCTAGTAGTTATGGATGGATTTAATTATCAATATCATCTGGAATCATTAGAAGTGTCCTACTAAATCTTTTAGGTTTGTTTTGGGATATGTTAACCTTTGGGTACTTTATTTTACACATTTGGATCTTGTTTGGTTGAATTTTATACACTAATAGTTCCTTAATGCAAACTTGAGAACCCTATAAATACAAAGTCTTGATAGCCATTTAAGAACACGCTCTCATTGATTAATAAAAGGCACACTTAGAGCACACAACCATTTAGCATACTATTATTTATACTCTATAATTTCAAATGGAATATATCTATTTGCATGCTTATACCAAAGGAGAACATAGGCAAAATTGAACTAAGACTTGCATTTACATGATTTTCTAGATATACACATTAGTATAAGAACTACATGTAGTCTAATCCCTCTTGAATTATTATAAATGTTGGAAATGCTCAACTAGTCATAGAGGACTAATTCAGGTCAGAACAAACCAATCCACTAAACTCTTTTTACAAGTCAAATTGGTCTCAAGAGTGAAATCTAGGGTTTTGAATCAAGTAGAGGGGAAAAAAGCTATTTACATAGGTCAAAATATAACTAAACACATATGATCCATTTTCAAATGCATATATAGAGATCCAAACTATCATAGACCAACACAAATCTCTTGGATAAATCTAGTTCACATTAAAAGGATCTAGTATGGAAAAGTGTTAATAGTATGTTTCTTAATATGAGCCAACATAGAGCTCATACAGAGTCTATTTCATGATTGTGATAAAACATAACACCAAAAAACAATAACTAAGCTAAGTAACTAATTCCTTTAGTTGTTTCTGTAAATAGTAAATTATAATAATCTACTGTTATAATTAGATTTTATTTATTTACATGTAGATTATTCAATTCAATGGGACTTAATGTTTTGGTTTATTTAGATTAAAAGAAGAGAAGTTGAACAAAAAGGTACACCTAGTCTTTGGAGTCTCCAGCTTTTGTCTACTTATATCTCTTATTTATATCTTGACTTCACCTAAATCCATCTCTCAAAAAGTGCTATGAGCCAAGGGGGAGTCAAATGTGCTAAAAATTCAACCCAAGGTAAGTATCTATCCCTATTCATTTTATTTTATCCTTTGGTGATTACATTATACTGGTGTGTCTATCCATGGTTAGATTAGTACATATTTGTTATTATTAGTTTCATGTTATTTATTTACACACCATGGTTACTGTTAGATGATAAATTTACAACTCTTACTTTAGATACCTCATAGTTATGATCTATTAGCATTTTATTTTTAATTTATAATACCTCTTATTTATTGTCTAATGAAACATTGGATCTAGTTAGGTTATTTAATTGCTATTTTTATTTATATTCCCCTTCTAGATCCCTTACATCCTCCTTACTCATGACCCTTGTGTATAGCCTTAGACTACATTGTGAATAGATGTATTGCATGTGTGCTGGATATACCCCCATAAAGTCACCATTTGTTGAGGTTAACATACACCCATTTTTTCAAAATTGGGATCTTTGAGATACTTTGAACCTTAACACTAAAGACTCGATATGATTAGATCATTATCAAAATTTGAAGATCATCCACTTTGATAAGAATGGCCTATTACTTGTAATTCTACTTTTGGCTTCCCTAATGCTGCTAATAATTGGTCGTCATGTCTTAAATTTACAAGTTTCATAGATCTCTTGTCGATGGATCATGCTTAGAGTTTACAAATTGACTTTATTCAGGCTTTCACTAGCCTTTGGTTTGTGAAAACCCGAACCTAGATTCATATTCTTAAAGTTTTCCTTCAAAAACCCTAGCATAAACCCTTGGTTCAAATTTACATTTAGTAGGAATGCATTTGGTGGGAATACTTTGAATTTTGACTTAAGCCTAATTTTATGATAAGGCTTAGTCATGTTTCACAATATAACCAAACCCTAGCCTTAAATCATGCTTGGTCCCTTTTCACTATTTCCCTCCCTTTTTTTCCCTTTATTTATAACCAAGTCCAACTTTCGTATTGGTAGGGTCCTTTTAATTTTTCTACCATGGTCCCCTTTGTTGCCTATTTAGCCTAAAATCTTAATTCTAAGGCCTCGTTCATGTTTATCAACATGAACAAGACGTTAGTCTTAATGCTTTAACTTAAGTTTTTATTTCATCCTGAGTCTTGACTTAGATGCTTTTGCCTTTTATAGATCCAATGAATTAATTCATCACCCCTCTTGATTAGACGGAGTGAAGGAAGCCCAAAGATCCTAAAGCCTTCACCCTTCAAACCAATCTTGCATCATCACAAAGATCATGATCAATGGACCATGCTTAAATGGAACCAAATATCAGATGGTGCAAGATCACCAAAGGTTAAATGGGCCCCATTATTAAACATAAGCTTAATCCTACATTTTTACATAGGCCTCATTATATTTTTTAATATAATAAGACATTAGGTTAAAACTTAGGTTTCAAATTTAATTATCTAAAGGAGCCAATCATGTACAAGTGTTCAGATTAAAATCAATGGTTCATGGCCACTCACCCAAAATGGATCTAATGGAGTAAATATAATGTTGAAATGTAAAAGGCCAAAGGAAACACTACAAAGATGACAAGTGTCATCATGTCAGGGACTCAGATGGAGATCAACAAACTATGGGTCCTCCCTAGGGTCAATAGGGTCAAAGCTCAAGAACCTTGTAAAGATGCCATGTGGTGTTACCACATTCAAATATTAATGTTAATAGAACCCCAAACTAATGGCATGCACTCACTCAGATCTTGATTAGATAAATCTTGCTTCATTACAAATCTTGATTGGATAGAGTGAATTGAATATGAGATCTATGGAATATAGGAACTTCATAAGATTGAATTTGATGTTCTTATGAATGTCATTTGATTTCTATGAGGTTGTTATTAATGTCCATGAGGTCATCAAATTCAAGCTCTTCAAACATTTTGTCTAGATAAATGGATGTGTTTATATCATTTGAAGGGGCCGCTTTCATATGTTGTTTTAAAACTTAGCATATAAAATATTTTAGCCTAAGTCTATGGTATATTTATTGAAATGAAATAAATTATCTTAAAATATTTTAGCCTAAGTTACTTTCTATAACCATGTACTAATTAAAGTTCATGCACCTCATAAGATCAATGAATCATGCTTCATTGGGCCCAAATGATCCAATGGAACAGAATCGCTAATGACTATTTAGTGAAGCTCCAAGAACATATGGGCTTGACAAGTGGTAGATGCATATTTAATATATAATTGGTGTAGGATATAGAGATTAGAAAGCCCAGGAAGGTACCAAGTGGCACAACCATGAGGCTCAATGTAAGGATGGCCAATGACATGTAAAATTATGGATCATGATCAATAGTCGCATTGATCCCTGGGAAATGATCTAATGATGTGAATCGAAGGGAAAATTTTAAATAACAATGGCTAGTGTTTTGAAGGCATTTATGAAAAATTCCATGAAAGTTGCCAGATAGATGCCAGATAAGTACCATGCAAGCACAAAATGACAAAGATGAAGATCTTGTGTGCTCAAAAAGGCAAACATATAAAGGCAAAGGTCAAAATCAAATCTGAGGCATGAATGAGCCTAAGTCCGAGTAAGGCATCACCATTAAAGATTTAAGAGAGCCCTAAAATTGCATAAAATACCCTAATTTAAACTTGGACTATCACAATCAAGTTGAAAAGAGTCCAATTATAATTTGAGCATGAAAGAATTAACTTAGAGACTATTTATACCACAATGGTGAGTAATTTACAAGTGTGGAAGCCATGGAAGCTCGGAGGCAACAACAAAGGGATGAGATAGCATTGTATCTATCTACAGACAATAAAGGGAGGGTATTCAAAGATGGACCTAGACACTACAACATTGAACATGGGTAATAAGAACTGGTCTAAACTCTTTTAGACCATTGAAGAGATGCAACCCATCTTAAAGTAGGAATAAAAGATTGCCACTATGAATAAAATATACTATGACCCAGTTTTAGTCCAAATGGCTAGTCTCCACCATGATGCTTCCAAACCTAAGGTAATCCACCATATTGACATCCTTGCTCCCATTTTTAAAGACTATAAAATTGAACAAAGTTGGAGTATTCATGAAAGGACCTTTAAGATAATTGCATACATTTCCCCATTGGCCATCGAGATTTTATAAAAACTTTGAAAACCCCAAATGGACTTGCCCACTTTTAAGGAATGAACTAGAAAAAGTGACTTAGATACCATCCTTAGGCCATGGTTGTTCTAAAGGAACCATGTGATCTGAGATCCTGATGGAAATATCCTAGTTGCCCAATTTAGAAAGGGGTTAGGGTAATTATTAATCTATTGAATAAAATATTTGGAACCCCTTCAACCACTTATGTCAGTAAGAATTATGTGTCCTACATCTACTTCATGGTAGAGAAAGAGCTCACTCCCCTAATTGGAGACATGATCAACATCTATCTAGAATGATAATTCATGGTCATTAAGAAGAAAATTGATACATAATTAATCATGATATCCTATCATTGGATGCCTTGATAGCCTCCACCAAGATCCCTTATATCAAAAATTGGTCACCTGAGGGCAAATTCATAGTTTCCCATCACTATTTAAAACTAAATATTTTCAAATATAAACACAACATGCAGTTCATTTGTGATTGTGTTTATCCTACTTTAGTAGAAGCCATTATAGGGATCCCCATGCATAGGATTAGCCCTCTAGTCACTAAATATGTAAAGATAATAGGAGACATCTGGTTGTATCCAAATTATACAGTGATCAAAATTAAAGGGATTTTGATCCAACTTTACAAGTTACCCATCTATGTTCTTATCAAACTAGTAGAGCAAGAAATTGCATACCAACTTCTTCATGGTGTGGATAGAGTGTGCAAGGATAAGAGGAAAGACCTTCTCCATCCCTTTCCTATGACCATTGGTAGAACTATACTATAGAATTGGGATCAAGTGAGTACTATATCCAAGCATAGGGAAAATTTCAACTTGCAACTTGATGAACTAAAGTAATGGGACCCTAATTGCACGGTCTTCAACCATTTGAAATCTAAGAAATTATCCAAGCCAGTATATGAGCACTAACTTGGTGTCCATGTCACCTTAAAAATCAAAGCAAATAATTTTGAAGAAATATTGGCTAGGATTAAGGGACATAACATTAGACTTAAGCATAGATTAGCTAGTGATCAGAAACCCCTTAGAGATATATGGTAAATGGGGCCCTTATAGTACCATTTACTACATGTCCCTTCAAATCCCCCTTAATAGAAGCCATAAATAAAAGGGCACTAGCCCCAAGCATAGATTACACAAGGTCTTATCAAGGAAAAGCTACAAGAAAAGCCTAGTGAGGGACCCTCCTCATCAAACCTACCTCAAGGACTAGCATCCCCCATTAAATACCTATACATGATTGCCCTGGATCCTGATGAGATAGTGGAAGATGCCCTCAAGGTCCTTGGTTAGGCACATAGGTTTGACCAAGAAGAGGAAAATTTTGAAGAAGCATAAGCCTAAATGAAGGAGGCTAAGAAATAAAAAGGGAAAGAACATGCCTTGGATCTAGTCCCAGTGATACCATTAAGGAAGAGAAAGGTAGAATTTACAATAGTCCCAATTGGGCAAAAGAAGTCCAAGTTGACTTCCACTCACCCTCCAAGTGAAATCAACTTATTTAGTGATGAATACCCCATTCATGGACCAATCATCCCTAATTGGTTCATCTATGGGAAAATGCAGAAGATCCCCTCCTTATCTCACTCATGGGCCTTGACCCAAACTATCAATATTGATGTACATGATGATATAAATCCATGTATAAGGGATTTAATGAAGGAGGAGGAAGAGAGAAGAATAATAACCACTACAGGGTTAGATAACAAGTAGATAGAGAATCTAGGAGCCTCAAACAACACCCATATAGAGGATCTTAAACCTCCAAAGTACACATAACCAACTACCACTATGCAATTCAATCTTGAGATAGTAGGCTTAGAAAGGGTGACAACTATAAATGCCATGGTGGGGATTGAAGAATTCACCTTTTAAAAGGTTGAGCCATTTTTAGGCCTCTAGTTGGAAGATAGTAGCCTGGAGAATTCCCCATCCATGAGGAAGACATAGAAAGCCTAGATGAGGCTCATTAAACTTAGGTTAGAGTAGGCATTAGAGGTATGAAGTAAAGGATATATAATTTGGAGAAGGAAAAAAAAATATAGAGACTTAAGAAGTGCTATCAGTCCTAGAGGCAATGGTTAACATGGTTGATGAATCCTTCTATGCCATATTTAATGCCTTGAAATCAATGAAGCTGAGACAAAGTGCATTGGCACATTAGAATATAGTGGCTAAGGGTATAATATCCCAATGACAGGCTTTAGAGGATAGAATAATAGGGTTAATCAACATATCAGTTAAAAGTTAGATTCTTAGGTTCAAAACAATTAATTTGAGACATATGAATGCAATTCTTGAATAGTTGTTGATAAGGTCCAAAGTTTGAATGCTTGGTCTAAAAATCTAGAGAGACTCTTGAAAAATGATGAGGAGTTAATTAAAATAAATTAACAACTCCTTGGCACCATGATCACCAAACCTACACAACCCACTATCCTAGGCATCATGAAAGATGATGAATTCAAACATAAAGCTACTTTGGTAACATAAGAAATAAGAAGTAAAGGTCAAGACCAATTTGGGATAGATAATAGTAGGATCTTAGACATGATCTTTAATGTAAGAGAAAGGATAACTGAATCCACAAACATCAAGGAGGCAATGGCTAGAAATGATAGAGACTTGAATGATTTAGCTAAAAAAGAGGAATAGTGTCTCTTAAAACTAATTGTGGACTTGGAGATAGTCACTGAGCAACCCTAAAAGGCCATGAACATCCTTCAGTAGTAGTAAGCAAGTTCTCAAACACAAGGCCCACCAATTAATTAATGTTCTATTTTGTAAAAGCTTTGTAATATTTTGAAAGAGGAATATTATTTTGTAAAGGCATATGCTAGTTTGTTAGTGTATTTGCCTCTAGGTCAGTCCATTTGGAAAAGTAAATATATTCTAGAATTGTAAAGAAGGGCAACTATCCTTATCTTTGTACATTTGTATCTTTTAACTGACTGGCATACTACCTTGTCCTTCTATAAAAGGCAATATTTACATTCTGTAAAGAGAGAATTTTGAGAAAATTTTGTATACTTTAAGCAATTAATACAATCAAGGAATTCTAAAAAGATTTTTTGAATTTGTTGTGTCAATTGTTAATGTTGCTTTTCTCTCAATTGTTGGTTCTAAATCTTGAATTTGAATGGCTTTTATGAATTTTGAATTTACATCTTTTATACAGGGTTGCTAATTTATGCTATATTAGTTGAAGGATCTTGAATTTTCTTCATTTAATTTGTTTTATATTCAGATGTGCTAATGCTATTTGAATTTGGTAATAAATCTTTAAAGTAAATCTAGTTTTTACTTGTATGCTTTCATATTATCCTTGATGTTTTCCTAGTCTATGGTGAAATATGAGCTTATTCTATTTTGTATTATATACTAGATAAATGCATATTTGGTTGAAATTTAAGCCTTGTCATGATGTTTGAGACAAATCAACAAGCACACACTTTTCTACCCTACCCTTTCCTTTTGCTTCTTTTTGACCATTTCACTCTAGTTTAGATCCCACTGTAAATATTCACTTAGATTAGTCTTTAGTATATAACTTTGGTCATAACTCACTAAGATCAACATAGATACTTCAAAATTCACAAGGACCATAGTGGCTCCCAACCACCAAGTAATATAAATTTGTGAAATAGTTTAAATTACTCTGCCTCTATTTCAACACAGGTAACTAAATCACCAAAACCTGCTACTCATGCCATGAATTATCAAAATTATAAAATGAGAAGTGTTCTTAAACACTAAGATAACCTATGATACACATAGAGGAATCAACAAGAACAACTTCCATTGGCAATGGAAGGAGGGCCATTTATTGAATCTTTGATAGTTTTAGTGTGTTTCAATTTACGATTACTGTTATCTTTGCACTTTTGCATAATTATTTGCTTAGAAGAATAAATATCATTGATATTTGTGGTATCTAACCCATATTTATGATTATTTTAGACAAAGATCAAAGATCTTTGAGGTTGGATGCTCAATTTTGGTATAGATAGATTAAGATCTAAAAATCCATAGTATTTGTGGTTAGAATAACTTATTTTGTTTAACATAGATATGGGTTTATTTGAGATTATAATTACAAAGATAGGCCATATTTAAATAATTGGGCACATCTTCTAGCTATCTTAGTTAAAATTTGATTCCCTTTGTTGTTCTCAAATAAATCTTTGTAAAATTAGCTTAGTGTACAAATCTGATCCTCATTCTTTGTAAAGATTGGTTTGATACGCTGTATTTCGAATAGGATCTCAAATATCCAAGATGACACTACAAAAAATCCATACAAGATAAAACTTAGAAACAAGAGAACCTCTACTTGAGTTGGAATTCCATAAGAGAACCAAGCGAGATAAAGGTAGATGTAGACATTTAAAGTGTTTACCAACTTCACCACTCTAAGGTATTCCTGCATTTAACCTTCCTCAAGGTATGGCCTAGTTGGGAAGCTCTCTTATCAACATATAGCATTTAATTCATGACCTCCCTCACAATCTTAAAAAGTATTTACTAATTTTTAGTCCTAATGGTATTGTGATGATAGAAGAACATGTTAAATCATTTAAGGCTGCATTAAGATTGTTGAATGTAACTCATGAGGATGTAGCATGTAGGTTTTTCCCTTTTACATTTAAATATGTTGCATATGAGTGGTTCTTAAACCTACTTGATAATTACATCACCACTTGGGATGAATTTAATAACATCTTCATTGACCAATTTGGCAAAATAATCATCCCTTGTGTCCTATATCAACAATTTACCACCCTAAGGAAGGATAACAATGAACCCATAATATATTTTAATGCAAGGTTCTAAAATATGTATATCAGAACCATTGACCCTTATATTCTTGATCAAGCCTTGGCCTTGGAAATTTATAAAGATGCTCTTGATCTTGTGACCTCTGTATTCATAAAGAGAGTTGTAGGTCTAATGAACACATTAGATTTAGCTTATGCTAAGGTCATGATCATTAATGACCAAATGAAACCTCAAGGTCAGATGGCCCACTCTATTCCTAATGTCAATCCACATATGCCTACCTTGAATGCCTTCCCAATAATAACCAAAATGTGCCTGCTCTTAATCAGATCCCAAAATTGAACCAGTTGCCTCTAAGACATGCTACTTCTATCCAAAATTTGGGGTTATTAAATAACCTTACTAGTAATGGGTTTAATTCAAAAATGATCAAAGGACCTTTGTACCAACCACTGGTGCCAATAGCAACCAAGCCCATAATTTAGAAACTCCCAAGAATGAGAATGAGTCCATTCTAAAAATGGTCCAAAAATTGAGCACTAACTTCCTTCAATTGCAAAAGTGAGTTGGTAATACTAGAGAAAATTTTGGAAGTAACTTCTCTTTCCAGAGATTCAATAGACCTAAAAATAGGTTTAATAAATATAATTTCCATAACAATAAGAATAATGAACCTTTTTCTATAAAGAAGATATGGATATTAATCTCATTGACATTGCTTTGCTTGATTATTGTAGAGTCAATTGTACTACTAATCATGGTGAGATTGATTGAATTGAATTTTGTAAAGCTTTTAAGGTATTTCAAGAATATTTAGACACTTTTGATGTAGTGCCTAACAAAGATAATACCTTCAAGGTGGAGATATTTGATTTCTCCTTCCAAGAAGATAATGAACTAGATGATGTTCCTAAAGAAGTCCATGCCTTCCAACATTTCTTGAAGAAGACATACCCTCTAAGGAATAGATAACAGAGGTAACCTTTGACTACTTATGCTCCAAATAACTTTGGTACTCCTCCAGATAACACTTCAGACAATAAGTTAGAACCTCCAAAGGGAATTACCTCTAAGCCTAGTGTGGATGCTTCCAATTCTTCCAATAGACTAGTTATAACATTATAGAGGACATGAATAAAATCAAAGCTAATAATACCTTGCATGAATTAACCTAAATCACATAGCTAAGGGATCTATTGCTAGAGTCCTTGTCCAAGAAATCTAGCAAGATATCCTAGAATGATAGTGCAAATGTAGATATGTATAAAGCTAAAACAAAGTCTCCATAGAATGTTTGGTAAAAAATTGTATAACTATCTATTATATTTTGATGTCTCCATAAATATCATGTTTACAAGTGTTTATAAGAAGCTTGGTTTGACCCCCATTAAGTTTGATAGGGTTGTCAACCAATTAGATAAGTCTAGGGTCAAGGTGATTGGAGAACTGTTAAATTTTCACATATAATTGGCTTCTGAGCTAGGGGTCAAATAATTTATAGATATCCAAGTGGTGGATATCCCTAATGCATATGGACTAATTTTAAGAAGAGACTGGAAAAGGCTTTGAATGTATATATGTCCACTAATTTTTCACACCTATGGATACCTTGGAAGGGGGTTTCCAAACAAATTAGAGTGGAAAGAGAGCCAAGAATGAAACACATGATCACTGAGTACAATGCCATCAATGAAAGGGTCAACATACTTGATTATGATTTAGGGGTTTTTACTCTAGAGTCTACAAAGTTAGTGATCCTAAAGCTTCTAATGTTGTACCTGGGCTATGGAAGTTGCATTTTGATGGGGTTAGGTGTAAGGCTGGATCTAGAGTATGCATTGTTCTAAGTAACCCTATTGGTAAGAAATACCATGCTTCTTATAGACTCAATTTTCTTTGCACCAATAACCTTAAAAAATATGAAGCCCTAATTTTGGGTCTATAATTTGCCATTAAGAATAAAGTCAAGGAACTATTAATCTATGCTGACTCAGAACTAGTAGTAAACCAAGTGAAAATCAAGTATCAATGCAAGTTATCATACCTCAAGAGGTATAAAGTTAGAGTCTAGGATCTAGTGAAATATTTTGATGCCTTCAAAATTATTTCTATCCCTAGGGAAGAAAATAAGGCTACAGATGAGTTGGCATCTACTACAACCAATCTCATACCAGATCAAGATTCACCTAACTTTAGTATTGAGCTTATAGCTTGCACTTTTGTCCCAAACAATGTGAACCATTTTCAATTATTTAGTGATGACCAATAGGTCTTGAACTTCTTGACTAGTTCAATAGCATTAAAAGTGACAATCATTGATGAGGTTGATGAAAATGCATTTAGAGAAGACAAATTTGATGGTAAAGTCATTCAACTTTATGACAATAAGATCCCTAAGGGGATGATTGCCTTGGAGAGACTATTTGATCAAGATAACCTGGTTGAAGCTTCAAAGGTTCCCAAAGTAAGTGGGAAGGACTACAATACAATTGATTTTAGCCCCCAAGATCAACCTTAACTGGTTAATATTGAAAAAACATAAACTAATATTGAGAATAAAAAGGCCAAGGAGTTGTTAACAAAGTATAAAGATGTCATAGCTTGGTCTTATGATGACTTGAAGATCTTTTATCCAAGAGTCATCACCCATACTATACCTCTTAAGGAAAGTTTTAAATGCTTTAGGCAAAAACAAAGGCCTATGAATACTATCTTAGAACCCATGATCTTCAAGGAAGTCAAAAGATTTCTAGATGCTAGAATTGTGTTTCCCATCACACACTCTACTTGGGTGGCCAATTTGGTGCCAGTTAGGAAGAAGAATGGTGAAATTATATTGTGTATTGACTTTATAAATTTGAATAAAGTAGCTGAAAAGGATAATTATTCTCTTCCCTCTCTTGACCAGGTAATATAATTTTTTTTAGGTTCAGCCATGATGTCTTTTCTTGATGGTTTTTAAAGATACAACCAAGTGTTGGTTGACAAGGAAGATAAAATGATGACAAATTTCACCATTAAGTGGGGCACCTTTTCATACAAGAGAATGCCTTTTGGATTGATAAATGTAGGAGCCACCTTTCAAAGGGCCATGGATCATGCCTTCCAAGGCTTGATTGGTAAGTGTATCATAATTTACATGGATGATCTAACTATTTTTTCCAAAATAGGGAAGACCATTTCATGCATTTACAACAAGTTTTTGAAAGGTACAGAAGGTATGGGATCTCCCTTAACCCAAAGAAGAGCATTTTTTGTGTTACTTAAGGTAAATTGTTAGGCCACATTATAACTAAAGATTGGATCTCCATAGATCTTGAAAGAGTGGAAGCTATATCTAAGATAGAGCCTCTAAATAGTAGAAAAGAATTAAAATCATTTTTTGGCAAGATAAACTTTATGCGAAAGTTTATTTATGGCCTTGTAGAGATTGTCAAACCATTGAATGACATGTTGAATAAAAATGCCAAGGTCTCATGGAATGAGGAATCTAGGAAGGCCTTTGAGGACATTAAAAGTGTAATTAGCCAAGCTCCAGTACTAATAAGCCCTAACTTTTGAAAGGACTTTTACCTCTACTCTTTCTCCTCTAACCACACCATTACTACTGTGTTAACTTAGAAAATAGAGGAATATGACTATTTAATTGATTTTATGAGTAGTAATTTGAAAAATATTGAGTTAAACTATCCCTGATTGATAAACAAGCCTTTACATTAGTTAAATCCATCAATATATTTAGGCACTACATTCTTAGGAATAAGGTGCATGCTATTTTACTAGATCCAGCTACTAAGCTAATGTTAAACCAGTGTGAAATTAGAGAATGAAGGAGTAAATGGATGTCTATTCTCCAAGAGTATGACATAGAAATAAATATTGAAAAACTGGTAAGGTGTCAAGGTCTAATCTAAATGATTGCTAACACTAGCCCTAAGCTAATTATTATGCAAATCGATTAGCAAAGCTTCAAATCTAGTGAATGGTATGATTATATCATTCATTTAATAATAAATGGCACTTGTCCTATAGGGATAAATAGGGATCAGAGAAGAGATTTGAGGCTCAAGGTATCTCACTGCCTCATCAAGAATGAGATCTTATACCTGAAGAACTTTGAATGTGTGTACTTAAGATGTGTCTCCAAAGAAGAATCCATTAAAATAATGAGCACTTTCCATGAGAAGTTGGGAAGTGGGAATCCATTCACAAGATTCTCAGTGCTAGTTACTATTGTCCCACTATCTTCAAAAATGCTCAAAAACATGTGAAGGAAGGCCATTCATGCCATATATTCAAGACAAAAGAGCCTAAGACAACCATGTCTCTTCAACCAGTCATGGTTGATAAACCCTTTGCATAATGGGGGTTAGAATTCATAGGGGTAATAAATCTCAATTCATTATAAGGTCACAAGTATGTTCTAATATCTACTGACTATTGTATAAGGTGGACTGAAGTTGTAGCCACCAAATAATGCAAGACTAAAGAAGTGATTAGTTTCTTATAGAAGAATATATGCACAAAATTTGGAACTCCAATCTCTTTGGTATGTGACAATGGGTCAACATTTACATCCATAAATATGATAGAGTGGGAATATGACAATAGTATAATCCTCAAGTTCTCATCCAGCCATTACCCTCAAGGTAATGGAGTGTCTGAATTAGCAAACAACATGATGAAAGTCATTAAACAATCTATTATAGACAAACCTAGAACATGGCACAAGCTTCTAAAATATGCCCTTTGGGATAATAGAACAAGAGTTAAGAAGGCTCTTAAATCATCTCCCTTATTTTTGGTATATGGCTAGGAACCTATATTCCCCATCATACTCAAGCTACCAACTTACAATTTTATGCTAGAGTACATGGAAGAAGACCAAGAATTTATAAACTCAAGGCTATTAGACATTGTCTAGATGGAAGATACATGGGAAGAAGCCTTTACTAACTTTAGTAGGAACCAAACCATGATGATGAGGTGGTTTGACAAAAGGTCAAAGGTGAAGGTATTCAAGAAGGGAGACTTGGTCCTCCTTTGGGACAAAGCATCTGAACCCAAGGGCAAAGATGGTAAATTCACACCCCTATGGATTGGCCCTTATAATATTATAGAGACACTTGGAAACAATACCTTCAAGCTAAGAGACCTTCAAGGATAAAAATTCACATTTCCCACTAATGGGAAATATCTCAAACATTACTTTGTTGTTACTCCACTAGGGGTCTTCATGGAATAAACCTGTAAGACTGGTTAGAACTAGTGTAGGTAGGCTAGTTAATTCCCTTTAGTTTTTTCCTTTCTATCCCTTATTTGCACATAAGCATGTATATATATTTTTACTTCCCTAATACTTCCTACTTTTCTATTTTTTGTTGTGTATTTATTTCTTATTGCTTTTCTCCTTGCTTTCAATAAGTCCTTTTGGATAACCCTTCACTTAGAGATCATTTAGTTTGCTTAAAAATCCTAAAATCTAGAAATTTATGTATGCACCTCATGCACATGTTAACCATGGATTTGAAATATGAGCTCGATGTTCAAATTTAAAGGAACTAGAAAGGATTGATGAATAAGTTAACTATTTTATGAGAACTTTAACATTGCTCTAATCTAAACTTGGTCTTAAGAAGAGTTGCATATGAGTAATGAAAGCTTGATCTACTAGTTTGGGATAATGGTTACATTTATAGGTAATTTTATAAATATCAAACACTTGACCAAATCCTTAAACCTAGCTACCTTGGTTCCCAACCTTGCTGAAAGCATAAAAGATTGAAAAATACATAAATAAGAATTCAATGCAAAATAAAAAGCTTTTCAAGTATAGGTGATTTTGGTAATCTTATTCAAGGCTATGGATGCCTGACTGGTAGTGGAGTAAGGACATTTTGGAGCCAAAAGCATCTATATTAAGGATATAGACACTTGGATGGCAATAAAATAATGCCCAAGCCTTCCCTAAACTAGAAGCATGGTCCTTAATGGATATCCAAATATGCTCTACGTCAATGTTAATGATTAAAGGCATAAAACTTGGAATTTATCCCCTAAATCCCATGGAAAATAGGAAGTAGAATAAAATTACACACACAACATGGCTATGTATCAATGTTTGACCCTAATTCTGCATGTGCAAAGCTTGTTTCAACCATGAACTGATCTTGGTGATGGCATAAATCAAGTGAAATAGGTGACATAGTCACTTGTCCAAACTAGAGCCTCTGAGTTCTATCATATTTCTATGTTTCCCTTGAAAGTAACCATTTGTTGAGGTCAACATACCCCCATTTTTTGAAAATTGGGACCCTTGAGATACTTTGAACCTTAACATTAAAGACTCGATATGATTATATCATTATCAAAATTTGAAGATCATCCATTTTGATAAGAATGGCCTATTACTTGTAATTCTACTTTTAGCTTCCCTAATTTTTCTAATAATTAGTCCTAATCTCTTAAAGTTGTAGGTTTTATGGAGCTCTTGCTAATGGATCATGCTTAGAGTTCACAGATTGACTCTATTCAATCTTTTACTAGCCTTTGGTTTATGAAAACCCAAACCTAGATTCATATTTTGAAAGCTCTACTTCAAAAACCCTAGCATAAACCCTTGGTTCAAATTTACATTTTTCAGGAACTCATTTGGTAGAAATACTTCAAATTTTGACTTAAGCCTAATTTTATGCTAAGGTTTAGTCATGTTTTACAACATGACCAAAACCTAGCCTAAAATCATGCTTGGTGCCTTTTCATTATTTTCCTCCTTTTTGTTTCCTTTATTTATAACCAACTCCAACTTTCATATTGGCAGGGTCCTTTTAATTTTTCTAGCATGGTCCCCTTTGTTACTTATTTAGCCTAAAGTATTAATTATAAGGCCTCATTCATGTTTATCAACATGAATGAGACCTTGGTCTTAATGCTTTAACCTAAGTTCTTATTTCATCCTGAGTCCTAACTTAGACTCTTTTGCTTTTACAAATCCAATGGTTATTACTTCATCACCCCTCTTTATTGGATGGAGTCAAGGAATCCTGAAGATCCTAACACCTTCACCTTTTGAACCAATCTTGCATCATCATAGAGATCATGATCAACATCTCACGCTTAAGTTAAACTAAAGATCAGACATCACAAGATCTTTCAAGGTTAAATGGACCCCATTATTAAACATAAGCTTAAGCCTAAGTTTTTATGTAAGACCTCATTGTATTTTTTTATACAACAAGATCTTATGTTAAAACTTAGATTTTAACTTTAATTATCTGAAGGAGCCAATCATGTACAAGTGTTTAGATTAAAATCAATGGTTTGTAGCCACTCACCTAAAATGGATCCAATGGATGAAAGAGAACATTAAAATTTCAAAGGCCAAAGGAAGCACCACATAGATGACAAGTGCCATCATATCAAAGATTTTGATAGAGATCAATGACCCACAAGTCCTCCCCAGGGTCAATAGGGTTAAAGTTTAGGAACTCCATAAATCTACCATGTGGTATTCCCACATTTGAAGCTTAGTGTTAACAAAACCCTAAACCAATGGTGTGCACTCACTTGGATCTTGATCGTATGGCTCTCTCTTCATCATGATCTTGATCAGATGAAGTGAATTGAATTTGAGATCTATGGAATATAGGAACTTCATGAGATTAAATTTTATGTTCTTGTGAATGCCATTTTATGTCCATGAGGCCATCATTAACATCTGTGAGGTCATAATATTCAAGATCTTTGAACCATTTATCTAGACAAATGGATGTGCTTATATCATTCGAAGGGGTTACTTTCATATGTTGTTTTAAAACTTAGCATAAAATATTTTAGCCTAAGTCTATGTCATGTTTATAGACATGAAATATACTTAGCTTAAATTATTTTAGCCTAAGTTCCTTTCTATGACCATGCACTAATTAAAGTTCATGCACCTCAAAGGATCAACAAATCGTGCTTCATCAGGCCTGAAATATATAATGGCACAAAATCATTGATGATTATTCAATGGAGCTTTGAGAACCTGTAGGCTTGAAAAGTGGTAGACACACATTCAATATTTGACTAGTATAGGATATAGAGCTCAAAAAGCCTGTGAAGATGCCAAACAACATAACCATGAGGCTTGATGCAAGGATGACCAATGACATGTGAAATCTCAGATCATGATAAATAACCTACATTGATCCTTGGGCAATGATCTGATGTCACAAATAGATGTGAAAATTTTAAATAATAATGATGAATGATTTGAAGGCATTTATGAAAAATGCCATGAAAGTTGCCAGATAGATGCCAGATAAGCACCATGCAAGCACAAAATGACAAAGATGAAGATCTTGTGTGCTTGAAAAGGAAAATGTATAAAGGCAAAGGTCAAAATCAAATCTAAGGAATGAATGAGCCTAAGTCTAAGTAATCCATCACCATTAAAGCTTCAAAAGAGCTCCAAAATTGCATAAAATACCCTAATTTTAATTTAAATTGATCACAGTCAAGTTGAAAGGAGTCTAATTTCAATTTGAGCATGAAAGAATTAACCTAGAGACCATTTATATCACAATGGTGAGAAATTTACAAGTGTGGAAGCCATGGCATCTTGGAGGAAACAACAAAGGGACAAGATATAGTTGTATTTATCTATAGATAATGAAGGGAGGGTCTTCAAAGACATAGAACTTGATACTGTAGCATTGAACATGGATAATAAGAACTAGTCTAAACTCTTTTAGACCATTGAATAGATGAAACCCATCATGAAGGAAGAATAAAAGATTGTCACCATAAACAAAAGATACTATGACCTAGTTGTAGTCTAAATGGCCAGTTTTTACTATGCTATCACCAAACCTGAGGTAATCCATTGTATTGACATCTTTATTCCCATTTTTAAAGACTATAGAATTGAACAAGGTTGGATTATTCATGAAAGGACCTTTACAATAATTTCATACATATCATCTTTGGACATCGAGAGTTAATACAAACTTTGGAAACCCTAATTGGACTTACCCACCATCGAAGAATGGATTAGAAAAAATGACTTAGACACCATCCTTAGGCCATGGTTACTCTAAGAGAACCATGTGATCTGAGACTCTATTGGAAATATCCTAATTTCCCAATTTAGAGAGGGATTAGTGTAATTATGACTCTATTGAATAGAATATCTGGAGTCCCTTCAACCACTTATGTCAGTAAGAATTGGGTGTCCTACATCTACTTCATGGTAGAGAAAGAGCTCACTCCCCTAATTGGAGAGATGATCAACATCTATCTATAATGACAATTCATGGCCAAAAACAAGAAGACCAATACAAAATTATTCATGATGTCCTATCTATTAGATGCCTTGATAGCCTCCACCAAGATCCCTTATATCAAAAATTAGTCACCTAAGGGTAGAATCATAGTTTCCCATCACTATTCAAAAAACTACACATTTTCAAATATAGACAAAACATGTAGTTAATTTTTAATTATGTTTATCTTACTTTAGTAGAGGACATTACATGGATCCCCATGCCCAAGATTATCCCTCTAATCAAGAAATATGTAGAGCTAATGGGAGACATCTGGTTGTATCTAGATTATATAGTGATTAGAATTGAAGGGATTTTCATCCAACCTTACAAGTTACCCATCTATGTTCCCATCAAGCTGGTAGAGCAAGAAATTGCATACCAACTTCTTGATGGTGTAGACAGAGTGTGCAAGTATAATAGGAAAGTCCTTCTCCATTCCTTTCCTATGATAATTAGCATAACTATGCTATAAAAGGGGACTAGGTGAGGACTGTATCTAGGCCCAGAGAATATTTCAACTTGTAGCTCAATGAATTGAAGCTATGTGACCCTAATGGCATGGTCTCCAAACATTTAAAATCTAAGCAATTACCCAAGCCAGTATATGAGCACCATCTTGGTGTCTATGACACCTTATATATCAAAGCAAATAATTTTGAAGAAATATTGGCTAGGCTTAAGGGACATAACATTAGACTTGAGGATAGATTGTCCAATGATCAAAAACCCCTTAGAGATATATGGAAAATGGGTACCCTATAACATTTGATGCATGGCCCTTCAAGGCCCTAAAATATAAGGGCACCAACCCCAAGCATAAATTACACAAGGTCCTAGCAAGGAAAATCTAGAAGAAAGTCCTGGTGAGGGACCTTCCTCCTCAACCCTACCTCAAGGACCAACATCCCCCATTGAATACCTAGACATGATTGCCCTGGATCCTGATGAGATAGTAGAAGATGCACTCAAGGTCCTTGCTAAGGCATATGGGTCTGATGAAGAAGAGGAACATGTTGAATAAATAAAAGCACAAATAAAGGAAGCTAAGAAATAAAAAGGGAAAGAGCCTACCTTGGATCTAGTCCTAGTGACACCATTAAGGAAGAGAAAGGTAGAATTGGCAATAGTCCCAGTTGGGTAAAAGAATCCCAAGTTGAATTTCACTCACCCTATGAGTGAAATCAACTTATTTAGTGATGAATACCCCATTCATAGTCCTATCATCCCTGAATTGTTCATATATGGGAAAATGTAGAAGATCCCCTCCTTATCCCACTCATAGGCCTTGACCCAAACTATCAATATTGATGTACATGATGATATCAAGCCATGGATAAGGGATTTGATGAAGGAGGAGGAAGAGAGAAGAATAGTGACCACTTTAGGGTTAGATAACAAATAGATAGAGACTCTAGGAGCCTCAAGTAGCACCCAAATGGAGGATCCTAAACCTCCAAAGTACACGTAACCAACTACTACTATGCAATTCAATCTTGAGACAATAGGATTAGAAAGGGTAATAACTAGAAAGGTCATGGTGGGGGCTGAAGAATTCATCTTTCAAAATGTTGAGCCATTTGCAAGCTTAACTCCAGTTGGAGGATAATAACTTGGAGAACTCCCCATCCAGGAGGAAGACATAGAAAGCCTAGATGAGGCTCATTTAACTTAGATCAGAGTAGGCATTAGAGGTATGAAGCAAAGGCCACATAATTTATATAAGGAAAAATAAAATATGGAGACCCAGGTAGTTCTATCAGTCCCAAATGCAATGGTTAAAATGCTTGATGAATCCTTTTATGACATGTTTGATGCCTTTAAATCAATGAAGCTAAGACAAAGTGTGTTGGCAGAAAATATAGTGGTTAAGGGTATAATATCCCAATGACAAGCTTCAGAGGATAGAATAACATGGTTAATCAACATATGGGTTGAAATTTAGATGCTTGGGTTCAAAATAATTAGTTTTGGACATCTGAATGTAATTCTTGGAATAGTTGTTGACAAGGTCTAAAGTTTAAATGCTTGGTCCAAAGATCTGGAGAGACTCCTAAAAAATGATGAGGAGATAATTAAAAGAATTGAATAGCTCCTTAGTACCATGATCACCAACCCTGCATAGCCCACTATCCCAAGCATCATGAAAGATTATGAATTCAAACATAGGGCTACTTTGGTGACACAAAAAATAAGAAGTAAAGGTCAAGGCCAATCTAGGGTAGACAATAGTAGGATCCTAGACATGATATTTAATGTAATAAAAAGGATAATTGAGGCTAAGAGCATCAAGGAGGCAATGGATAGAAATGATAGTAGGATCCTGGACTTGAATTATTTATCTAACAAAGAGGAAGAGTGTCTCCTAAAACTAGTTATGGACTTAGAGCTAGTCACTGAGCAACACCAAAAGGCTATGAATATCCTCTAGCAGTAGTAAGTGAGTTATCAAACACAAGGCCCACTAATTAATTAATGTTACATTTTGTAAAAACTTTTTAATATTTTGAAATAAGAATATTCTTTTTTAAAGGCATATGCTAGTTTGTTAGTGTATTTGCCTCTAGGTCAATCTATTTGGAAAATCAAATATATTATATAATTGTAAAGAAATACAATTGTCCTTATCTTTTTACATTTTTATCTTATGACTAACTGGTATACTACCTTGTCCTTCTATAAAATGCAGTATTTCCATTTTGTAAGGAGAGAAAAATTTGTATACTTTGAACAATTAATACAATCAAGGAATTCTAAAAAGATTATTTGAATTTGTTGTGTCAATTATTAATGTGGCTTTTATCTCAATTGTTGGTTCTAAATCTTGAATTTGAATGGATTTTGTAAATTTTGAACTTGAATCTTTTATATAGGGTTACTAATTTGTGCTTATGCTAGATTAGTTAAAGGATCTTGACTTTGCTTCATTTTATTTGTTTTGTATTCATATTTGCTAATGCTATTTGAATTTGGTAATAAATATTTAAAGTAAATCTAGTTCTTACTTGTATGCTTTCATATTATGCTTAGAAGTTTGCCTAGTGTATGGTGAAATCTAAACTTACACTATTTTGCATTTTATACCAGTTAAATGCATATTTGGTTTAAATTTAAGCCTTGTCATGATGTTTGAGACAAAGACCAACAATGACACATTTCTTTTCTGCCCTACCCTTTCCTTTTGCTTCTTTTTGACTAGATCACTTAGTTTAGATCCCACTGTAAATATTCACTTAGATTAGTCTTTATCATATAAATTTTGTCATAACTCAATAAGATCAACATCGATACTTCAAAATTCACAAGGACCATGGTGGCTCCCAACCACCAAGTAATATAAATTTGTGGAACAGTTTAAATTGCTCTGCCTTTATTTCACCATAGGTAACTAGATTACTAAAACCTACTACTCATGTCATGAATTCCCAAAATTATAAAATAAGAAGTGTTCTTAAACACTAAGGGCACTTGTGATACACATAGAGGCATAAATAGGAATAGTTTCTGTTGGTGCTAGAAGGAGGGCCATTTGTTGAATCTTTGATAGTTTTAGTGTGTTTTGATCTAAGAGTGGTGTTATCTTTGCACTTTTGCATAATTATTTTCTTATAAGAATAAATATCATTGATCTTTGTGGTCTCTAACCCATCTTTGTGCTTCCTTTAGAAAAAAATCAAAGATATTTGATGTTGGATGCTCAATTCTAGTAAAGATAGCTTAAGATCCAAAAATCCATAGTATTTGAGATTAGTATAGTATAGCTTATTTTGATCAAAGGTTGGTATATATTTGATAGATCTAGGTTTATTTGAGATTAGTTGAAAATATAGGACATATTTAAGTAATTAGGCACATATTCTAGATATCTTAGTTAAAATTTGATGCCCTTTATTGTTATTCACATAAATATTTGTAAAATTAACTTAGTGTGCAAATCTGATCCTCATTCTTTGTAAAGATTGGTTTGATACACTTTATTTTAAATAGGATCTCAAATATCCAAGTTGGAACTATAAAGAATCCATACAGGATCACACTCAAAAACAAGAGAACCTCTACTTGAGTTGAAATTCCATAGGATAACCAAGCAAAACAAAGGTAGATGTAGGTATTCAAAGTCTTTGCCAACTTCACCACTCCAAGGTAATCCTGCATTCAACCTTCCTCAAGGTATGGCCTAGTTGGAAAGCTCTCCTATCAATGTACAAGGTGCAATTCATGACTTTCCTCATAATTCTAAAAAGTATTTGACCATTTTTAGTCTTAGTGGTATTGTGATAATAAAAGAACATGTTAAATCATTTAAGGTTGCATTAATATTGCTGAATGTAACTCATAAGACGTAGAATGTAGGTTGTTTTATTTTACATTTAAATGTGTGCATATGAGTGGTTATTAAACTTGCTTGATGATTTCATCACCACCTGGGATGAATTTAATAACATCTTCATTGACAAATTTGGCAAAATAATTAGCCCCTATGTCTTGTATCAATAATTCACACCCTGAGGAGGGATGCCAATGAATCCATAAGATATTTCAATGAAAGGTTCCAAAAGATGTATAGCAGAACCATTGACCCTTATAACCCTGATCAGCCTTGGCCTTGGAAATTTATAAATATGTTCTTGATCCTATGACCTCTATATTCATAAAGAGAGCTATAAGTCCAATGAACACATTAACTTTAGCTTATGCTGAGGCTATGATAATTAATTACCAAATGCAACCTCAAGGTTAGATGACCTACTCTATCCCTAATCTCAGTCCACATCTACCTACCCTAAATTCCTTCTCCAATAACAACCAAAATGTGCCTACTCTCAGCCAACTCCCAAATCTGAACTAGTTGCCTCTAAGACATGCTACTCCTAATCAAAATTTGTGATTCTTAAATCATCCTATTATCATTGGGTTTAATATAAATGATCAAAGGAATTTGGTACTAGCCATTGGTGCTAATAGAAACAAGTACATAATTTAGAAACTCCCAAGAATGAGAATGAGTCCATTCTAAAAATGGTCCAAAAACTAAGCACTGACTTCCTTCAGCTACAAAAGTGAGTTGGTAATACTGGAGAAACTTTTGGTAGGAACTTCTATTTCCAAAGATTCAATAGACCCAACAATAGGTTCAATAATTATATTTTCCATAATAATAATAATAATGAACCTTCTTCTAAAAATAAGACTATGGATATTAATCTCATTGGCATTGCTTTGCCTGATTATTATATAGTCCATTATACTTCTATGCATGGTGAGATTGATTGCATTAAATTTTGTAAAGATTTTGAGGTATTTCAAGAAGAGTTAGACACTTTTGATGTAGTGCCTAACAAATATAATGGTACATGTACCTCAAGATCTAAACCTGCTGACCAGACCTTCATGTTAGAGACATTTGATTTACCCTTCCAAGAAGACAATGAGCTAGATGATGATCCTAATGAAGTCCATGCCTTCCAAAAGTTCTTAAAGAAGACCAAACCTCTAAGGAACACATAATAGAGGTATCCTTTGACTAATTTTACTCCTTCAAATAACTTTGGTACTCCTCTAGATACAACTTCAAACAATAATCCAAAAATTCTAAAGGGATCTAATCCTAGTGCAGATGCTTCCAATTCTTCCAATAGGACTAGTTATAACATTGTAGAGGACATGAAGAAAATCAAATATAATATAACCTTGCATGAATTGACCTAAATCATAAAGCAAAGGGATCTATTTCTTGATTCCTTATCTAAGAAATGTAGCAAGATATCCTAGATTTATAATACCGATGTAACCATGTATAAAGCTAAAATAGAGTCTCCACCCTTCTTACTTATAGTTAGAATGTTTGGTAAAAAATTGCATAAATTTTTGTTAGATTATGATGCCTCCACAAATATCATGCCTATAGGTGCTTTTAAATATTTTGGTTTGACCCCCATTAAGTTTGATAGGGTTATCACGTAATTAGATAAGCCTGGGGTCAAGGTGATTAGAGAACTATTAAATGTCCACATGCAATTGGCTTCTAGGTCAGGGGTCCAAAAATTTATAGATATCCAAGTGGTGGATATCCCTGATGCATATTGACTAATTTTAAGTAGAGAGTGAATAAAGGCTTTGAATGGATATATATCCACTAATTATTCACACCTATGGATGCTTTGGAAGGGGGTTCCCAACCAATCAAAGTGGAAAGAGAGCCAAGAATGAAACACATGATCACTGAGTACAATGTTATCAATTAAAGGGTCAACATAATTGATTCTAATTTAGGGGTTTTCACCCTAGAGACTACTAAAGTTAGTGATCCTAAAGCTTCTAATGTTACACCTAGGCTATGAAAGTTGCATTTTTATGGGGCTAGGTGTAAGGCTAGATTTGGAGTAGGCATTTTTTGAACTGACCCTATTGGTAAGAAATACCTTGCTTCTTATAGACTCCAATTTCCTTGTATGAATAACCTTGTAGAATATGAAGCCCTCATCTTGGGTCTATAATTTGCATTCAAGAATAAATTCAAGGAACTATTAGTTTATGGTGACTCAGAACTAGTAGTAAACCAAGTGAGAAACAAGTATTAATGTAAGCTATCATACCTCAAGAGGTATAAATTTAAAGTCTAGGATCTAGTGGAATCTTTTGATGCCTTCAACATTTTTTTGTCCCTAAGGAAGAAAATAAAGCTGCTAATGAGTTGGCATCTGCTACAACCAATCTCATGCTAGATCAAGATTCACCCAGATTTAGTATTAAGCTTGTACCTTGCCCTTCTATCCCAAATAATGTGAACCATTTGTAGGTTTTTAGTGATGACCAATAGATCCTAAACTTCATGACTAGTTTAAGAGCATTCAAAGTTTAGATCATTGATGAGGCTGATGAGAATGCATTTAAAGAAGGAAAATTTGATGGTAAAGTCATTTAGATTAATGATAATAAACTTAATATGAATCTTAACTCAATGTGGGCTGGGTTATTCTCATGTATTCTTATTTTAGATTCAAATATTTTATCATATTTAATTAAATATAAATCATGTCACCTCTTAGGGTATTTTTAGTGAGTCTTAACCCATTTAAATTCTATATAGGTCACTTTCTTATCCCTTCCATTTAAACCATTGAGTGCAATCCTTTAAGGTGTATTTTTTATCAAACTACTCTAACCATTAAATATCACATGGCCAAAATATCCCCAAGAAAATCTTCCCATATTTAATAAATATAACATGGTCGAAGATCCCAAATAAAATATTCCCATTTTTTATAAATATAACATGGTCAAATATCTCCAAAAGAATCTTCCCATGTTTGATGAACATCCCCAAGGTGATCTTCCCATCTTTGATTAAAAAAAGATAAATAAATCCTCATGATGCATTTTAATATAAACCTGATAGTTTTCACTTTGATAATAGCAATGATGAAACTAAATTCACATATAATGAACCTCATGTTATTCATCTCTTATAAATCCCCACTTGGGTCATCCAATAAAATCTATATTATATCAAACTCAATCTATAAAGAATAATCTTTGAAATCTTAGAAAATCATGATGTTATTAGTTTGACTAATGATGTGGAAAAAAATTCTATTATTTTGTCATCATTGGCTTGGTTGGTGACATTCCTAAAACATCAAAAATAATCAACTTCATCAACATGGGCAATTTTTTGTATAAAAACATGAAATAATTGTATAACATCAACTTAGTTCAAATCCCCCCATACTAAACTTGGCTAGAAGCCTTATAAAATGGTCATGTCCCCCTCTAGGGTAGTTGAAGCTAAGCTTTTATGGAACATCGAAGGGAAATATAGGAAGTGTGGGAGGTTGTGGAGTCATTAGAGATGAGTCTAGGGTGGAAATAACTACCTTTGCAATCCCAATGGGGGTACAAACAAACCACATGGCCAAGGCCAAAACTACTCTTTGAGGCATCCAATTGGTAGTCCAACTTAACATCACCCAATTGTCAATTGAAAGGGATTCACTAAGTATACTTAATTCCATTTTGGGCAAACTAAACCCCTCCTATACTATTATCCACCTCATTTCTAATACCATTGGCCTCTTTTGGACCACTAGTGATATTTTTTTGCCCACATCTATTTGGAGGGTAATGTTATAGTAGATGGTCTAACAAACATTGGCATCACTAGCCCCAATCTCATCATGTGGATTGGACCCACCAACATCCCCCCATATCTCCCTCTTGATTAATCACAATTTATAAAAATCCCCCATTTATCTAAGGGTTGAGAGCACATGTTGAATGGATATCACATCTAAACCAAGATCATCCCACACTAAGTGTCATGATGGTGATACTCATTTCAAGTTTTGGGACAATAGTCATCATCCTAAAAATCACCACAATTATATAAATTGGATAAATCAAAATTATAGTGGCTCAACCCTTCAATCCACAGTCTGCATATTACACTACCCAAACAAGAAGAGTAGCAAAGCCATGGGAGGAGACAAATACAATTGTGAGCCAATCTCTTGCATTGAGATCCAAATGAATCATAAGGTATAGAGGAAGATTAGAAAAGGGGGGCTCATGAAATTCATGAATTTCATTTAAGGCCATGATGAAATGTTTTAAAATGACTTCGCCATGGGGTGGAGGTAGAGATAAGACATGTTTAGGAGCACCATAGTCAACATCACATAGGAGATGGTGAGGGAAGTCATAGGTATGTCTTGTGAGGGAACCAATGCCTTTAGGGATGAGAGGATAAAATAAGAGCTAATTCTAAATTTCTTTGAAATAGACTCAACCTTCCAAACTTATAAGAAGGGATACCCTCGAGCCAATCTTCCAAGGCGTTAGCCATATACCTATCTCTAGGTAATGAAATACTTAAATTTAGAGGGAAAGTTTAATCACATATTTTCCCATCACTTATTATTACTTAATCACTTCAAGGGCCACCATATTAACCTACCTTATTACCTACTCATGTCCCTTGAATGCTCCATCTTGACCTTCTAATAAAAACCTTCCTCAGACATGATACATTATGGGTTAATCTTCCTCACTAAAAAAGAGAAACTGATAAGGGGCATTGAGATCACCCCAGGTGAAAGTGATAGGGTAAAAGGTTTGAGGGAGGTCCTAAAAATCACCATATAATACTAGGAGGAAGAGCCATTTCACCTTCCCCCTACCCTATTTCTCCACCCCTCGAACCTAAACCTCCCTGAGCTATTGACAAGAAGGAAAAGAAAAGACCCGTAACTCTCTCTCCTAGGAGAAGAAATTTGAGAAGAAGGTAATCAAAATTTTGGGGATCCCCAAGGGTATTAAAAACCTTAGATTTGAAATTTGTAAGATGAAGGTGGCTAAATTTAGGAGGTAAAGAGACAATACATAATTATCATATCTCCCAAAAGGAATCAGTAAAAAACTATAAGACTTCCATGATAATATACAAAGTAGGAGAAGATAGATGGTTCCTCTCATGGAAGAGTGGAATACCCTAAAAATGGAGTTGGATAAGTTGAGGGAAGTTTGGGGAAATTCAAATATGGCTAAAGGTAGCAGGTATAAGATGGAGAACACCTCCAACAAAAAAGGAAAGGAAACCATAACTATAAACCTAGTGAAATACCTTACAAGCAGAAAAAAGAAAGAGAAAATAAGACTTGAGAAGGATAAGGGGACAACTAAATAGAAAAAAATATTAGCGTAAGGCCCTAGCATATGGACCAAAGGAAAATCTAGCAGTGTCAAGCATAAAGTAAACACTTACAATAAGGATTCAACATCTATTGAGAAATAAGATGACTTCGATGTGCCCTTAAAATAAATTTAGAGTGAGTCCTTATTTTAGAGTCATATTTTGTTTTATGTTCCTGGTACCTTATTGAATGTTGGTAGAATTCTAGTGGTCAATTGGCTTGCTTGGCTTGGTTCTATTTTTTTCTATTTTACTTAACTTAATTTCTTGCTTAAACTCAAGGTTTTAGGTCCTTGTAAAACTTGACATTCATCTTATCAAATAAAAAAATATTTTTTCAAGTCACACTTATATCATCATCCCAAAATTATATGTTTATCACTATTTGCATGCAATTCTTTAAAAAATGCTTTTTAGTAGGATTTAAACCTCATACCTCTTTTACATGAAATGATTAAAATATTCTTCCTTACTAACTCAACTCACTTTACTTTTGGAATTGACACTTATAACAAATGAAAAAAATAAAGACTTGAATTTGTGACTCATTTTTTAATGCCTTGTGACAACCCTCTAACCAACTTGCCATTGCATTCATTTAGAACATAGGATATTTTTTTTAATATAATTCATCTTTAACTTGTATTAGCTAATAAATAAATAAAAATATAAAATTAAAACACGTGTAAGAACTAAAGATCAAGACCAACACTAGCATATCATGTACAACAATAATGAATAATGCCCAACAAAGTTTTATTAAGTAGTCTTTGTATAATTTTGAAGCACTTTTCTTCATTAAATTGAAATGCTTTATTTAGGAAATGCCTTCAACAAATTTACACATAATTTAACACCTTTTTGGATGATTGGAACTCTTTTCCAAACTAAATTTAACCTTCAACATATATTTAACATGCATTGCATCCTTTTCCAATGTTCATTTTTATCATATTTGCCCTTCTAATGCATTAGGCACTTATTTAGATAGTTTCTAGTGCTTCTCACTAATTTTTAAATATTTTCAATGATCCAACATGAATTTGTAGTGCTCTAGGTTGATAGAAAGCACTAAAATATTGAACTTCAATTATTTTTAATTTATAAAATAATTATAATAATTATTTTCCATGCTTATATCTATCTCTCATGTCATTCATGCATACAAAAATAAAAAATAAGGAAAAAACAACCTTTTTAGGTAATTAGTAAATTTTTTAATCAATGCTTCTTAGACAAGATACTTTTTCTAATGAAAATTGTTTTTAATTTGCTTTGAATATTCTCCTAATATACCATTCTAGGCAAATGAAAACCATAAAAAATATCCTTGGGGTGAATAAAATATTTTATAAAAAATCACTCCATCTTTTTCATGGTTAATACATAGCTTCAATGTCATTTTCAACCTCCTATAGACACTAAAATATAGTCTTTGGCAATTGATAATGACAAGTTTTCCACACATTACCATGTATGACTTGAGCAGTTAAAAAAGGTCCTAGTCCACTATCCTCTCACACTTGCACGCTATCTTGTGAGTCAACCTATCCGTTCTATTACTACACACCTATATGGACCTCACTATCTATTTCAAACCTACTAAATATAATGCACATACATCTCTAGACTCTTCATTCAATCTGATAGTACATGTTATTTTTTCTAGTTATGGTCATTATTTCTAGTTGATAAAGACCTATGCTAGTTAAAACCAACCTACTCTTAGAAATGGCTATTTTATAAAATCTAACTTAGCCTTAGGGTTGACCCATTAACCTAGCATGATGGTGGCATGAGGAATTATCCAATTGGAACCATATATAAACAAATCAAGGTCTCATTCAAAAGGGACTTGAAACTTATCTAATATATATCTATTCACTATTGCACACTGAGAAAGTCTACCATATTCCTCTTAATTTGTTAAGATATCACTAGGAGCAGTTATAATCCAAGTTTGAAGTACTCAAACTTTGAGTTAAAGCAAACATTATCAAGTATTAAAACTACATCACTAACTATATACAAATAGTCAAGGAACATGATTGCACAATCAAACTAGGTGGGAGAACTATGTGTGGTTTTATTTCCATCATTTAGGTATTGGATACATAGTTTGTGGTTAGTTATTAGATGGGGGAAATTGGGGTTATATCAATCCGTTCACTTCGCTAATTTTTAAAGGTTTCTAGCCTTCACAAGCACATGTAGGGTTTCAAGGTGAAGGATGTTTATTTTTGGATTCATGCTCATCATTAAGGTTTAGGATTAAAAAAAAATAGAGTAAGAAAATATAATCATAGGTGAATGTATAATCATAATTCCCTACTTCTATGAAGGTTAATATAACCAACAGGTCAATATCGACTGATGATACTGACCCAATCTTATAGAACCAACCCAACAAAGATAATGAATCCATTCAAGAACTAAACCAACCACATGCATACTTATATTTGAGTTTCAATTTTATAAAACAACCATAATTAGACACTCAACCAAAAATATATATGTATCATGGTTTATTTAGTGCTTTCTATATTTAACATATGCCTTTGTTAAATTAGAATAATCAATCTCAATATCTTACATTCAAATGTATAATTGAACACCATATTTTAATATTTAAATTACATTTTAAATTTCCATATTAAATAGATTAATCTCACCCATTAATCTAAATTAGGGTAGAACATATTGGTGAATGCATACACATTTCAAGCAGTGTATCTTGTATCTCTTATTGTTTGCTATTTTTTGATTCTAGTTACTTATCTTTCTAGTTTAATTCCGCATTAGTTACTTTCACATTGTAATCAACATTGTTGGTTGATCCCCAACAAGTGGTATCAGAGCTCAGGTTGACTAACAGGTGTTTTAGATCTGGTTAGTGTGTATTGATTACAGGTTACTCACAGGGATTTCTGTTTGAGTGGGAGAAGTAATGGTAGAAGAAAGTAAACTGAGAATGGAGAAGTTTAATGGCAAGAATTATCAACATTAGAGAATGCAGATAGAGGATTATCTGTATCATAAAGATATATACTTACTGTTAGGTGGGGTTTTAAAGAAGCCCAAAGACATGCATGATGAAGAATGGGAAGTTTTTGATAGAAAGGCTCTTGGATCTATAAGATTGAGTCTAGCATCTACTATGATATCTAATTTATCACAGGCAAAGACAATGGTAGAGTTGATGACTACTTTAGCAAATTTATATGAAAAACCCTCAGCTTCAAATAAGGTATATCTTATGAAGCAGTTATTTAATTTACAAATGCAGGAAGGTGGATCTGTATCTAATCATCTAAATGATTTCCATGGAATTGTAAATCAATTAAATTTAGTCAAAATAGTGTTTGATGATGAAATTAAGTCTCTTTTAATATTATGTTCTTTGCCTGAAAGTTGGCATAGCTTGGTAATGGCAGTTAGTAATACTGCTTCTGCTTCAAATATTTTAAAAGTAGAGGATGTTGTTAGTGTAATCTTGAATGAAGAAATTCATAGGAAAAACACAAAGGAAACATCAGGGAACGCTTTAAGTTTTGAGAGTAGGGGAAGGCAAAAAGATAAGGGCAAGAAAGGGAGATCAAGGTCTAAGTCAAAGGTGAGAGGTAGATCCAAATCCATAAATGGTAGGAAGCCACAATGCTGGAATTGTGGAAAGATAGGGCACATAAGCAAAGAGTGCTGGTCAAAACCTAAAGAAGACAATCAGCATGAAGGTAAAGAAGAAGCAAAAGTTGCAGGTATTGCACAAGATGCTCTTATATTCTCTTTGCATAATAATATAGAATCTTGGGTGTTAGATTCTGGTGCCTCTTTTCATGCTACCCCTAATAGAGAATATTTTAGTGACTATGTCCATGGAGATTTTGGAATAGTTTATTTAGGGGATGATGAGCCTTGTAAAATTGTTGGCAAAGAAAAAGTGCAGCTGAAAATGTATAATGGAAACACATGGGTGTTGAGAGATGTCATGCATGTTCCCAGCTTGAAGAGGAATTTGATTTCTGCAAGAAAGTTAGGGGATGAGGGTTGTACAGTAACTCTCATAGCTGAATCTTGGAAGGTGACCAAGGGTGCACTTGTATTGGCCAGAGGTAAGAGAGTAGGTACTCTCTATTTATGTAATTGTATTACTGATAATTCTCCTTTTGTATTATCTACTTTAGATGTGTATGCAAAGTTGTGGCACTCTAGGCTCGGCCACATGAGTGAGAAGGGAATGTCTATTCTTAAGTCAAAGGGTAAGCTTTCATATTTGAAAAGCATAGATCTAGATTTTTTTGAGCACTGTGTTTTTGGGAAATAGAAGAGAGTGAGTTTTCTCAAGACTGGATCAACAAAGAAGAATCATAAATTGGAGCTTGTTCACACAGACGTGTGGGGGCCAGCTCAAGTTGATTCTATTGGAGGATCACGATACTATGTTTCTTTCATAGATGATGCTACAAGAAAGGTATGTGTCTATTGTATAAAGAAGAAATCTAATGTTTTTGACACGTTTAAGATTTAGAAAGCTATGGTTGAGAATGAAATAGGTAAGAGATTGAAGTGCCTAAGATCTTACAATGGTGGTGAGTTCTGCAGCCACAAGTTTAATTGGTATTGTTATATGCATGGAATACATAGGCAAAGGATGGTTCCAAGGACACCTCAGCAAAATGGAGTTGCTGAAAGGATGAACATAATAGTAATGGAGTGTACAAGGTGTATGAGATTGCATGCTGGTTTGCCCTTAGAGTTTTGGGTAGAAGCTGTGGATACTACAGTGTACCTGATTAACAGAGGACCCTCTACAGCTCTAGATGGTGGAATTCCAAAAGAGGCATGGACAAGTAAAAAGGTAGATCTCTCATTTCTCAAAGTTTTTGGTTGTGAAGCCTTTGTGCATGTTGATAAGGAAAATAGAAAGAAGCTGGATGCTAAGTCTATGAGGTGCACATTTATTGGCTATGGCTCTGATGATTTCAGATTCAGGTTTTAGAATCTAGGAACTAACAAGATAATTAGGAGCTGTGATGTTGTTTTCAATGAAAAAGTGGTGTATAGTGATCAACTCAAGAAGCTGAATCAATCTAGGCAGAGCAATGGAGAATTGGATGAGGTGACGGTCCAAAATGAGCTTGCAAGAAAAATTAATCACAGACAGGAAAACACAGAGACCAACATCGGTCAGGCAGGAACCAATGTCGGCAATACAGGAACCGATGTCAGTCATGTAGTGACTGACATCGGTCTGGTAGGAACTGACGTCGGTCAGGAAGAACCGACGTCGGCTAGTAACAGGCCTAGAAGTGACTGAGGTTGGTCACTGTCAGAGAATTTGGGTAGACATCATGTTGTGAATGAGTCTCAAATGCCCATCAGGAGGTCAAAAAGGGTAAGTAAACCTTCAATTCAATATTCCCCTTCATTATTCTATTTATTGCTTACTGATGGTGGAGAACCAGAGAGTTTTAATGAAGCAATACAGGTGGAATCCAAGAATCAGTGGGAGCTAGGCATGAATGAGGAGATTGATTCCTTGAAAGAGAACCAAACATGGGATTTGGTTGAGTTGCCATCGGGAAAGAAGACACTGAAGAACAGATGGATCTACAGATTGAAGGAAGGTGAGAATGGAAAGATGAGATATAAGGCCAGGTTGGTAGTGAAAAGATTTACATAGAAACTAGGTATTGATTTTGGTGAGATTTTTTCTCCTATTGTTAAAATGACTTCTATACAGACTGTATTGTCTTTAGTTGCTATTGAGGATTTGCATCTTGAGCAACTTGATGTTAAGACAACATTTCTTCATGGAGATTTGGATGAAGAAATATATCTGGATCAACCAGAAGGATTTGAGGTCAAAGGTAAGGAGAAGTTAGAGTGTAGATTGAAGAAAAGCTTGTATGGCCTCAAGCAAGCTCCTAGACAGTGGTATTTGAGATTTGACAGGTTTATGACTGAGCATGGCTATAGTAGGTGTCAATCTGACCATTGTGTGTATTTTAAGAGATTGGATAATGGTAGATATATTATTCTATTGTTGTATGTAGATGATATGCTAGTTGCAGGATCACACATGCAAGATATCTCTGAGCTTAAGGTGAAATTAGCTCACACATTTGCCATGAAGGATTTGGGAGCAGCAAAGAAAATCCTTGGCATGAGCATTAAGAGAGATAAGAAAAATCATAGGTTGATTTTGTCACAAGAGGATTATGTGAACAAGGTGTTGAAATGGTTCAATATGCAGGATGCAAAATCGATAAGCACACCTTTGGCTGGACATTTTTAATTGAGTAAAGAACAATGTCCTAATTCACATGATGAGGTAGAGTACATGAGTAGAGTTCCATATGCTTCTGCAGTAGGGAGCTTAATGTATGCAATGGTATGTACTAGGCCTGATATTGCCCAAGTAGTGGGAGTTGTAAGTAAGTATATGGCCAATCCAGGGAAGGAGCACTGGAAAGCAGTTCAGTGGATCCTTAGATATCTAAGAGGGACCGGCAGTAGGCATTTGTGCTATGGAGGTTTAGATACTTCTCTACATGGTTATGTAGATTCAGATATGGCAGGTGATTTGGATGGCAGAAGAAGCACCATAGGATATGTTTTCACTGTTGGTGGAATGGCGGTTAGCTGGATATCAAAGTTGCAAAAGGTTGTTGCCTTGTTAACTACATAAGCAAAATATATTGCAGTCACAGAGGCTAGCAAAGAGATGATATGGATGACATGGTTCATGGAAGAGCTAGGAAAGGAGTAAGAGAGTTGTAGATTATACAGTGATAGTCAGAGTGCAATTCATTTGGCTAAGAATTTAGCCTTTCATTCAAGAACCAAGCATATACAGCTAAGGTACCACTTCATTAGACAGGTATTGGAGGATGGTGAGTTGAAGCTGGAGAAGATCCATACAGATAAGAACCCTATTGATATGTTAACCAAGCCGATAACAAAGGAGAAGTTTAATCTTCATTCAACTTTTGTAGGTCTTCATGATTGAGTTTGAAGATGGAGGAGCTAGAAGATGTTGCTGTACAGGTACTGGTGTAGCTGTTTATCTCTAAGTGGGAGATTGTTAAGGTGTGGAGCTAAAAGCTTCACCAAATGAGTGAGTTTGCAAGTTGCAGGAGTTACACAATCACCGGCGTCAGTCAGGAGTGATCGATGTTGATCAGGAGTCATCTAAGGGATGCTGGCATCGGTCATAATCGGTTGACATCAGTCACATGCAGATAGGAAGGGGCCAACGTCGGTCACCTGTGCATCCAGAATGCTATTTTTGTGGACAGAACAGAATGTTTGCATGATAGGATTAAGTGTTAGTCTTAAGTCTACATCTCTATTTTAAGTAAGACTATTTAGAGCCCTTGATTAGGAGGTGCATCTATTAGTTGTAATTGCATTGCTCATGATCCCTAATTCTATATAGTAGGGATAATTATTCATAGCTTATTGAGAAGAACAGTAAAAGATTGTATATGTGTATCAATCTAGGTTGTTGGAGTTGATTATAATTGAGAGAGAGAGCTCTTGAGGGAAAGAGATCTAGAAAGAGATCTGTACATCTGAGAGAGGTGTGGAAGAAAAGAAGTTTCTTCAATTGTATTCCTTCTATAAAGAGTTTAATACAAGTTTTCAGGGTGGTTTCTTGTATCTCTTATTGTTTGCTATTTTTTGATTCTAGTTACTTATCTTTCTGGTTTAATTCTACATTAGTTGCTTTCACATTGTAATCAACATTGTTGGTTGATCCCCAACAGTGTAAAGCCCTAGGTTTTCCTTTAGGGTTTCATCCTTCTTGGGTTTTAGATTTTAGCATCAGCATTTTTTTATCCTATTTTTTATTAGTCCATAATAATACACAATAATCATGACCATCTTGAATGAAAATTATTGGTTAACATAAGTAATGAAGTTACTCTTTTCATTGTATTGTATAATGTATCTTCTTTGGATCAATTATGTAAGCAAATGGGTAACAAGGATCAAATCTAAATTCAATAATAAGGCTATAGTTACCAATGAATCATCCCAAACCTTCCTTAGATCCCACTATTTTAACATCCAATCCAAGATGCCTATTGTTACCGCTAAATTCCAAATGGCATGCATGAATCCATTCATTCTTCTTACTGTGGATTATAAACTTATCTTGGTCACCCTATTGATAGACTTATCATGAATATTAAAACTAATGATATGACTAATAAATATCATTAATATGCCCTTGAATATTGAATATATTAATATGAATCCACATCAGATTTATGCCACGTTATACATAATAAGAGATGAGCTATAAAATTTAGTTCAAGCTTCTACAATAGGTATTCAAACCACTACTAGTAGTAATATTCCCATGCCTACACCTTGAGTAACCTATGTGACATCCACCAAATTTTTTGGGGTAACACAAGGCCTTCATAAGATTCAAATAACTATCCCTATGCATGAAAATTCCACCCTTCCAATGATGGATACACACATTCAATTATAAACCTCACCTAAAGTATATTTCCTTTAACAATATATTATGACTTTGCATACCAAGGTGTTGAAATTAGAGAAAGGTGCATCAAGCCTTATCCATGCCATTGATTCACACACTTTTATCCATAACCCATTAGCCCCTAAGATAATAATGTATCCTTTACCAATAATATTTGTAGCTCCTAAGCTCCCATTATATGAAGGTAAAGGTGATCCTGAGTAACACCTTAGATCATTCCATGAAACATGCTTAGACTATGCATACAATGATGAACTATTGACCAAATTATTTGTAATAAGTATTAAGGACTATGCATTAAAATAATTATATGATCTCTCTCCTCAATCTATAAGAGCATTCAACACCATATACTTCCAATTCATAACGCACTTTGCCATTAACAACAATGAAAAGTTATCCCATGCACAAATTATTATGATAAAACAAGTATCCAATGAACCAATCAGTGAATATTTGCTTTAATACAAGACCATGATGGCCAAGATGACCAATGTTATGGCTGATAATGAATTACAAGATATATTCAAACAAAGTTTGCTAGAACCATTCCATAAATCAATTATATTCAAGAGATTCAAATAATTTGATGAGTTATGCCATACAATGAGGGAAAAAGAGGTCAAGTTAATTGATTTTAATAAAATTAAGTATAAATCAACTCCTACAACTACTTATATAATGAAATATCAAATCAAACCAAATTATGAGATCAAACCAATTGATAAAAATGATGAGGCAAAGATTATAGTCAACGTAGTGTTTCAACCTATAAACCAGTTACATTTGATAACATAATAACACATCCTTTAATAATAAGATTATAGATCCTAAGCTCCAATTATATGAAGGTAAACGTGATCTTGAGCAACACCTTAGATCATTACATACAACACACTAAGACTATGCATACAATGATGAATTATTGACCAAGTTATTTCCAATAAGTCTTATGCACTATGCATTAAGATAGTTATATGATCTCCCTCATAAATCTATAAGAGCATTAAACATCATGGAATTCCAATTCATAACACAATTTTCCATCAACATCAATGATAATTTATCCCATGCACAAATTACTATGCTAAATCAAGTATTTAATGAACCAATCAGTGACTATGTGCTTTGATACAAGACCATGCTAGCTAAGATGACCAATGTTATGGATTACAATGAATTAAAAGATACATTCAAAAAAATGTTGCTATCACCACTCCATGAATCAATTATTTTCAAGAGATTCAAATCACTTGATGAGTTATGCCATACAATGAGGGAAAAAGAGGTCAAGTTAATTGATTTTAATAAAATTAAGTATACATCAATTCTCACAACTACTTCTACAATGAAATTTCAAATCAAACCAAATTATGAGGTCAAAACAAGTGATAAAAATAATGAGGAAAATATTATATTCAACATAGTGTCACAACCTATAAAATAGTTATAATTGATTGCATTACCAAAGAGAAAATTTTCATAATTACCATCACCTCCTCATGTGTTATTAAATAAGTTGCTCGAGTGTAACCTTATAACACTACTTCCTCCACAAGAACTCGATCCAAGTAGACCTAGATCAAGGAAATATGATGATAATTCATAGTATCAGTATCATCAAATTTTGAGGTATTCAATGAGTAAATGTTTTGATCTAATACATAAGATACATGATCTCATATATGAAAAAAATATCAATTTAGGCACTCCTATATAGGAATCTCGATTACAACACAATGGAAATCAAAATTTGAATAACTTTAATCATCATTTTCTTAAACATAAGTCAAAAAATTTAATCACACTTTAAAGGTACATTATGCAAGCAACATGCATCCTCCACCGATGGCATATGATCATCCACTAGATACTATCATTAATAAACTTAGTGATACTCGACCTCAATAACCCATGACCATATTTGATCTCAATGACATAATTGATGATGATTTGGATTTTCATGCATTATTCATATGAGCTTACATTGAGGAGCAACCTATACACAATGTTATGATTGATAATGGTTCAAGTGAGAATGTTTACATGATGACACTTATGTAATCTCTTATGTGTACATGATAAAATTTAGAATAAAAATCAAAATTAGTTAAATGATTTTACAAACAAAGACAAAATGCCTTGGGATACATTGTTTTACCACTTTAGGTGGGCTTTGCCATATTAGCCATACCATACCAAGTTTTAGAGGGTAATGGCATATTAAAAATGTTACTAAGATGCCCATATTTGTAGAGAATTTGTTTAGTTCCCTCTATAGTACATTGATGCCTAAAGTACATTTACTACAACATATAAATCATAGTTATAGGTATGCAATATTAGTATCTACTATAGTTAGTGATATCTCCTCCTTCACCCCCACCACCACCATGATTGGTTGATACACCTATTCATGACCATTATTTAGATATGGGTGATAATACATTTAAGATATGTATTTAGAGATGGTTTATACCTATTTAGGATTAACACACAAATTTTATTGTTATAAATATATAGGATCTATATATACAACCAACTATTTAGTGTTGATCATATCAGAGAGTTACATAAAGACCATACAGGCTACCATATTCTATAATACATACGTAGTTAGCACCACAGATAGTTAAATATGTTCCATAGTAAACATAAGAAGTTGAACACCCTCATACTATATAAAAAACACCACGTATTCTTCAACATTCAAGCTACATTCATCATACCTTGAGTTCTATGATCAATGAACATGATAGATATGGTACACCACATGACTCATTATCAAATACCAACCCTTCCCTAGTTAGTACCTCTCACCCATATCATGAAATCCATCACTATCTAACACATGAAATACCCTTGATCCACCCATCAATTTGATCAGTAATTAGCTTTTAAAAATTTAAATTTTTTTAAAAAATACAAAAAATAAATAAAACTAAAAAATTATAAAATAAAAAAACCTTCAAATATTTAAAAAATCTAAAATCAAGACATGAACATGCATGATTTCTAGTCTACATTATTTACATACATTATTTATCACATGTTTGTTAGATGTCATATTTATTACATACACATGAATTTCATGATATCTGAGTGTTATGAAAGACATATAAGTTACACATGGACACACAAATATTGGTATTCCCTCTATCGAGTGACCATGCCAATATTGGGGGATCTTATTCCATAGGTTTCACTATTACATGTTATACATTTCTTTGACCTTTGTACCATGTTGAGATATCTATATTGATTACGCATTCCTTGATAGTTACTCATTTCTTACACAATGATACATGATATGACATAATACTATGATGTGACATTGATATATATGGATGGTGTAGACTAGTTACTTGATCTATGCTCCATTGATGTTGTTACTCTTGTACATGATAGGTTAATTTTTGTGTGAGTATCACATTTTACCCTTAGCATTTCTTGATTTAACATCCTTGATGTCCTTTTTTTGAGACATTTTTATGTCTTACTTAGTGTGGCCATTGGCCTTGTCTATTGTGACATTTTATGTCCCTTGTATGTGGCCCTTGGCCTTATGTGTGACACTAAAAATTATGATTATTGAGATTGTTAACATTGAGGGGTGTTATGATCTATATCATGCACTATTACTAAATAATATTATTTAGATACACTTATACTATGTAATAAAATGATACATCTATGTAGACATGAAACTTACATGTACTGCAATCCATATGTTACATACATGCCTTGATTGATATATACATTACTATGATGACATATTCTCCACATGACCAAAAATTATTACATGATGTTATGTTTATACATGACATGATGTAGTAACTCTTATTTTGATATCAGTGATTTAAAAGATACATCCATCATCTCAAAAGGAGGGCATTATAGTGGGCTTGTCATAGAGACATAAGCCTCCATGAGCATAATATTAGAGCAGACATTTAGATGGTTCAATTATCAAATTAGTTAATATATATGATATATATTGGCACATTGATATAGATTTCAAGGGCATATTCTATGCATATACATTCAATTTATAGATGCCTAATCTTATATTCATACACACTTGGATACATATGCATGGATATATGGAAATAATTTATAGGAACATAATTACATGTTTTCACATACATATACATTTGTGATATAGGTTCTCAAGTTTACATTTGAGACATAGGTTCTCAAATTGAGCATATAGTTGCATAACTTTCTATATTAGCTGTTATAGATTTAGGGAGCATGATAGTGGTTCATGTACATACATAAAAACATAGTTATAATATAATGAAAAATGGTTGTCATTCCTCTTCACACTTATCATATTTTTTTTCATTATGGGGGCATGGACATTATTTATTCTCTTTTGATGATGCATTCTATTCTACATTGAGTGAAACTACATAACCAAATCTACACACATTATGAGGGCATGGAAAAAAAAATTCATTCACTTTTGATCATGTATTTTAGTTTTACATGGATTAAACTTAATTAAAACGGAAAAAAACATTAAAATTAAATATATAATCCATCTTGATTAACTTTATTTTAGAAAACCTTTCTTAATGGTTCTCTCATTTAATAGCATGGTTATTTCTTTGAGTCAACCTAGCCTAATGGTTCTCTTTTTTTTATGTATGGTTATTTAGGTTAGTAAATTACATAGTTTTACTCATATTCATAAGTTTAGGGCATAATCACACTAACTCTCGATTTGATTTAATAAGAAAACAAAATTATCTAATGATTCAATAAGAAAGCATCATCTCCAAGAAGTTACAAGGGAAACATAGTTTCCACTAATACATAGGTGTAATCTAACCCTTTCTCTTTCAATTTTCAATTACATATTTCATATTTCACACATGGACTTTGAATACTTGTTTTTTAATTACAGGTTTACATGAATCAAATCTTTGCATTTTGATCCATATCCCAAAAGATAAAGTATGTTATACACACTAAGGTACATTTTATCCTTTTACTCTAACAATTCCATTACTATAATAAAATGGGGGCATTTGTAGTAAAATTTGACCTTCGATACTTGAAAATGACAAGCTTGACATGTATTTATCATGCATGAATTTATCATTTAAATAAGTTCTTAATCTTCCATCCTCAGACACTTATAATCTATATTATGAGTCAACCTTGCTATTATGCTATCAAACACCAATAGGAACCTCACTACTTGTTTCTAACCTACTAAATTCTTGCACAAACATATCTAGAATCTTAGTTCAATTTGTATGTACATAGGTCCGTTCTACTAGTTATAGTCATTATCATCAATTTATAATGGCTTGCACTTATAAAAAATGAACCATTCCCATCACTGACTATTTCATAAAATCAAACCCATCCATCAGGTTGACCCATTATTCAAGTATGTTGATGGTGTGAATAAATATTTAATTAGATCCATATAAAAAAATCAATGTCTCATTCAAAAGGGACTTGACACTTATCTAATTTACATCTATATACTATTTTACTTTAAACAAAATTTCCATATTCTTCCCAAGTTGTAAGCCTATCATTAGGAGGAGTGATAAGCTAATTTTGAAGCACTCAAAATCTGATTCAAATCAAACATTATAAAGTATCAAAGCCACATCATTAGTTTCATATATATAGTGAATGAACACAATTTCACAATCTCATTAGGTGGGAAAAATACACATGGCTTGATTTCCCTCATTAGACTATTAAATACATAGGTAATGGTCAATCATTAAATGGGGATGATTGGGGTCATCTCAACCCATTACACTTCCCCCATTTTTGTAGGTTTATATCCCTCAAAAGTATATCTAGGGTTTCAAGTCAAAGGAGGCCGATTTTTAGATCTACATGTGTTATCAAGGTTTGGGATCACAAATACAAAGTAAACAAAGACAGTCATAGGTGACTTTATAGTCACTTTACCCTAATTACACATAGGTTAGTATCAATTATTAAGTTAGTATCGATTGGTGATACTGACCTAATCTTACAAAACTAACCCAATATAGATAGTGAATTAGATCCAAAACTTAAGTGATACTAACCTGATCTTAAAAAATTGAGGCAATGAAAATAGTGAATTAGATCCAAAATTGAATGAACCATAAGCTTGCTTATCTTTGATTTTTCACTTCCATAATATAATCACATTCAAATAATAAATCATAAAATCCAAGTATCGTGATATCTTTAGTACTTTATACCATATAATGTTTTGATCATAAAATGGGTTACGTATTTGTTTTTAAATATTTTCTAATAGTAAGTTACACAATAAAGCTTGTTTACATATGGGACTCAACCACCCAAAACTACCCACTAACCTACATTATTAAAATTTAAACATACTAAAGGTGATGTATCATTATGAGATGCACACTCTTTACATAATATTATAAATAAAAAATAAACCATGGATCACTTGACCCAACACTAATGATGTTTAATTACAATCAACCACTTAATGTTCAGTAATAGATAACCATGTCTAGTGTCATTGGATTAATGTTTAGTTATAGATAACCACTCTTAACTTGATCGACCAAGTTGATGATGCTAAATTACACTAACAACATACTAATGACATGAGATAGGCTAATGACATTCAAATCATCAAAAAATCTCAATTCAAATATTTGAATTGCTTTTATAGTTTTTATGGTTTAATTTATGTTTTTACTAGGTTATTGGTCATTTTATCCATGTTTTGACTTTGTACAACACCTAAGAAGGCTAGTCACCAAGAATGGGCATACATTGAAGATGATCAATAAATAGTTATATATTTTTTAGGAGTTAAAAAAGGTGAAAATGGTTTGAGGAGATAATTCTTATGCCTGTACAGAGGTGGAGAGATGAAAAAAAGCAAGAAAAGATCAAGAATGGAGGAGAACATTATTTTGCATTGTAACTGTGTATGACTATTTTTAGTTTAAGAACATGAATGAATGGAATAAAACTTCAAGGGAGAAATTTTTGTGAATCCCCAACATGATTTTTTATGTTCAAATTTTATATTTTTATTCTCTTTGATTAGATAATGGTCTTTGTTGCCAATCCATCGGTGTAAGTCTCAATACACAATTTAGATAAGGATGAACAAACTCTATTTATATCACATCTATAAAAGGAATTTGGATGTATCTTTTGAATTTAATCCATTTATTTCCATGATGGATGGGTGTTATATATTCTCATTAGAGAGAGAAAAAAGTGGAAAACTCTAAGAATAATAAGAAAAAGGTTAAGGTTTCAAAAAGAGATTGCTTGTGTTAACAAAATTATATGTGTAGTTTTTATATGAGGAGTGATAAAAATGAATACAAGAGTCCAATAAGACGAAAATTATTAATCATAAAATTTACATGGTATGTAACAATATTTCAATATTTTTCTCTTGAATATAATGAGTTCTTTCTTGTAACCTATAGGTTAAGGTTCAAGAACACAAGTTTTGGAAACCCTGTTTGGAATATAATATAACAAAGAGATCTAAGGAGTATTTTGAATCTTATATAGGTGTTTTGGATAATAGAAGTGTGATAGAGAGTATCCACATGGTTTTGGTAACCCTTTTGAATTATCCAAATACACTATAAATCAATATTTAACTCAAGAACTCCATGAAAGTGTACACATTCCTTTATATAGTTCTAGAATTTTGTAAAATTGTTCATTTTAGACTTTTGATAGTTGTTCAAGCCTAAACACCTATTGGTAAAGGTGAATATTACTGGGTAAAACATTAATATGGTATCATTTTGTTTTGAAACCCATTTGAATTCAAAATAACTCCTTATCACTCCTTTTGGGCACCTATAATCCAATATAACACTGAGCTAGGGTTTCTATCTTGAAATTTAAATATATTGTGATTCCACACTTAAAAATATTGAAAATTTGTAATCTAAGTTATTTTAAGGTGATATACAAGATTGTGAGGGTTTCAAGTTGGTACATTAATATCTAGTATGGAATCCAAGACTGAGTAAGTAAAATAGGCTTAAAGAGACCTAATTGTGAGGAGATAGTGTGAGTTAGTGCACTTTCTTTGAGAGTGTGAAATTGAAAATTTATAGAGTAGTAAGAGGATAATGGGTATCTAAAATTAGTCTTTGTTTGGCTATAAACCCTATATATTTCTCAAACCAACTAAATTTTTCCTTTGGAAAGGCTAAATGGAGTTACGCCTAATTCAAAAAACTTGCCAAGTGAGTTGATTAACTATCTCCCTCTACATCAAATTGGTATCAAAGTAGGTTGTATATATGAAGGAGGATTAAAGGAAGGTGAATTTTTTTGAGGTAAGAGTGAATTTATTATTTTTTGGTTAGTTTTATTGATAAGACAAAATGCCACATAGGAGGAATCCAAGAGGAGGTGGAAGAGCATGTATCCAGATGGGAGATGCAATCTTGGAGGAGTTAAAATTGGGAATAGTATTTGAGGTAAGGATTATAGTAGTAGAGGCCAATCATAGGAGAGGAGTTTTAATAGGGGATGTCACTGATAGGGAAGAAGAACCACAAGCACTAGAAGAGGAAGAAGAAGATGAAGAGAATGAAGAGGAATGAATTGATAAACTACTAAAGGTAGTGATGAAATATGGGTCAAATACAAACATAGAGATTTCTACCTATGCATGCATCTTAGATGGTGAGGAATTAAATGATTGGATTATAGAACTAGATAAATAATTTGATATAGAGAATGTAGCATAGGAGAACAAGGTAAAATTTTCTTTCATAAAATTGAAAGTACATGCAACCCTTTCGTGGGATTTTGTGATCAGAGGAGAAATAAAGACAAGGCCAAGATTAAATCTTGGGACAAAATGGTAGCTAAATTGAATAAAAAATTTCTTCCTAGTGATTATCATACTAAACTATTAAATAAGTTGTAGAATTTCAAGTAAGAAGAGATGAGTGTTAAGGAGTATATCGAGGAGTTTTACAAGTTGACAATTAGATTAGGCCATGTAGAAGAAGATGTAGAGAAGATTGCAATGTATCTTAATGGGTTAAGGTATAATCTTCCAGATGAATGTAACCTAGTAAGTCCAAGAACACTTGAGGAATGTTATTAATATGATTTGACGGTAGAATACAAGCTAAATAGAAGGAAATGACATATAAAGGGTAGAAATAAGCCTTTTAGAGGTATGGGGGAACATGAGGATAGAATTTAGTTATAGGTATATGAGAAAGGAGAAAATAGCTCACAAAGACAAGAATATGCATTTATTTCAAGAGGTGGATTCAAATGAAGGAGACCATACTTCAAACAAGGATACATACCAAGAGGAAGAGGCTTCAATGGATTCACTAGAAAATGTTTCAAGTGTAATAAATTTGTTGGTCATAGGTTTTAGGAGTGTTTAGAGGACTCTCAAGTTGGCAGCTCTAAAATCGAAAGTATAAATCAAGTGGTACAATTAGAGTAAGAGAGTGTGGGTTCTCAATCTTACATAGAAGATCCATAAATTGGTGAGTCTTTGCTAATGAGAAGAGTGTTGATCAAACCACCTAAGGAAGCCTACCCAAAGAAAGACTTTCTTCAAGACAACATGCAAATGTCAAGGTAAGTGATATAAAATGGTGATTGATTTAGGTAGTATGGATAATCTAGTGTCATTTAAGATGGTATAAATGCTTGGTTTGAAAAGGTTTCCATATCAAAATCTATATAAGGTTTCATGGCTTCAGAAGAAGCAATAAGTTATTGTAAATGAATAATGTTGGGTAGATTTTCATATTGGAAGTTACCAAGACAAGGTCCTATGTGACATAATACCAATGGATGTGTGCCATGTGCTCTTAGGGAGATATTGATGGTATGATATGAGAGCCTATCATGATGGAGAAAGAAATAACTATACTTTTAAAAAAGGACATAAGCATACACTTATACCATTGAATAGAGAGGGTGTAGTAGTAAAATTAAGTTCTAAGGTGTTGATTATAGGTAATAAAGAGTTTGGACAATAGGATAAGAAGGATGAGGTAAGTAATATGTCCTTTGATTAGCAAAAAATAGTTTTTACAAGTCATCAAGAACCTGATTTATGTTCAAATTTTTAGATTTTACCAAATGAACATATGGATAAGTTGTTTATTGGATTTTCTAATAATTTGTCTTTGATAAAAAGCATGGTATATATAGAAAAGTTTATTGAAAAGGTAAGTTTGTTGAAAGAGATTACCATGGAAAGAAATAATAATAATAAACTACCTAGTAAAAAATTAGTGAATGAAAAAGAGGAAGTTGTCTAGAAGGACAACCATGAAGATTTAAGAATTGGGGATGAAAATAGTGGGAAAATAGGATATGAGTAACATTCCATAAAAGGAAGTGTCTTCATAAAAAATCCAATAAAAATTGAAGAAGAGGAGAAAACACCAATCCAAGTATAAGGCAATGTTTATGAGGGAAAAGAAATCCTCATAATTGATGAAAGAAGAAAAAGTGCAAAGTTATTTGAGCATGTTAAAAGGAACAAGACAATTATAAATTATTAATAGTATAAATAATATCTTAGAATAAACAATGAAGAAGAAAATGATGTTCTGAAGTTAAGGAAGAATGAAGAGAGAGCGAACAAAGTGAAGGATAAGAATGGGCATCTTAAAGTCCATTATGAAAATAAAAATTATGAGTAAACTAAAGAATTGAGTAGTGAAAAGGGGTGGAGCAAGGAGTATTATAAATAAGTGGTTTTATTTAATTAATTTGTTTCATGTGAAGGTACAATTGAAGAAGGTTTAGAGATAAGCAAAAAGAAGATTGATCTCAAAAAAGAAAGATGCACACTTAAAGAGGATGTAAGCTTGTGAAAATCCTTATCACTCCTAATAATACCATGGTATCTATGAGGAATAGAGAGGATAGAATAACTATTGAAGAAAAGGAGAATATCTAAAGGAAACATCTGTAGTATGATGACTAATAACGATTCATGAGCAAGAGCTCATGAAAGATTTCAAAGCTGGTAGTTTGAAGTAGGAACATCACAATTTTGATCAATTTTGGATTTTTATTATATTTTTGTGAGTCATTATAGGCCTTAATAATGATATATTAAAATTTTGAGTCATTTCTAGGTCTTAGGTTTTCATGACATTTGAACTGGAATTCATTTGGCATTTTCCTACCAAAACTACCAATTCAAATATTTGAATTGATTTCATAGTTTCTATGGTCTAATTCATGTTTTTTATAGGTTATATTGATGTATTTTGGTGTGTCTATGGGTATTTTAGTTATTAGGATGTTTTTTTTTATTGTTTTTCACCTTTTTGTTCAATTTATCCATGTTCTAACTTTGTATAATGCCTAAGAAGGCTAGTCACCAAGAACGTGCATACATTGAAGATGATCAAGAAACAATTAGAGAGTTTTTAGGAGTTATAAAAGGTGAAAATTGTTTGATGAGATCATAATTATGCCTATATAGAGGTGAAGATCTGATAAAAAGTAATAAAAGATCAAGAATGGAGAAGAACCCTATTTTGCAGTGTATGACTATTTGTAAATCAAGAACATGAATGAATGGAATAAAGATTCAAGGGAGAAATTTTGATGAATAACTAACATGATTTGGTATCTGATAAATTTTATATGATTTTTATCTTTTCTTAGATAATTGTTTCTTGATTCTAGTCCATTGGTGTAGGTCTCAATACACAGTTTAGACAAGGATGAGCAGGTGTTCTTTTTGTCACAGTCTATAAAAGGAAGTTTGATGCATATTTTGAATTGAATCCATTGATTTTCATTATGGAGGGGTGATATATAGTCTCATTAGAGAGAGGCATAGGTGTAAAAATCCAATAATAATAAGAAAAAAGTCAAGGTTTTAAAAAGAGATTGCTTGTGTTAACCTAACATTGTGTGTAGTTGTTATATGAGGAGTGATATAAATGAATACAAGAGTAAAATAAGATAAAAATTATTAATCATGTAAGTTACATGGTATGTAATAATATTTCACTATTGTTCTCTTGAATATAATGAGTTATTTATTATAACCTATAGTTCAAGATTTAAGAACATAAGTTTTAAAAACCATGTTTTGGACATAGTCTAACAAAGAGATCTAAGGAGTATTTTAAATATTATTTAGGTGTTTTAAAACATATAAGTGTGATACATAGTATCAAACGGTTTTGGTAACCCTTTTTAATTCTCCAAATACACTATAAATCAATATTTAACTCAAGAACTCCATGAAAGTGTACACAATCCTTTATACAGTCCCAAAATTCTATAATGTTATTCATTATATAATTTTAATGGTTGTTCAAGCCTAAATACCTATTGGTAAAGGTGAATATTATTGGGTTATAACTTATTATAGTCTCATTTGGTTTTGAAACCCATTTTAATTCAATATGACTCCTTTTTACTCCTCTTGGGCACTTATAATCTAATATAACCTTGAGCTAAGGTTTCCATCTTGAAATTTGAATATATAGTGATTCCACCCTACAAAAATATTAAAAAATTTTAATCTAAGTTGTTTTAAGGTGATTTAAAGTATTTTTAAGGTTTCAAGTTGGTAAAATATGGTATAGTTGTAATCCAAGACTGACTAAGTCAAATATGCCTAAAGAGACCTTATTATGAGGAGATAGTGTGAGTTAGTGTACTTCCTTTGAGAGTGTGAATTTGAAACTTTGTAGAGAGTAGTAAGAGGATAATGGGTATCTTAAACTAGTTTTTTTTCGGATATAAAACTTGTGTATTTATAAAACTAATTGGATTTGTCCTTTGGAAGGGTTATAAGGAGTTAGGCCTAATTCAAGAAACTTGCCAATTGATTGATTAACTCTCTCCCTCTGCATCACCCATCCTGTCATCACCTCACACATATGGGGATATTATTATTCCCACCCTTCTCTTGGTTTATAACTTGGGGAATCTTATGATACCCACCCTCATCCCATTTCAAATTTTTGGGTATCTTATGATGCTCATCCTTATCTCAATTCACACTTTGTGGTATCTTATGGTGCTCATCCTCACCCTTGTTTAAAATTAGGGTCACCTTATGATGTTTTCTATTTCTTAATATCTCATACAAATAATGAGGTAGTAATCAAGAATATTTCACACATTAAACATAAATAAATTAAACTTCAAGTAATTTTGAAAGAATAATGCCCAATTTACAAGAACATACCATGCTATAGGTATGTTGTTGTTTTTATTTATTTTATTTAGGAATGTATCATAATAAACATTTCATGTTATAACTAGTTGCTTTATCATTATAGCACTATTATATTTCACTTTAGCTTACTTCATATTATCTACTTTAGTATTACTTTACTTGCACCTCTGGGTTCCCTCCTACATTATGCACCTTTTGGCTCCTCATTACATTTCACCTTTGGGCTTCCCTCCTACCTTATTTTTTCACCTTTGAGTTATTGCCTCCTACATTTTATTCCTCTTGGCTATTTCCCATTATTAATACATGTTTTCACCTCCATACTCATACCTCCTACATTTTTATGCCCCCTATATTTTCCCCCTTATTACTACATGTTTTCACCTCTGGGCTCTTATCTCCTACATTTTGACACCTCTTGGATCTTTCCCTTTATTATTACATGTTTTTGCCTTTAGGATCGTATCTCCAATATTATTATGACTCTTATCTCTTTCTTCTAGTTACTATAGATTCTCAACACTAAGATCTTAACTCTTACATTTTTACACTTTTTCACTCTTTCCATTTATTACTACATGTTATGTCTCTTAATCCTTATCTCCTACTTTGTCATCACTTTTGAGATCCCTCTTTCCCTAGTTTTCTCTTGATGGATTTTCCCTCTTAATTATACAGCTCTTGGTTTTTATTTCATGAGTTGCATTGTAATACCTTGGGGAATTATCCAATCCTTCTCATAAATGTTCAACTTATATGATTACACCTCTAGGTTCCCTCTTAATCTATGCCTCTTATCCTATACATAATTTAATCTATCTTTGGGATATTTCATACTTTATTGCACCTATTGGCTATTTACTACATTTTACACCTCTGGGCTCTTGCCTTCTATTTTTTGGCCTCTTGGATTTTATTTTTTGATTTTCATTTTAAGACCTTGAGGAATCAACTAGGCCTTCCTCACGAACATCCACCTCCAATATTACCTATTTATTTTTATCTTGTTCGCAACCATAGCTAACTGTATCCTAGAAATATAAGATAATGGTCAAGAGTATTATTTTTTATCTTGAATTTAGCTATATTATCTACATGTCTCTCATTTATATTTTACCCTTTCTTATGATGAAAGTTTCAAAAAATATCATCATTGTATCACCTCCTTTATGCATTTTTTGTAATTGGGGGTAACCTAGTCATTGTCATGTTCATTTATCTTTTCTCTTATTTTAAACTCCTTACTAGGCAAACCAAGGTTAAATTCAAGATCAAACTCTTTTCTAAGGTGGAAGTCTATGGGTATTTAAGAATCTTGCTTTCTAGGTTATCCTCTTTAGTGGCTAAGTGTAAGCTCTCTAAGTGTTGTCATCTTAAAAATCCATTGAATAATTTTTCAAATCCATATGGAAAAAGAAAATAGAAAAAAAATCTCAAAAGCTAAGATATCAAATCAAAATAAAAATCAAAAGTTAAAAGGCAAAAATCAATCTCAAAAGTCAAATCACTTAAAAGACTCAATCAAATATTTGGCACACCCCTATCCTAGTTGAATCTCAAATTTGATAGTTGGATTCAAAATAGATTTGGAGGTCCATTAGAGTATGGTAGGCTATTATATAAGGAGAGAATGCCTCATATATATTATTCATGTCTTCCACCTTTCCATGTAATTATTGAATCCTTGTAATTTGTCAATAACCTCAATGGGGTCCTAAAGAATGAAAGATGCAGTGTGTAAGGATAAACACCTTTAATTTTATTGCATAGCCTTCATGGGATAATATATATACTTCTATTATTATCCCAAACTTTAGTATGTTGAGGTAAGGTTCCTAAACCTTTAAATGTTGATAATTTATAGTCTTTCCAAACTGATTATAGTGTTTTGTTTCCAATCAAAACCATGTTTTCACCCTGGTGGCACTCTCTTTTCCCTCCCTTAATTATTTATCCTTGAAGAACAAACTTATTTATAAGTCTCCCCTATTTATTTATTTTATATTGTTCATATATTTGATACATTCTATCATTGTGACAACATTAGGGTTTAAGTGTTTTAGATAACAAAAACTAGGGAATCAACCAAAAATTCCATCTAAACCATCCATTCTCAAGTTTCAACTACATAATTTGGGTTTTCAAAATTCTCTCTCATTAATTTATTTTTATTGGATTCTATTGCAGTTTAATTAGGTTTTAATTCATTTACTCTATGTATCACTTATCTTATCATCCCATGTCAGGTCTTGACTCAATACAATTAGGTGTAAACAAGGTATGTTCCCATAGCACTCAACATTTATCACTAAACCATGCTAGCATAAATTCAAATAAGGTACAAGCCTTATGTGTTCACCTAAAGTGTAACATAGAAAGAATCAAGGTCTGAGCCTAATTGGGCTAGTTTTGCCAAGGTGTACCTCATTATTCATAGGACTTGGTCCTTGAAACAATGACATTGGTAGGTTCATTAGTGCAAGTCATTTCTAGGTGGAGTCCATTGGTATGTAGGAAAAAAACCTATTTGGGGAACTAGTTATAGTCATAAGAGCACAAGCCTTTATCAGGTTGGTTTTATGATCTGAAGGGTGCAAGCCTTTTTGTTACTAAGTTTAAGCATCATTCAGGCAATTTAATGGGTCAAGGAAATTACTTTATATCAAGGGTATATGCTTAGGTCAGTGCTCTTGGTAAGGGTATCAAAGTTCTGGTGCATGAATTCTATTACACTTAAGCTAATTTATAAGTTATTATAACATCATCACTTAGCATAGAAATGTCATTAATGAACTAGAAGAAAATTTAGATTAACAAAACATTCATATATTGAAGTTATACCATCATAACTATCACAATCTTTTCATATCCAAAAGACATTAACCAAAAGCATAACCAAATTAAGCTCAAATATATGAAACACCATTGTTAATTAACCAAAGTCCAAATAAATAGAGTACATGATAAGAGAACCATAGAAAATACTTAACTAAAGCTACTAACAACCTAAAGGCTCACAGGCAAGCTTGGGTACTACATTATGGAACCTCAAGTGCATTAATGCTAAACCAAACACTAATGGTGGATCTAGTAGTCTAAATTAATTTCTCCAAAGATTCACTAAATCAACTCATGTCTCTTCAGTCACTAGATCGAGCTTGGATTTATAGCCCATAGGAGCATCTTCATACCAGGGTAGAGAGAGCATGTTGATTGTTGAGCTAGAGCCTTGGTTGATCATTCCACTAGCTCCATCACCTTGCATCCTTTACATGATGGTCACCATATGCAGTCACTTAATAAGATGTCCATAAAAACTAGGTGTCAATTAACCACCTACCAACTAGTGTTAGATCTATGATGATTCCTCTAGTTGGCACAAAAGATACCAAAATTAAAATCATACCAAGTGATTACCTCATGCTAAGATGTCTGATGACTTTGCATGGATCTATATTTGGCCAAAAAAGGGGCCCAACATTACCCCATACAAAATTTATAGTCCACCCATGGACTAGTCTTTCAAAGCTTTTAGCATGCAAAATTTGGGCATACTCTCCTTTAACTCAGTATTGAAGTTCCCAAAGCCCTTGATAGTGAGTTTGAGTTCCTCAGCGGTGCTATCTATCTCCATTGAGTTAGAATGGATTATGAGCACATTTGTATTTTCCAATTACTTCTTAAAGGACTCAAGGTTTTCCCTAGCCTTTGTCACTCCTCTATTTAGGATTTTACCTTGTTCATAGCCCTTAGTTTATAAGGTACAAAAGTGATTCCAAGATTTTTTCCTATTCTTTGATCTGGGTGCTCAAGGCATTGACCTTCCCCATTATCTGAGTATGCTCTAACCTGCTTGTAGTGTATACCTATACCATTAGCTCCTCCTTCTCCCCATTTTCTTGCTTGAATTGTGTGTCTATGACTAATGCCTAGTTAGAGAAGCTACAAAATATGGTATCAACTACATCTATGGCCTCTTGAAGTTTTGTGAAGAGGTCTTCCACCTATTCAAATTTTTCATCTAGCTATATTTTTATCATAGTGCATGGGTCATCCTCTTCTTCTTACACCAATCTACCTTCAACCTTAAGAGAATTTGCTCCACTAGCATGCATACATTGTTAACCTCTAAGAGGTTTGATGTGTCAACACCATATAAGAGGGATAACTCGATTGTCTCTATGCACTCATCTAATTGTTGTAATTTAAACTTTATGGCCTTTTCTTCCTCTTCTATATCCAAGGTGATTTTATTCCACTTTGAATCCCTAACATTGTTGATGATGTTCTTCCACATGACTTTGGAGGCCATCCAAATGAGTGCATTTGCCAACCTGACTGGGTTCATAGTGCAGGGATTATGAGAATGGAATCATGCCCTTCATCTAATTTATTTGTGCCCCATATGACCTTTTTTCACACCTCAAAATGATATCAAAAGAAAATGAGAGCTATTGGTGCATCCTAGTTATGGTGGCTCTAGGGGACATAAATTAAAACATGTAAAAAGATTTATCTATCTACCCCTTCTATGTCTTTTATCTTAGGCTCAACTCCATGGCTTATTATTCTATGATAGCCATGTTTATTTATTCTTCTTCCTCTTCATCAATGCTACTTCTCTCTTCAGTGCTTTCCTATGAGATTTCTTCTTCTTTTTCTTGTAGGGTTATTCTTAAAACTTATCCCCTTTGTCTACTTCTTCTCCTGTGGCACTAGTTTTTCCCTCCTCTTGTTCTTGTTGAGTCTCTTCAACACTCTTAATTTGTTCTTTCAAGGCACCAACATTGCCTTCCTTATCTTCATGTGCCCCTTCACAACTTAGGTGCACTTGTAATACAACTTAGTCTATTGTGATGGTGCAGGTGCTAGATGCCTTTTCTATTACTTCTTTAGTTGGTTTTGCACTTTCTCTTTATTCTCTATCTTGGCCTTTTCCTCTTAGGACTTTTTATTTTTCTCATCCTTCCTCTTTTTTTCCAGAGCTAAGTCTTTTTCTTCCTTAACCTTCATTTCCTTAGCCTTAACTCTATCAATATGCTCTTGAGTCATGTCGACTACCTTCATGGCATCTCTTCTTCTCTACCACCAATGCCATCTCTATTTCTTTCTTACTACGGCCCATTTTATTCCATGAGCTTCTCCTTTCCTTAGATTGTAGAGGTTGTGTGGAGGGGTCTTTTGATAAAGCACTAGGTGGATTTCTTGCCTATTTAAGTGTGGTGGTAGTACCACCTTGGAGGTACTTTTGGACTTCTTCAGTGTTGGGCCCTTCTCTTGCTTCTTCTATTATGTAGACCTTGGCTCCTCTTTCCTCCTCCTCCTTTGTCTCTTTTTGCACCTTTTGCACCTCCATTTCCTTATGTACCTTCATATCTATAAAGGTGATTTTGGGCATTGCAATGGGCACTTGGACTTCTTATTCTTCTCCTTCTTACTGGGAGAAGTAATCCCTTGCATGAAAGTCATGCATTTTTTATTTTGGGTTGATGGAGTAGCTTCCTCATCGAAGGTGATTCTTAACTTTATGTACTCTTAAATTTCTTCAAGTGTTTCTCCCCACTTTTTTGGGGAGATTTATTATGTGCTACTGGTGTTCGCTTCCCTTCATTGCCAATTCAGAGGGGGAGATCATTATCCTTCCTAGGGTATGTGCCCTTCTTTCTCAATTTCATCTCATAGTATAATATGTGTATTTTCCCAAGTATTACTTCCTTTTGTATGTGATGGAGGTCAATGTGATCCAAGCCATCCTCCTCATATTTGGTATATTTTCCTCCTAAGCACACATACTAGATTTAAAACCTATTCCTCTCCAAATCTATGGCCATTACTAGGATTTCTAGTTGTTACACATTGGGAATTCTCCTTAGCACATCTCTAATGTACTTGGTGGAAAATGTATAAGTGAGTTTTAGCCATCCTAATTAGTTATCATCTATGAGCACCAAGTGCACTACATAAAAGTGTTGCATAAAGATGAAGGTTGTCATTCCAAATATGTTCTAAGGGAGCTCCTTGAGGATGTGATATTCCATCCCAAGCACCTTTATGTGTTAGGCACACCATCCCATCACTCAAGTCTTATAGTTTTGGGAGAAGGTGGGTGGGCAAGTGAGGTCCTAGTCCTTCAGCATTAGGGAGTCCTTATGCATCAAGAAGACCCAAAGGTTATCTCCATCACCATTGGGCATGCCAATCTCTTCCATCATAATTAAAATCAACATTGACCCCCATATAAAGGTATCTCACACCATATGACATTCAAGCACATTATTCACCATCTCTTTAACAAAAAAATTTTCTATGTTAAACTTGACCCCCTGCACCATGTGGTGAATGATGTATAGGTAGGCCTTGATGATGTCCATCCACCAACCATCAGGGCAAAGTTTTGAACTAATGAGGCACATCATGGTCCTCATGCTAGGGTAATTTATATATTTTATGGGGAATGTGAATCCTCCCTTATAGTACCCAAGGAGTTTCATAACCCTTTTTACTTTAGCATCATCCACCATTATCCAATGGATGTCTGCACTGAAGTCTGAGAGCCTGATGATTCTACCAATTAGGCTCACTGATAACTACATGTGCCTCCTTACAAAGAAAAAATAGTCTTCATAGATGCATGAAAGGAGGAACTACATGATTTTCTATAGCTTCCCAAAATATGGCAACTCATAAAGTTGAGTTACATTGATGGTCACAAGTCTGTCTCATATGGAGACATTGAACAACATTGTGCCTACTTCTATCTTGGCCCCTGTATCAACCACCCAATATTATTATAGATCTTAGACATTGCTTGAGGTGCAGTGGTTGTATTCTTTTAGCTGGTAGGTGTGCACAAAATATGCCTAGTTTTCTCCTACCAAGACCTCCATGGGAAATTGCATTTCTCAATATGACATCTTTGTGAGCACCTTAGGATTAACTATTGCGATGTTAACCCCTTATACTAACTATGATTTCTTATTTACAATCTCTATCTCTTAAATCATTTACACATATTTAGTGTCCTTTATCACCTATGGTGGGCTAGAACTCATGCATTTTTCCCCATCTTAAAATGGCTAGTGTTGAAGTACAATCTATTTAACTTTCCAAAGCTTATAATTTTTCTTGGTGCTTCTCATAGACATGGGGTCTATGATTATGACTTTAGATCTCAATCTTTGCTTGTCATTAATGGTAGCCTTGATATCTCTTAGGTTTTCAAATATCTCATTTTCATATAATTCATGCCCCACACTTCTTTATGCTAATCTTAAAGGGAATGCAATTCCTCTCTATTCAATCATTCTTTATTTGCATCTACGGGTGCTCAAAGTTTCACTATGGTAGAATTTTTGTACTTCAACTCTAGTTCAACTCTAGTTCTATGCTCTACATTTTTATCTCAAATTAACTTAAGGTTTTTAACCTAAACTAGTGAGTTTTTCATTACTTTATACCCCTAATTTAGCTACCTTCTTAATTGCAAGTGATTAATGGCATGGTGGTGCCTAAAGTTCTTGGAATTCACTAAAACCCACAAAATTTGTGAAATCCACTACCACTTATGCATTCAATGTGAATATTTGTGCCTTTACCATCACCTCATTAAATTCTCTAAATGGTATTTTTAGTGAAGTGACATGTATTTAAAATGATCACTTCTTGCTTAACTTTGGGTAGATGCCATCTTATCTTGACGATCTTCTTCCTACTTTTTTTCACTTGGCATGGCCTTCACCTTCCTTATGGTAACCTAGGTGTAACACTTCAAATCCATGAAATTCAACCTCCAAATTTACATCATCTCTTATTGTTTCACTTTCATTTCAAGTGCACTTTCTTATCTTGGTTGATTTATCTATGTTTTTATCTCTTGCCTTGCCCTATCTTACCCCATATAAATCCCTTGTGTTTGTCCTCCAATGCTTCACTCTCTAAGTGTTTTTCACACTTGGCATTCTATGTGCCTCTCTACATCACTTGTTACTCATATTTGTACAAGTCTAGCAAACTCCATGCACCCAAAAACTTAAGTGTCTAGCCTTAGCCACTTAGAAAGCATCTGTATTTGACTCACCCAACTAGAGTTATGTATGGAAGTGGCATAATTATTCACTTATACGCCTGAAAGTGCCTTGCTTATTCATCATCACCAATAACACATAAAACAAAACAAAATATAAGTAAATATTTGTCTTGTGACAAACTTTATTTAGGTCAACATAACATAACTAACTTATGACTAAGAATTCAATATCTGATAGTGCAAACACCATCATATTACTTATAAGGCTTCAATCGATTGCCATTGAAATTCCTAGGGATAATTTCACATGACAACATGCACAACTTGCATACACCAATTTCCAATATGTTTTGGATGACATATGGACCCATCCACCTAATTTGTAGCTTTTTCAGGTGCTTGAGGTACTTGGAGTCATAGATCAAGACCAATGTTCCTTCAGTTAGTACCTTGCACTTAATATGCTTGTCATGCCACACCTTCTAATTCACCTTCTCTATCTACTAGATCCATCTTACTTGGGCATGTACGTCATCCAATAGCTCCAAGTCTTCTAGTCTTACACATAATGATTCTTGGTCATCCAAATGACCAATATGCATAATGCATAATAATGGCACTAAGAACTCTATTGGTAGAATTACCTCTATGCCAAACATTAGTTGAAATGGTGTAGCTTTGTTTATGCACTTGTAAGTTGTGTGGTATACCCATAGTACTACTGATACTCGATCATCATAATCTTTATGACCCATGTCACATATATTCATAAGGCACATCCCCATGATCTTGTTGAATGTCTTAGTTATGCCATTGGCTGGTAGATGATAAGGCATTGTCTTATGGTGTGTCACCATGTATTCGATCAACAAGATATACATAGTTTCATTGATGAAGAGTGTACTTATGTTGCTAGTCAAACTAAGTGGGTACCCATAGTGACTTATAATGTTTTCCCATATGAAAATTTTGGTTATGGTAGTTGTATAGTCTTTGGTTGGCACTACCTCAGCCCACTTGTTGAAATAATTGGTGGTTTTCAAAATATATCTTGTGCCTATGCACCTTACTATAGGAGTGATTGGCCCAACAAAATCAATGACCCATTTTTTGAATGGTGCCTAGGCAAGAATGGAAATGAGAGGCATCCCATCCTGGTGGTTGGGATTCCTTATGTGCTATCATATGTCACATGTCTTGGCACAATATTTTATATCTTATAATCAACTTGGCCACCATAAGCCTAATTGTAACACCTTATGCACCATTGTATCTCTAGCATAATGGATTCCTACTATCCCTTCATGTGCCTCATGTAAAATAAAGTCCATTTCATTTTTTAAGACACATCAATGTAAGAATTCATCTTGGCTTAGTTTGGATAGTTTCCTACTAATGAGCTTAAAAAGGGAAACACAAATTATGAGTTGTTTCTTCTCTTTGGTTGTCATAGTTTGGGGCACAAATATTGAAATTAGAAAAGTGACTATCTCTACCAAGTCCTAAGGAACACATTGGACTTTATAGGTTTTTACATCTAGCATATCATCCTCGATTGGTGTTGCTACATCACCTGAGTTGATGTGAGATAAATGGTCTAGTCTCAAGTTTTCTTTTCTAAGCTTGATGATAATTATGAAATAAAACTCTTGAAAAATAACTATACATATACAAATGTGCCTATGGAGAATGATCTTGTTCATGAGGTACTTAAGCACCTCATGATCCATGAAGAAGATGAATGGGGTCACCAACAAGTATTGACTAAATCTTTGTAGGTTGTAAACCATAGCTAGTGCCTTTCACTTAGTTATTGTATAATTATGTTATGCTTGGGTCAATTTTCTAATTTAAAAGGAGATGGGATATCCATTTTGTCTTTAATAGGTTTCACTAGAATGGTGCCAATTAAAGATCTAGATGCATCAAAATGGATATGTAAGGGGGTTATCTAGTCAAGAAATTATAGAATAGGCATTCTATCCAACTTGAGATTTAAAGTTTCAAAGGTATCCTCTTATGTTTCACCCCAATAGAATGGGTCATCCTTGTGCAAGAGCTCCTCTAGTGGAACCACAATCTTTACATAGATCCTTATGAATTTCATATAGTAGCTAGAATGGCCTAGAAAGGTGTGAATGTCTTTCTGTGTTGAAGGGTTCTAGAGCTGAATGGTTATTAAAATATTTGTAGGATTGATGAGTACACCATATTTACAAATAGTGTGCCTAAGTAAAGTTCTAAATGGTGTTGTGAAGATGCATTTATTGAGGTTCAAGGATATCTATAGCTACCTACACATTTTAAACATTGGGCACAAGTTATCATAATGATCCTTTATGATCCCATACACATTTAAATCATATAGGTACACTTAGAGGAACTTGTGGATGAAGCCCTTAAATGTAGTGATCACCACTCTAGAGAACATAGTTGGCACATTATTGAGTCTAAAGGGCATCATGTTATAAGATAAACAACCCCATTTAGTAATAAATTTTATTTTGGGCTTGTCCTCATCTTCAATTTGGACTTGATGGTATCTGAAGAACCCATTAGTGAAGGTGTAGATCTCACAGCCTATGGTGCCATCTAAGATTTCATTAGTGAATAGAGTCAGGAAGGGGTCAGTGATGTAAGTGTCATTCAAAATTATATAATTGATACAAATGTGAATACACGCATCCTTCTTAATCCTAATCACCATGGGTCTTACCCATTTAGATTCCTATACCAGGTAGATAATGCATGTGGCTAACATACCATCAATCTCCATCTTGACCTTAATGTAGAGATTGGGGTTCATTCTACAAGGTCACTTCTTGATAGGTATTATGCCATTCACCAAATTTATACTTATTTTCCTAAGGGATGGGTGGGTGCCCTTCATGTCTTGATAATTTTGAGGGAATAAGTATTGGAACTCCTTTAGGAGATCCATAATTTATGCTAGCTCTGTGTTAGACTAATATGTGCCTAGAGTAGCCATCTTTGGTTCCCCTTATGTGTTGATGTCTACCTTGGTAGTCTTGAATGGTGCATGGTAGGGCTCATTCCTCTCTTGATGGGAATATTCAACTTTCCTATTTCCCTCATTTGTCTCTATGTGAAGATGAGTTAGGTCTTCTACACTGGGGTGTTATCCTCTATGTGAAGATGAGTTAGGTCATCCAGTTGTGATCCTTCTATGTTTCATCATCATCTTCACTCAAGTCACTATTGAGATCCTATTCCTTAAATAAAGTTAGGAGTGTCATCCCTTTCTCTCTAAACATACTCTTAGGCATTCCTCTAAGACTGTAGTGTCCACAAAAAATTCCCTTCAAATTACTTGTAGTGACTCAATTAATTCCAAGTTTTGTGAAGAAAAGGATGTGTGTGCAAACCTCTCCTTGAATGCATCCCAATTTTTTGTCTTGTGGTGCATTTCATTAACAACATACCATGCTCATGCTCATATCTTTAAGTATTTATAGAAGGAATGCACCCACAAGTTCCTTGGGGCATTTACACCATACTTAGTCCAAGTTTCTTTGCATAAGTATACATGTGTTATTGAGTTTGAATAGCTAAAGTATGTAGAAATGTCTAGATCCTCATTGATTTTCCCAAATATGGTGTATATTATTACTTTTACATCTTTCTAAGTTGGTAGTTAGGCCTTTACACTGCCCACTAATGAGTGACAGTGCTCCTTAAAGTATACACCAATGCACCCATTATGTCTATCTCTTTTGGGATGCATGACTCAAGGTCACATAAATATCCTTTTATAACATTACTCCCCTCGTAACTTGGGAGTGTGGAAAGTTTACCTTTGCTCAAGTGAAACACTCACTTTCCCTTATTTCTATTACAAGGGGCCCATCTCTTCAAAGCACAATCAATCTAGACCTAGCCAGTTCTCATATGTTTTGGCACCTTCATGCTCACTAAGTGGCACATTTAACCAGTTATCTCATAAGCTTCTTCAACCCATTAGTCTTAAGCAATGTCAGTGGTGTTTAAGGTTGACTATCCATAATCTCAAGAAATCACTCCTTGGTCATTGGAGTTGAGAATCTTAGTGCTTTGCATCATGATATAATATATATGGTTGATTACATCCTCTAGATCAACACTTTCTACATAGTGGGGTCCTTGGTCACTTGAGAGAGGGATCACTACCCTCTCCTTTCCATTTTCAAAGGTCATATAACACTTCTTAAAGTGCATATCAACATTATTAACATAGCACCATGTCTTTCCCAAGAGCACTAGATAATTATCTTGTTCAACCAACTTGATTACCTTGAATTCAACATAGAACTTGGTACCCATGATATCTATAATGGCATTTTTTTACAATTTTGATTGGTTGCATCCTAGATTTATTGGCCATGAAAAGTACATGAGGAGAATACCTCAAGGTTGGCCTACCCATTTTTTCCCATGCATTATTTATTAATATATTAACCTTAATGCCTATGTCCATAAGGACCTCACAAATTGACCATCCATCAATAGTGGTATTCACTAGGAGTTTTTTTATCGTACTCTATGTTCTATGTATGCCTGACTTCTTGTGCCCTTTCTATGCATGGCATAACGAATTCAAATAGCTTATATCCTACATGTTCTAAAAGTAAGTTCTTTAATAGGGGTAGTATCCCTTCTATTTGTAAGAGGTGTAATATATTTGTTAGATTTTGTACCTTATCCTCTTGGCCATCTTACTTCTTGAGAGGTAGTAGCTTACGCTTTTAGGTCTTGTGAAAGTTAGAGCTCTCCTTGCAGGTTTTAAATCACACTTATAGCCTAGTATAATACATATTTATAGCACATAGGGTCTGAGTAAGGCACAAATTTGGGTTCAAGCCATGTTATATGCTTAGTGTAACTCAGTTTCCCATATTCCAAGTGCAACTCTAGTACTAGTGAAACTGGTGGTTGAGTAGTGAATCCATAGCAAGTAACTACCTATACTTTGATTAGATATATGTGGGTTAGTTGCACCTTCATATTACACCTCTCTATTTTAAGTTCATACCTAATCATTCCTACACCCTTATCTACACTAGGCCTACCTTGAGTCAAGTTATTATACAAGGCAAGGCATTCTTTGACCTTGTGTGTTCCTCAATAGTACCCACACATTAGATATGTGGGGTAGTTATATTGATAGTGATCAATTGAATTGCACTTGTAACATGATCTCAGTGGGAATATTCCTTCACCTCACCCTCTATTACCTTTTTGCATTCCATAGCCTATATTTTATTGGCTATATCCTTCATTTCCTTGGGTCACCTACCCTCTAGTTACTACAATTGTCTACTTGATGCCTCTCTCTATGTTCTCATGCATCTCATCCATCACATGGTAATTAGTTATGGTATGGGTGTAGGCATCACACAATTGGTATTATATAGTTTTGTTAACTTGACTGGTGTATTGAAACAAAGGGAAATTATGAACAAAATGTGCTTCATGATAAACCTCACAGCTTAGAAGCAATGTGTGCACATTCCTTTGAGGGTAGTTTTTCCTGTTATGGCCTTCTATCTCACAATCAGTACACCATAATACACTTTGAGCATATTATGATAAATTAGCAATTAATTTCTAAATTTTCCTAGCCATGGATGCAATCTACAACTCTATGAATGAGCTAATTCCAGTATTGACACTCCCAACTATCTTGGCTCTTAGCATGGCTTCAAATGCTTCATGAGGGTTAGTGAATGTCTTCATGGATAGGGCTCTTCCAATTGGTACTAGCAATCCTTCAATGAACCATTACATATGCTAGGAGGGGTGAATGTCATAAGGAATCTTAGAAAGAAGAATTTTGAACTTGGCATCATACAAGTGCACACTTTTTGAGAGCCCTTGGTTAATTTCTTAGAGTGAAGTAATGCTTCATTGTTAAAACTCCAAAATATGAAAGTATTTTAGGAAATGTTCCTTCAAATTATCATATTCAATCATATCCTAGTTATGATCAATTTTTTTGCACTAGTTATGAGCATGATCAAGAAAAGTAGTCATAAACTAGGTTACCTTGCGCTTAGATTGGGTTAGGTCCCAAGTACACCATTTTAGTTCACATTTTAGAACATGCTCTATAGAATTTTCCACACAATGATAGTCTGGAAAGTGTAGGGCCATCTCATAATAATTTTTTTATAGGGGGGAGGGGGCACTAGCATCTGATGTGCTTGTCCCCTAGTACTTGTCCTAACATTGGTCCTCTAATGCCTCTAGCCATTGGGTTAGGAACTGGCATTATTGTTACTACTAGTGTTGAAGATGATGAAGGTGTTTTACTACTAACTTATAGCATTGGGCCACTTATTATGGGCTATTGCCCAGTCTACACAACTGGCATTAGCTAAACTAAAATGATTTCACTTATGTTTTGTATTGTTGAGCTAGTGCCCAAACATCTAGAGGTATCCTTACTTAACTCTTCTTAAGGAACAACTTGTTCAATTAAAAAATTATAGTCCAAGTCTAAAAAGTGGACAAAGTTTATGTGGAAAACAAGGTTAGTTATCACTCTTATTTATTCATGTGTTCGATCCAACACATGAGCTAGCACCATAGGTTCAAATGGGGTAGTCACTTTTGGCACATCTTCAATGGTTAAATTCTGTAGGGAACTAATGCATTCTTCACCTTTTAATAGTTGAGCTCAATCTATGGATTCATTTCTCTTTTCCTTGCACTAATCTTATTAAATAGATCTTTTCCTATGCCTTTCTCACTTGTTATGGGTTCTCTCAGCACTTATATATTCTAGATCTTCAATCAGCCTATGCCTCCTCTTGTTATAGTTTTATCCCTTGATCTCTCAAGTATTATTCTACTCATCCTCTTCCATTACACTTCACCTACATATCCCTTTCTCCCTTCCTACACTTATCATACATGAAAGGTCTTAGCCTTACATTCTCATGGTTTCAAAGCCATAATCCACCATTAATTTCTTAAGCTCTATGTTGAACTCTTTCATAAATGTGCCTTTGGGATCCTACAAAAATTGATATTATGTTTCCTTAGGGTAGGAGTATGTCAACACTACAAAATCAAGCATGTAATTATTTATCACTCCTTATCACCATTTTTCTATAGCTCTAGTCTAAGTGGAATAAAATTTCTTAAGCCTTACGATTTTCTAGGCACTCTTTCATCAACTCAAGGCATTGTCCATAGTTTTGACTTCTATGGATTATGTAGGTAGCCAACCATCAGTACACATTATCAAATAGTTCACAAAATAAGACCTCATACAAAGCATCATATAGGTTTTTATAAACCCACTTCCTTAGCTTTTATCATTTACAGGATGGATGCTTTAGTGTAAAGATATCTTCAAACTATTGTATCCAGTGTTTATGTTCTTGAGGGAGAGTTGGAGAATGTTCTATCACACCATTAAAATAACAAAATTCAACATGGGTCCCAATAATAAAACAAAAATGTTATAGTATAATTGGGTTTTAATTCTTTTACTATGTCTAGTGCTTATCCAATCATACCAAGTTAGATCTCAACTCATTACAATTGGGTGAAAATAAGGTATGTTCCCATAGCGCTCAAAATTTATCACTTGGTTGTGGTAAAATAAATTCACATAAGGTGCAAGCCTTATGTTCTCACCTAAATCGCAATAGAGAAATAAATAGGGCTTGTGTTGGGATAATTTTTCCATGGTACAACTCATTCTTCATAGTACTTGGTCCTTACAATAATGGTGTTGGTACGTTCATTGGTGCAACCCATTTCTAGGTGGAGTCTATTGGTATGTAGGTGTAAATCCTATTTAGGGAACTAATTCTAATCAGAATATCACAAGCCTTTATCAGGATGGTTCTATGATCTCAAGGGTGTAAGCCTTTGTGTTACTAAGTTTAAGAATTATTTAGGTAATTTGATGGATCAAGGGAATTACTTTATATCAAGGGTTTATGCCTAGGCTAGCGATCCTAGCAAGGGTATCAAAGCTTTGGCACATGACTTCTCTTACACTTAGGTTAATTCATAGGTTATAATGACATCATCACTTAGCATAGAGACACCATTAATGACTTGGAATAGAACTTATATTAACAAAACATTCATATATTGAATTTATACCATCATAAATATCACATTCATTTCACATCCAAAATAAAATAACTAGAGGCATAACCAAATCAATCTCAAATAGATGAAACATCATTCTTCATTAAGAAAAATCCAAATAAATAGAGTATATGATAAGATAACCAGAGAAAATACTTTTTTAAATCTACTAACAGTTTAGAGGCTCATAGGTGAGCTTTTGTACAACAATATGGAGCTTTAAAGGTGCTCATGTTATACCTAACACTAATTACAGCTCTAGCAATCCAGTCCAATTTTTTAAGAGCTTTGCTATATCAAATCATGTCTCTTTTCTCGCTTGATAAAGATTAAAATTTATATCCCATAGGATCATCTTCATGCCAAGGTAGAGAGTGCACACTATGTGCTAATATGGATCCTTGGTTGATCATTCCACTAGCTCCATCACCTTTCACCCTTTGCACTACAATCACCACATGTAGCCACTTAATAAGATTTCCTAAAAAATTAGGCACTAGTCAACCACTTGTTAGCTGGTGCTAGATATATTATGATTCCTTTAGCTAGTGAAAAATATACCAAAATGGAAATCATACCAAGTGATTACCTCATGTTGAGATGTCTACTAAGTTGGCACAGATCCATACTTGGTTGAAAAAGGGACCCAATAGATTATTTTTAGTTATGTTTGGGGTCTTGAGAGTTTTCTATCTTTATTTTTTACCTTTGGGCCATCTGGACCTAATTTTGCCTTTACCTTATGGATTTCAAATTCCTTTTCATTTACCTTAAAATTATCCTTTGGCTCATTCAAAACTAGTATATCCTTTACATCATGGATATGCAACACCATACTATTTAGATAATTCAAACCTAATCTATCCTTTCATTTATGGCTATACAAAACCCTTCCTATCATTTTATATTCCTTTGAGCCCTTTAGACTTAATCTAGCCTTTACCTTGTGGCTATTTAGAGCCATCCTAGTACCATATTGCTTGAGAGACTCATATATTCCCATTTTTAGACTCATATGCATAGGCATGCATTGCATTTTATCCATATTGTCTTATATTATTAGGGTTACATTAATTAGTTTTTGATCTCATCACGATCAAGACTAAAATATTTGCATGCATTCTATTCTAGTTTAAATTTAAATCAAGATAGATACATTACTTTCATGTATTTCAAATTTATCAGCATTTATTACAACACTTGCTCAATATCTAATGGTGATAAGTAAATAGAATCAATATGATGTTGATCTTATGATTATGATGAGGTATATGGTGAGGTTGTTCCTCCATATAATTAGGTTTTATAGACACCTTTTTTTACAATGCTTATAATCGTACTTTTGATTATTATGTTTTCATGTATATGGGTTATTGACACATTTCCCTTTGTGTTGGGCCATGTATTGCCTTCCTTTGTCTCTATTCATTCCTAAAAGTTTCCTAATTTTTTTTTCAAACCCAAGATTCACTCAAATATGTTGTAGTTCATTTAGGCCTCTATTTTAGGTGTTTTTACATTCTAACCATTTTTGAAATAGTATAAAATTGGTCATGGCTACTATCTTAAGATATGAAAGTAGTCAAGTTGGTCGTGGGTCCATTGGCCCTTCTTAATGTTAACCATATTTTATTGTGCCTAGTTGTTAGTTTTACTACTTTGATGTGGCCAGCTTGTGTGCCAATAAGTTATAGTTTGAATTCAATAAGTCTATTTATACACAAGTTACCATTATGACAAGAAATCAAGTATCATTAAATTGTATTGGTTATTTATTATACTTTCAAGGATGACATCTAGATATAAGTTACATTTATTTATTTTTCTAAATACTTGTACCAAAATAAGACCTAATATAAATAGCATGTAGTTTTATTTTATGATCCGACATCTCATCGGATCAAGGGTGAGAATTAGATTCAAATGTTTACTTGTTGACATGCATGAGTGTTGAGTGTTAAATTGTAAACTTATTTTTAAATAGAAAGATGAAGATTCATTAAGGTAATACATGTAAACACTTGATATTTAGATTTTATCACTTTATTAATAGTTGATATTGTAGAGGCTTATCAGTGCATCAATATCCTTGAGGGCACACCTCAAAGGTGCATCAAGAATTGGGTGGGATTGGCTTGTGAAAATTTATGAGAAATCTTTACATATTATTTTATCATACCTTCATTAATATTAGTTTCATCTTCTTTGAGTCTCTTTTCTGTATTATCTCTCCATCTACTTTCCATTAAATTTTTATAGCAACCCTAAATTCCTACTATATTGGCTAGGACAATAAATTTTGTTTCATACTTGTCTTTCCATGTAATATATCGGTCTAAATGATATAGCCAATGTCAATCAAAATCCTTCCAATTATATTGTCTTGGAAAATTTCATCAATTTAGATTTTAGGTTAGTTTTGGGTATTGGATATGTATATATAGGGGTTTTATTTCATTCCCAAACCATTTAATATACTCATCTACTTTGTTTTCACTCACAGTTATTCTCTAAAGTATGGATAATTAGAGGTTAAATTATTATTTTAGAGGTATATTTTTTATTATGGTTTTTTAAGCTCAGTAGGAGGATTCCTGTCAAGGAGGTGTCCCAATATTTTGAGTCCCTAACTAAGGATTTCTAGGTCTTATTGTTCCCATTTGAGGTCTTACACCTATAAAATATATTGAAAAGTGCACTTGAGCTAAAGGGGGAGATCCATGTGCCAATTATTCCACCTAAAGGTAAGTATCTCTATCCCTATTGAGATAAAGAAGATTATTACTAGTCATCCTAGCCTATCCATGCATTCTAGGAACTTGACATGAATCGTATCACTTTTTTGGTTGGGTTGTATTCATGTTTCTAGTTTATTATTATTTGTATTAATTTGTATTCATAATCATAATACATGTAGGTTAAGTTTTTTACATAACTATATTAGCTAGTTCAGTATAATTCTCTATGTTCGTGACTATATCAACCAACTGGATACAATTCTCTATTAACCAAAATTGTATCAGTTATCCTGATATAATCTTTCATTAATAGTTAAATTATGATTATATTAAATAAATTTATTTTATTATTTATTCCTCAAAATAGTTGCTACTATATTATCCAACATAATACAATATGTATTAGACATTTCTATTTCTCCAATTGTATCTACCAAGCCAATATCATCTTTCTAATTTTTCCATTATTTCTTTCCTTTCTATACCTTTCTATTTTATATTTTCATCATGATGTATCCTCTTAGTATATTCCTAACAAGTATCAGTCCATTAATATTTTACATGGGTTGTTCTTTCTTTTCATCCTTATCTACCATTGATGGAAACTCCCCATGATCTAGTTTTTCCCAATCTCAACCTAGGTCTATTAAGTGTAACATGGTTTATATTGACCCTATTTCATATTTATGATATCCTAGTTATCATTTTAATAATATCAATACTAATATTTTATATACCCCAAGAAAGAATATGAGTCTTAGTAAAATTACTTCCCTTCTTCATTAGCTTTGGGAACTAACACCAATGTGGGGAATATTCTTCATGCTTCCAATGTTGGGAATCCTCCACCTAATTCCATTAAAGTCCTACCAATATAACATATCCTCCTCTTGATACTTCACAAGTCATTCCACAAATGGTTTAACATATTTCCTTTATGAAATCTTCTAGTAGTATTCAAATCATTAAAATACAAAATCATATCTTACAATTTATTAATCAAGCTCCTCAAGTCATCATGGATCAATGAAATCAGATTTATGTTCCTCTTCCTCTTATAGATATAAATGTAAATTTTATTTCTCAACCTCTTATTCAAAATAATATACTTCAAAATATTAAAAATGAACCTTTAACTCCCTTAATTGTGTTTATGGATATTGAAAGCATTTTTCAAACCATCACATATGACAAAAATATTGATATTGCATCGCATCTTATAGCCTTTGGTAATATTTATAAGGAATAGATTAAAATTAACACTTATTTCACTAACAAAATTATATCTAAAACCTTTATTGGAGATACATTATAATGGTATAATCAAATTCCTAGTCATTCCATTACATAAATAGAGGATTTCGTTAATGATCTGGTTAAATAATCCCAAAATAATGAGCTTCATGAGAATAGCCTTATCAAATTCATTAATGCTAAGAAATTTCATTAGGAATATGCCCATAATTTCATTAAATGATGGAAATATTTAACAAATAAAACAAACCATAATATGAATGATGAAGATATATTCAAACTCTTCTTTATTTCTCTAAAGTCCCCTCTTTAATACAAATTTATGATTTTCTCTCCCAAAACTTTAGAAAAGGTGTTCAATCAAGCAAAAAGACAAGATTTCTTTATGACTCAATTTGAACAATCTCAAAATACTGAGTATTTTCAAACCTCAACCAAAGTAATCAATGATAATTAATTTGAAAATATGGATCTCCAACCTAAAATGGGATAATATTGTATCTCCCAACCTGATATAATTCATCCTCATTTTGATATATTAGAATGTATCAGCTAGGATGATATCATACAAAAAAATCTAACAAATAAACCCAAAATCTTGAAATTACCTTACACATCATAACTACTAATATGATACAAATCCACTCAAAGATTGATATAAATGGTAAAAAAAATTATCCATATCAATGATGTTGAGTATTATGGCCCATTACCTACACTTTTTAATGATGAAGCCATTTTATAACTTCTTCATGTAAGAGAATATCAACTTCCATGCTAACATCACAAGATTTTCCACTTTGAGCATTTATTTAGTAATTTTTTCACTGGTGTTGATCCTAATCATGATCCCCTTTCCATTATTCCTCCTGTGCCATATCATTTCAAGACAAAATGTAATACTTATTGAGGAAACTCAAGTAATCACCTTAGGTACATCCATAAATATTCAATCCATGCTTATCTCTAAAGAGTTCTACGCTAAAGATAAGGACAAATTTAACTTATTTTTTGATAGATTATGTGAATTTTTTTTGGTCATATGAGAATATTCTTGGTATAGACCTTAATATATTTTTTCATAATATAGTTACCTATCCAGATGCAAAACCCACTCACCAAAAACATTAAAAATTCCCTCATGAGGTTTCTAATATTTTTCACAAGAAAATGATTAAGATCTTAGGCGTTAATTGTAGAAAACTTGTAGATTACTTCAAAAGTGTCTCTATCATAGTATTTTTTCATAATAAAGTCACTATGGTTATTCATATAAATTGTATTGAATTTTGTAATCTTAACTTAGCATTCCCTAATGAAAATTTTCCTCTATCTTCTATAGATGCCATTGTTAATTCCACAACTGTCTATGAGATAATTTCCATCATAGACAACATTTTGATATACACTCAAATTCACATTCCCCCCCCAACATTAATATTAACATAATATTACTTTTACTACCAAGTGGGGCACATATTGCTATGTTAAGGTGCATTTTGGCCTTAAATATGTCAAGGCAACTTACCAACATACAATGACCCACATTTTTCCTAACCTTATGCTAAAAAAATTTGGAACCTATTTTAATGACCTTATATCCAAATATAAGTGGTGAAAAACTTATCTTCATGAATTATCTATCATCTTCGAGATACTTATTAAATACAAAGTTAAACTCAATCCTAACAAGTGTGTGTTCAGTGACACCTTTGGAAAGATTATAGGACTATTTGAATCACTATGAGGGAATAACATGTATCATTATAAGATAAAATATATTATTTACATGCCTATACCTTGATCCATTTATAATATCTACAACTATATAGGGAAACTTGGGGAATTTGGCAGATTTTTTCTTTAGATTGCTTATTGTACACATTTGGTAAACTCCCTTCTTAGGAAAGGTTTTAAGATTAAATATACTAATGATTGTCAAAAATCCTTTGAAAACATGAATAAATCCCTAATTTTACCTCTTAATTTATGGTCACCTTATAGTGACCTCCCTTTCATCGTGTACACATCATCTACCCACATATCATTTGGGGTAATGCTTGCACAACAAGATGAGTCTGATAAGGAATATGCTATTTAATACTCTAGACATGATTTTATATATTATGATACACAATACACTAAGGTGGAACATGAATACATTATAATCTGCTTTGTTTCTAAGACACAACATGCTTATCATACTACCTTTGTCATAGTCTATTCAAACCCTTTTATTCATGTATTCTCTAAGTCTTTCTTTCCTAGAGATTATATTGGAAAGTGGATGTTACTCTTTGTAATATCCCTTCAGATACCAAAACAAAAGCTCTGAATTGCTTATCTGTATTTCTACAAATATCTTCAAATAGATAAATAAATCACAGTATAATCTCTTATTTATTTGCTCATATGCTTACAATAGAGGGCCTTTGTCAGGTATACAATGAATATTGAAATTATGGCCTTAATAGCCTGAGTATTCTACAAACTGGGAAATAAATTTGGATCTGGTACGTCTCGCCCTATTGTGTAAAAAACACAGTCATCGATGTTGGTTGTACTGCCATCGTCGATTGACTGGGGTCGTTAAACTGCTGACATCGATGAGATGTCAGCCGATGTCGGTCTCTGTAGGGCTCTGCCTGCTGATGTCAGTGTCTGATCTTTCTGCTGATGCTTACAAATTTTTCATGGATCTGTACAGACTTCGTATGGCTACCAATATCACACAATCTGTATGCTCGATCCTGATTTGAAGAACTATGGGCTAATACAAAAGATCTATATCTGGATAATAATTGAATCAAACCCAAAATAAAGAAATACCTATGAACCCTTGTGATAGCTTCTGTATGAAGTTATCTCTCAAACTTGTAAACCCCTGTGATAACTTTTGTATGAATTTATCTCTCAATTTGGCAATAGATCGACTGATCTCTCATAACCTCTGAATCGCACACAATGAAGAGTTGACGTTCTTCAATGCAAATGGAATCTTGGAACCCTTGGTTCAGTCTTCATAGAAGAATTCTTAGCAAAATAAATAATCAATTCATGAAATCAATAATGGCCTCCATGAGAAACTCTTATACCCCTCCAAAGGTGTGCTTGCTAAAATTAGATTCCCTTAAATTAGACTTAGGGCTTCTTAAATTAGAATTAGGGTCTTAAAATTAGACCAAATAATTAATAATTAATTAAAATTAGACCAAATAATTAATATTTGATTAAATCAATCAAATATTAATATCTCCCTTAATTCATGTCTGAAAGAGCCCGAACGAAAGCCAAGCCTAGCTCCATCAAGACCCTCTAACCATCCTATTAGCCTACGAGGGTCGCATAATAGGCTAACCATGAACTCAGAACATGTCAACCAAAAAGGGGACATGACACTCTTGATGGAATTTTATCTTAGATTCATTACTAAAAAATAAGTCATATCCAATTGTTATATCTATCACAATTATACCAACTTAGTGACACCTTTAAGATATTCTTCTAGATGAGGATGTCCTTTACATGCTTATCATACTACCTCTGCCATAGTCTATTCAAACATGTTTATTCATTTATTCTCTAAGCCTTTCTTTCCTAGAGATTATATTGTAAAGTGGATGGTACTCTTGATGGAATTTTATCTTAGAATTATTACTAAAAATAAGTCATATCTAATTGATATATCTATCACACGTCTACCAACTTAGTGACACCTTTAATATACTCTTCTAGATGAGGATGTCCTTTTGATCAATGACATTAATCAAGCTATTGCCCTTAAAGTTTAATTCCATAATTTTACATTTGATCTCAAGGCACAGGACCTTGAAGGACTTGAAAGTATAGCCTATAATTCTAAAACATCTATGAATTCTACCTTCTATGAATTACCTAATGTCACCAATGATTTTCATTAGTATAATTGGACACTCTACTTTGTTGGAGCCAAGTGCCTTCAAGAAATCTGGACAATATGTGTCCTCTTTGATCCTTATGGAAAAATCATTCCTTTGTACTTTTGATTGACCTTAAATGTCACTAATAGCATTATTGAATATAAATATCTCATATTTGTGATGTAAGCAACCATCAATTTAGATATTTCCTATTTGCATGCCTTAGGTGATTCATAGCTTGTATGTTGCCAAATCAATGATTCTTATCAATGAAAAAGTGAAAAAATTATATCATATCATGAGCTTGTTACTAATATTTCCCAATAGTTTATTTTTTTACCATTGAGGCAATCCCACAAGATAAAAACACTATATTAGACTCTCTTACCTCATCAACTTCCCTCCTTCATCCTCATCAGGCACTACATGATACATAATTCATCATGCACATGAAGAAGTATCTATGTACCTTATAACCTAAGGAGACATTATTATTTTATAAATCAAATCTATCAATACTTGACAAATATCATGTTATAAATATACCATCTAATTTGTTTAATAACATACTTATCCTCCCAAGGCTTATTCTGATGAAAAAATATAAGGCTTTATAAGCAATCCTTTAAATTCATCCTTAGACATAATATGTTTTACTATCATAATGTTGAATGCACCCTAATCCATTTTGTTACTAAATAATAATTTCCTTATATTCTTAATAAAATACATGAGAGAATTTGTGGGGGACATTGTAATAAACATGCTATAACCCAAAAATGCCTATGTATGGGTTATTATTTGCCTACCCTCAAAAAGGATGCCATCACTTTTTTGAAGAAATGTAATCCTTGAAAAATCCATAATGATCTCATTCATTCTCATCTAGCCAAGCTTCAAAATTTTGAATATCCATGGCCATTATTTATGTGGGGATTAAATGTCATCAACAAGTTTTCTCTGTCACAAGTTGACCATGTATTTATTATTATTGTGACCGAGTACTTTACTAAGTGGTTAGAAGTTATGCCCATTTTTAATGTTACTAGCATCACTATTTACAAATGTATCCTTAATCATATCATATTCCATTTTTGGATTCCTCAAACTATCATATCTAACAATGGTGGGAATTTAAAAAATAAGGACATGAAGCAACTTTATCAGAAATTAAAAATTATGCATTAATTTTTCACACCTTATCATCCATAATGCAATTTGCCAAGTTGAAGACACTAACTAATTTTTTAACAATTTATTATAAAAGACTATTGGGTATTCTTGTTTGAATTGTAATATTTATCTTTATTCTACATAGTGGGCCTATCTTACTAGTGTTCATACTACCACTAGTGCAATTCCATTCTCTCTAATCTATGATTATGAATCCATCTTGCCACTAGAGGTGGAGTTACCTTATTTATGAATTTATCTTAAAAAAATCATCCCTAATGAAGATATTAATGAAGCCTACTTTCATGAATTAAACTTACTTTATGAGCACCACATGAGTGATTTACAACTTACTCATCATATCAAAATTCGCATCGCTAAACAACAAAATAAGAAAGTTAGAGATTGTACTTTTTATGTCAAATATTTAGTGTTGAAATTGCATTACACCCATGAAAAATAAGGAAAGTACACTAAAAAGTGGTGTGGTCCTAACATAGTCAAGGATATGCTTGGATTTAGCACTTATATATTACAAATAAATGAAGGACATATCTTTAAGGAACTGACTAATGCTTAATTTTTGAAGAAGTGTTTTACGTGACCTATATTCATCCTAGTTTTTATTTATTTATGATTTTTAAATTTTATTTACATATTACTTGCATGCTTATAGTTAGTTTTTATTATTTTGAGCTAATATTTATTTTAGGCTCTACTTTGACTCTTTTGTATTTTAGCTAATCCTTGCTTTATCTTCACACCTCTAGGTTTATTTCACATTAACCCCAGTACTTATGCTTGGTCCTTAGGTTTTTTGTAATTTTTACACCTCTTGGTTTTAAATTTATTGAGTTATATGGTAAGACATGGGGAATAAACTATTCCATCCTCAAAAACTCCCATCTCATTTATCTTTCTTTCTATAGTCATCTACTTTCTTTCATCAACCATTATTTCATATAATATTATTTGGTTTTTTAATCATTATTTATAACCTTTGGGTTTTTTCCATCTTTTCTATGCTTCATATCTTTATAATCTCTATGATCCATATATTTGTATTACTTTTCCCTTTTGGACTTTCAGTTTGTGAGTTGCAAGATAAGACCTAGAGACTCAATCATGGGCTCCTCACAAACACCACTCATTATTAATCTTGGAACATATATTGCTTTTACTCCCAACCTTAGCTAGGTGTATTATTAGAAAGATAAGGTGATGGTTAAGAGTATTGTTTTCTCATTTATATTCAATCATATTTACTTGTGATAAAACTATAGTGGTGTATCTACATGTCCTCTTCCACATTTTGCCCTCTCTTATGATGATGTCTCAACCTATATGTCATTGTAACTTCTTCATTTTTAATTTTTTTATTAGGTAACCCAATAATTCTATGCTCACTTCCATGGCATCCTTATTTTTCAATTACTTTTGGGCTCATGAAGGTCAATTTCAAGAGATTGCATTCTTTTTTATGGTGCAAGTCTAGGATTGTTTAGGCACCACAGTACCTATGTTCTCATCTTTTATGACTAGGTGTAATCTCTCTTGTGTTTGTCAAATTTATCACCCATTATTGGTTATTTCTAATCTACATGGAGAATGATAATAGAAAAATAAAAAATATTAAAAAACCATATCATAAGAAAAGGTAATGTTAAAAGGAAAATTATATCTTAAAATTTAGATCACACCAAAAAATATGATCTTTTTGGCACATCTCTTATTATAATCAAATCTCAAACTCAAAAATTGGCCTCACAATAGAGTTGAGTTCTATTAGGACATGATAGGCTAGCATAATAAGGTATGAAGTCTCATATATCATTACTTATCTATATCATACATTCTCATGCCACCTAATCTCTCACACACATACACAATATTCACATTAGACCGACTTCTTTGCATGGGATCGTGGGGTGTGGGGAACATTTTGTGGGATGGTAGGATCCTTTTAATTTTCATGCATGTTGGCCTTCATGGGATGATATTTATAATTATTTAGTTATCCTAGGCTTATGTTTTCTATGTAGGGTTCTCTAGGGCCATTGATGTTAAAAATTCTTTGACTTGCCAATATGATTAAAATGTATTATTTCCTATAATGACCATTTTTTTGCCTTGGTGATGCCCTCTTTTCCATACTTTGATCTTTCCCTTTAGAAATTAGGTTTGTTTTTAAATCTCTACTTAGTGCCAATTCTTCATTCACTTTCGAACATTAGCATTATGAAAATTTTAGATTTTCCATATTTAGAATAAAAGCTTCATATTTGAATTGTTGCAAGATTTTATCTTGGCCATTGCCTTGTCTTTAGAGGATTTTTATTAGTTATGTTTGAAATATTGAGTTTTTTATTCACTTTTTTGGGCCATCCCATTAGGTTTTTCCATTTCATGTTTTCATGTTTCACCTTTTTAGGGATAATTCAATTCCATTTATAATTTTTCATAGTATTTTTTGAGTTTGATTTCTCATATACTAATATTTTTATTAGAATTTTATAATTATTTGTGTCCTTTATTTGATTCGAGTTTTCACTTATGTTACCTTAGATGCAGTTCTTGGGCTTTTTGGTCCTACAATAGCCATAGCTTAATGGCACATTAATTTTACCTTGTTAATTATATACTTATTTGGATATTTTGGTTATAACCTAGCATTATTGATCTCAGCTTACCAAATATTCTTAGTTTTTCAATCATTTATGGGTTTTTTCATTTTACATCAATTTTATTGACTATGTTGTGTATGTACACATTAATTTTATTCCGATTCAACATTGTATCCTTAGATTTTCTCAAATGTAGTTATTGTTCCTTAAATAATTAATGCTATGTAATTTCATGTATCATTTATGTAGAAAGGTAAGTCACATATCGTACTTTCATTTATTCATTTATCAATAATTATTTTAGCATTTATTTTTAATTATCATCTTTTGTGTTTCTATGTATCTATCTAAATTCACCATCCCACATTATGCTATTGTGATACATGATGAGTTTTAGGTGGAAAATATTATACACTTGATAGTTCACTTTATCACTTTACTAATAGTTTCTCTTGTAGGGGTGTGTTGACACATCAATCTCCCTATGTGCACACCTTAAAGGGTTCATCAAGAATGGGTTGGTATCAACTTGTGGTACTTTGTGAGAGATATTTTCATACTATTTTGTCATACCTTAATTAATATTAGTCTAACATCATCTAAGTATATTTTCCATCTTACCTCTTCATCTATTTTCCATTCAATTCTTCTAGCCACCCTTTATTCTTACTATATCGACTGAGCCAATACAGTATGTTTCATACTTGTCCTTCCCTATACTATATTGTCTTGGCTAATATATTTCTAATTTATGTTTTGATGATGAATTTCTATGTTAGACATACTTATAAATATATTTAAATATTTGATACCATTAACTTAGAGTTCAAGGTTGTTTTTGGATATTAGATCCATATATATAGGGGTTATATTTCATTCCCAAACCATATAACACACACATTTACTCTACCTATGCTCAAATTTCTATTATTAAGTAGTAAAAATAATAGTTAAAGGTTAAATTATTATCTTGGAGTTCTGATCTTGCTTTTGGTATTTGAATCTCAATAGGAGGTGTTGTGTTGATGAGGTGTCATAGTATTTAAAGTCCAACACTAAGGATATCAAGTTATTCTTCTTGCCATTTGAAGTCTTCAAACTATAACATATCTTACAAAGTTAAACTTTAGCTAAATGGGGATATTGATGTGCTAATGAGTCCACCCAAATGTAAGTATTTTTATCCCTATTCTAGGTCTACAGTTACTCTAGGTCCTTACCCACTATTTCAAGTATATGCAAGCTTCATTGTTATGACCTTATTTGTATCCTTATATTTTGAAATAAAAGAATCATTAATGGTTATCCTAGCTCATGCATATAGTCCCTGATAGGACCTAGGCTCACAAAGCTCTAACACCAATTGTCAGGATTAAGAGCATAATTGATTACCTTTGTAGAAGCAACTAAACACAGAATTTAACCAGAATAATAAGTAACTAGAAATCAAAAATAACACAGAATATGAGAGACAATACACAATTGTATTCAACTCATCCAGAAGGAAATACAATAAAGAGATCACACTCTTTCCACACCTCTTGGGCATACCAGTAATCTTCCCTCAAGAGTTCTCTCTGTCAAAACTCAAACACAGAGTTGTTTCCACCAGTCAGTAACAACACTGCTAGTACACCAACCAGTAAGTGACAATCAACTCAACCATTATTTCCTACTTCCAGTACCAAGTAATCAAAGTACTCCAAGTAGATCTCCCTGATCTTATTCCTTGTTGTGTTGTAGATCTCCTTTGACCTTGCTACCCCACAGATCTCCTTTGACCTTGCACACACACACACACCTACAGATCAACTAACCTTACTTACCATGTAGATCTTCTTCCTGATCTTACACACCTGCAGATCAACCTGGTCTTACACACCTGCAAACCTAGATCTTACATACCTTGGAAGAACCCTTGTCCTTGCCTTTGCAAGTCCTTATGATTCTACAAATTACAATACAGCCCCATGAGTCTATTATATAGATCCCATACAAACAATAATTAGACTTCCTAATTACAATAATTAGAAATGTAGCTCCAAGACTAAAATTAGTCTTTACATGCAAACAACTAGTTTGTTAAACAAATTGTTCGTGTAACTAACAATTCTGGAACCGCACAGGTGATCGATGTCGATTGTTGTCTATCTGGAGATGACCGACGTCAGCCAATCAATGACTGATGTCAGCAACTTCTTGTCCACCTCTAACCGACGTCAGTTGTCCTGATCGATGTTGATTACTGTGACACTCAGCAACCTCCTCCATGTTTGCATCAGTGAAGCTTTTAGCTCCACAACCTAACAATCTCCCAATTGGAGATAAATAGCTGCATCTGTACTTGTACCTGTACATCATCTAATTTTGTTTCCTAGCTTGTATCCCTCTTCAAGTTCAATCTTGAAGACCAACCACCACACATCCTATGGTGCTATGCCTATCATCCAAGTCCCTTGCCACATCTGAATCTACATACCCATGTAGAGAAGTGCTTGACCCTGCATCACATGTATACCTGCTGTTGGTCCCTCTCAGATACCTGAGAATCCACTGAACTGCTTTCCAGTGCTTCTTTCTTGGATTGGCCACAAACTTGCTGATAGCTCCCACTACTTGGGAAACATTAGGTCTAGTACGCATGTACTTAACCTCATCATGTGAATTGGGACACTGTTCTGTGAACTATCCATCCATAGGTGTGCTAATCGGTTCTGCATCCTGCATAATGAACCTTGCCACTACCTTATTCACACAATCATCTTGAGACAACATCAACCTATGATCTTCCCTATCTCTAGGAATACTCATGCCAAAGAATTTTGCTACTCCCAAATTCTTCATGACATACCTCTGAACTAACTTTACCTTTAGCTCAGCAACTCCCTGCATGTGTGACCCTGCAACAAGCATACACACAACATACAATACAAAGATAATGTAGCTAATATTATCCAACCTGGTAAAGGAAACACAATGGTTACATTGACATTGACTAAAGCCGTGCTTTGTCATACACCTGTCAAACCTCCATTGTCCTATAGCCTGCTCAAGACCATATACCTTGGCCTTTCGTCTCACGTGTCCATTCTCTCTTCTTTAACCTGGGAATTTGTTCATCTTTCAGTGCTTTCTTTTTGGTTGACAACTCTACCAAATCTCATATTTGGTTCTCATCCAAGGAATCAACTTCCTCATTCATGCCATGCTCCCATTGTTTCTTGGATTCTACTTGCTCTACTTCTTTAAAACTTCTTGGTTCTTGACCATCAATGAGCAACAAGTAGTCTAAAGAAGGGGAATAATGAATTTGAGGCTTACTTACCCTTTCAGTCCTCCTCATGGGCATTTGAGACTCCTTGACAGCTTGTTATCCACCCAAAATCCATTTTTTGGTCAACCCTGGTCTGCACCCGACCGATGTTGATCCCACCTAGTCACCGAAGCCGATTCTCTTATCGACGTCAGTGTCTACCTAGTCACTGACGTCAGTACCATGACCGACGTTGGTCTCCACCTGCCTGACACCACTGATTCTAGTCTGCACATGACTAACATCAGTACCTACTTATTCGACATCGATTCCATGTGACTAACGTCGGTACCTGTGTTTTCCTGTGAGTGATGACTTTTTACCCGTGAGCTTATCTTGGATCATAACCCTATCCAAACTGCCTTGCTTAGTTTTATTCAGCCTCCCTAGCTGATCACTGTCCATCATCTCCTCCATGAAAACTAAGGCTTTCTAGTTCTTAAGTTTGTCAAAGACATCAGAGTTCCTCTTAAGAACATGCATCCCCTTCTTACTCATGTGACCAAGCCTATAAAGCCACATCTTTGCAATAGAAGGAGAATCAGTAATACAAGTAGATAGATAAAGAATACCTACTTTCTTACCACATGCTAATTCAAGTGCATCCACTGTGAGAGTTACTATGCATCCCTCATCACCCAACTTTCCTGAAGAAATTAAACTCCTCTTCAGGAATGGGACCTGCATGACATCCTTCAACACCCATGTGTTGGCCATCTGCAATTTCAGCCGCACTTCCCCTTTGCCAATAATTTGACAAGGCTCACCAACCCCTAAATAAATATTTCCAAAGTCTCCAAGGACATAATCATGGAAAAATACTCTATTTGGGGTTGCATGGAAAGAGGCAACAAAATCTAAAACCCAAGATTCTATTTTATCCAAGGAACATATAAGAGCATCATGTGCAACAATACCTGCAACATCTACTTCTTCATTTCCTTCATGCCGATCTTTTACCAACCAACAATCTTTCTTTACCTGCTCTTTCTTTCCATAATTTTGTAATTGATCATTTTTTCCAATGAATTCCTCCATTCTTAGCTTACTTTCTTCTGCCATTGCTTTACTCCCACTCAATCAGAAACCCCTAAGAGTGACCTGTAATCAACAAACACTTAACACACTCTGAAACCAAGGTGTTAGTGAACCTCGCTCTGATAACCTGCAACCTGGCTCTAATACCACTTGATAGTGGTATCACTTGGTGATCCTAGCTCTGATGCCACTTGATAAGACCTAGGCTCACAAAGCTCTGACACCAATTGTTAGGATTAAGAGCACAATTGATTACCTTTGTATAAGCAACTAAACACATAATTTAACCAGAATAATAAGTAACTAGAAATTAGAAATAGCACAGAATATGAGAGACAATACACAATTGTATGCAACTCATCCAGAAGGAAATACAATAAAGAGATCACACTCTTCCCACACCTCTTGGGCGTACCAGTAATCTTCCCTCAAGAGTTCTCTCTCTCAATTACAAAAAAAATTAACTCAAACATAGAGTTGTTGTTTCCACCAGTCAGTAACAATACTGCTAGTACACCAACCAGTAAGTGACAATCAACTCAACCGCTGTTGCCTACTTCCAGTACCAAGTACTCAAAGTACTCCAAGTAGATCTCCCTGATCTTGTTCCTTGTTATGTTGTAGATCTCCTTTGACCTTGCTACCCTGTAGATCTCCTTTGACCTTGCACACACACACACACACACCTATAGATCAACTGACCTTACTTACCATGTATATCTTCTTCTTGATCTTGCACACCTGCAGATCAACCTGGTCTTGCACACCTGCAAACCTAGATCTTACATACCTTGGAAGAACCCTTGTCCTTGCCTTTGCAAGTCCTTATGATTCTAAAAATTACAATATAGCCCCATGAGTCTATTATATAGATCCCATACAAACAATAATTAGACTTCCTAATTACAATAATTAGAAATGCAGCTTCAAGACTAAAATTAGTCTTTACATGCAAACAACTAGTTCATTAAACAAACTATTCATGTAACTAATAGTTTTGAATCTACACAGGCAACTGACATCGGTCGCTGTCTGTCTAGAGATGATCGACGTTGGCTGATAAATGATCGATGTCGGTAGTTTCCTGTCCACCTCTGACCGAAATCAGTTGTCCTGACCGATGTTGATTATTGTGACACTCAACAAACTCCTTCATGTTTGCATCAGTGAAGCTTTTAGCTCCACAACCTAACAGTCCCTTATACCCCAAAAAAAATTAATGTTTTATAAGTGTGGACTTGAGCCCTAGTGAAGGAGATAAGATTAGGGCAACTATGTATGTTTATTTGCATATAAGAGAGATTTTTCTATGCATCACCTACTGATGAAGGTTTATATAAATTTTAGACCTATCAGACATGCAAATTTTTTATTGGAATAAGTTAACCACTTTTGGGAAGTCTCTTGATTTCAAAGGATTTTAAATCTAGTTTGACCATTATCATATGGTCTTTAATTGATAGCTATTGTAGATCACATTCTGGAGTTTCTTATGCATTATTTCAGGGCCTATTTTTTAATACATTCAACCAATGTTAAAATATAAATAATTAAAAAATAAGTATTTATCTATTCATTTCCATATATTTCCATTTATATTTATCATTTATTATTCAAGGCATTTTCATTCATCTTCCTTTTACACTAGGCATGTTTGATTTACAATATATTTTTATGTTTTGTTGGATTTTACTAGTGCCAAACATTATCATGGTTGGTGTAGTGTTTTCAAAACTCATGTGCCATTTACAACAATTTTTTTTGATATTTAATTGGTTTAGGGATTTTATAAACATATTTAATAAGATATTAGAATGCCAAAAGGAAAATTCAAATAAGATAGGTATTGGATTTGAAAAAAAAAAGAGCTATGTTGAAGCTCTTAAAAAAGAAGAAACAAAAAGGGAAGAAGTGAAGAATATAGAGGACATTTCAAATAAAGAAGGCTAGAGGGAGCAAAGCTACAAAAGACAATCAGGTCAGAGATATATAGATAGGTCTTATTTTTATGGTTACTATTTTTATTGTAATGGATATGGTCATAAGAAATTAGAATGTCACAAAAGAGCTAATAGTTTCAGAAAAAAGGAGAAGGAAAGTCATGTAGAGTCAAGCAGAAGCTGTAACTCTTTTGCTCCTCTATCAAGCTTTGGTGAAGAGGCCATAATATGTTACAAATGTAACAACTTCAGACACATAGCTCGGTAATATAGAAGTGTGTTTGAGTCAGTCAAGAAGGACCAGAGTTTCAAGGCTCTATTCATTAAGAAGAAGGTTTAGACATGTTCATGGTAGAAGAAACAACTTGAAGATTCTATGATGGTTTAGACAACTTTGCATGTAAGAAATGAAGATCAGCCATGGTTAGTTGATAGTGGATGTTCAAGGAATATGATAGGAGATAAGAGTAAGCTCATAACTCTAAAGGAGATCAATGGTGGCACAGTGAAATTTAGAGATAAAACTACTGCCAAGATAGCTAAAAAATGTACTTTGAGTTTGGATAATGGTAGAACTAAGACTAAGAATGTTTTGTATGTAAAAAGTCTTAAGCATAATCTATTGAGTGTAAGTCAAATATGTGATCAGGGATACACATTAAATTTTATGTAGAAGGTTGTGAGATTAAAATAAAAGATTCAAATGAGTTGATTGCAGATGCTCAAAGGATAGGCAACAATTTATATGTATTATCAAATATCTTCTCAAAGGCACGATCAAAGAACACATTCAAAGATCTATAAGAGGAGTTGGGAGTAATTTCTATCACTTCCTGCCATTAAGGTTTAGCATCTATTGAGGGGGAGCTAAGTGTTAGCTCTAGATAGGCCCTTTTCCATTGATGTCAAAGGGGGAGAATAATAGGTATAGGTACAGGTGCATAAATAGGTATAGGGAATAGGTACAGGTTACTATAGTAAGTGGTAGTTACTATATGTTTTTAGATGATAGTATGTGTAAGATTCAGGATATGGTAGTTTCAAGATTGAGGTTTCCATCAATGAAAAATTGGGAGATTGTTAGAAATATTGTCATTAATGTTAAAGGTCTAGCATTATTGGTGATAAAGGCCCCATTGCATTTAATGATATTTGTAATAGTTATATATTGGCTAATGTGTGTTAATATTAATGAATATATTTTTGGTTACATATAAGACAAAATAAGGGCCCATGGAGAATTCAAAGAGTCACAGGGTGAAGACAAAAGAAAAATAAGATGCATTTTCCCATGAAGAGTCATCTTGGGAAATACCAAGAGTCACCAAGTGAAGACAAAAGAGGAAGGGCACAATTTCTCATGAAGGGACACTTTGAGGAATACAAAAAGTCACTAAGATAAAGACAAAAGAGGAAAGGATGTTTTTTTATATGAAGGGTCACCACATGACTTTTCAAATGCAAAGATATGAAGGGTCCTACAATTTTGGTGCCATTTTCCATGAGGATTGAAGGGTCACAAAGGGGGAAGGCCAAAGGTCATTTGGAAAGCTATAAATAAAATCTTGAGAAGCCATTTGTAATGTGTGAGATAGAGTTTGATTTGAGATAGTAATATCTAGCTTAGAAGAGTAGTGAGAGATAGAGAATGATTTGTAATTGTTATATCTAGATTAGAAGAGCAAAGGAGAGAGAGGAAAGAGATGTTGTAATGAACTATCATTTTTTGAGATAGAAACATTGAGAGATAGTTGTGTGGTATACACAAAGGGCTTGGTGATCTGGTGGGTTGGTACTCATGAATTATTGTTGTGTTGGTGCTCAGCAAAGGGGTTGGTGTTTTTGCGAGTTAGTGCTCATGAAGTTTTGTTGTGTTGGTGCTCTTATGGGTTAGTTTTCATGAATTGTTACTGTGTTGGTGCTCAGTAAAGGGGTTAGTGCTCATGAATAGTTTTTGTGTTGGTGCTTAGCAAAGGGGTTGGTGCTCCTACAAGTTGGTGCTTGTGAATATTATGTTTTGAGTTGGTGTTCATTCATATACTTGAGATTGTTCTCTGTGGTTTTTCCCACATTGAGTTTCTACGTTAAATCTGATGGCTCTCTATTTATCTTGTGTGGTGTTTATTATTTCAATTTTATTACATATCTTAAATGTATGTTAAAGTGGAATTTGATTAAGGGAAAATTTATAAGATTAATAATATACTGATTCATGCCCTCCCCTCTTAGTATATTCCATGCTTAACAATTGATATCAAAGCAGGTTCCTTTTTAAAAAGTTTTACAGCTTGAAGGTAGATTGGGAAAGCATGATGGCTGGATCACATAAAGGATTTTCTAAAAATAAGGCACCTTTGTTTGATGGGATGAATTATGCTTTTTGGAGCATAATAATGAAGACTTATTTGATGGCCCTTAGATTCAACATATGGCAAGTAGTGGTGGAGGAATATGAAGAACCATAGATACTTGTAATTACTCCAGGAGAAAAGAAGGCAATTGAATGTAATGCTAAAGCTTTAAATGTTATTTTATGTGGTTTATGTGAATATGAATTTCTTAAAATTATGCAATGTAAATATACTCATGAAATTTGGGTAAAACTTGAGAATATTTACAAAGGTGATGGAAAGGTTCAGCAAGCTAAGCTTCAGACTTTTAGAAGACAGTTTGAGAGTTTGAAGATGGAAGAAGAAGAAGATATAGCAAGTTATCTTTTGCAACTTGATTGAATAGTAAATCAGATTCAAGGTCTTGGATAGAATTTGGAAGAGTCAATGGTGGTACAAAACATTTTGAGATCTCTACTAGTGAGATATGATGCAAAGGTTTCGGCAATCGAGGAGATGAAGAATTTAGCTAAGCTAAAGATGGATGAGCTTCATGGTATACTCATGACATATGAGATGTGGATTGAATAAGATAAACCCTCAAATAAAGAAGTGGCTTTCAAGACATCAAAGAAAGAGAAAACTAAGATTCAAGAATCAAGTGATAGTTCTAGTGATGATGAAGATGACAACGGAGCTCTTTTCATTCGCAAGCTGAAAAGGGGAACATGTAAATATCAAGGAAAATTACCTTTTATATGTTTTAATTGTGGAAAGATTGAGAATTTTTTATCTAAATTCCCAAATAAGGGTAATGATGATGATCAAGAAGAAAATTCTACATACAAAAAGAATTTCAAAGGTAAATTCAAGAAGGGATTCGAGAAGAAGAGCCTGTATTCTAAAGATCCTAGCTCAACCAAAGATAGTAGAGTCAGTGATTCAGAAGAAGAAGAGATTCTATTCATGGCCATACATAAAGATGCCTCTACAAGCAAAAGTATAGATGATCAAGAAGAAAATAAGATGAAGTCGAAGTGAATCTAGAAGGAGAACTCATTTGTGCTTTAGAAGAGTTAGAAGTTGTTGAGAAGAAGAATCAAAGATTAAAGTTCCAAATCAAGAAAAATGAAAAGGAATCAAAAGAAATAATTGATGATCTAACAGCACACTTGGAAGAAGCCAAGAATAATGAATAAGGTCTAACATTACAGTTTCAAAAAGTAAGAAAAGAATGTGAAAGGTATGTTATTGAAAATGCCTCTTTAAAAAAAGACATTGAGAAAGAAGTCAATGATAAAGTAGTTAGTGATTCAAAATTTGAGGATAGCACTAACATATCGAATAAGATATTAGAAAGTCAAAAGGCAAATTTAGATAAGATAGGTATTGGATTTGAAAATAAAAATAGCTATGTTGAAGCTCTTACAAAAGAGGAAACAAAAAGGGAAGAAGTGAAGAATACAGAGGATATTTCAAACAAAGAAGGCTGGAGAGAACAAAGCTACAAAAGGCAATCAAGTTAGAGATATACAGATAGGTCTTATTTTTATGGTTACTATTTTCATTGTAATGGATATGGTCATAAAAAATTAGAATGTCAAAAAAGAGCTAATAGTTTCAAAAATAAGGAGAAGGAAAGTCATGTAGATTCAAGCAGAAGCTACAACTCTTTTGTTCCTCTATCAAGCTTTGGTAAAGAGGCCATAATATGTTACAAATGTAACAACTTCAGACACATAGCTTAGTACTACAGAAGCATGTTTGAGTCAGTCAAGAAGGACTAGAGTTTCAAGGCTCCATTTATTAAGAAGAAGGTTCAGACATGTTCATGACAAAAGAAACAACCTGAAGATTCTATGATGGTTCCGATAGCTTTGCATGTAAGAAATGAAGATCAACCATGGTTAGTTGATATTGGATGTTTGAGGCATTTGATAGGAGATAAGAGTAAGTTCATAACTCTAAAGAATATCAATGGTGGCATAGTGAAATTTGAAGATAAAACCACTACCAAGATAGCCAAAAAAGGTACTTTGAGTTTAGATAATGGTAGAACCAAGACTAAGAATGTTTTGTATGGAAAAGGTTTTAAGCATAATATATTGAGTGTAAGTAAAATATGTGATTAGGGATAAACATTAAATTTTTATGTAGAAGGTTGTGAGATTACAAGAAAAGATTTAAATGAGTTGATTACATATGCTCAAAGGACGGGTAACAATTTATATGTATTATCAGATATCTTCTCAAAGGCATGATTAAAGGACACATTCAAATATATATAAGAGGAGTTGGGAGTAATATCTATTACCTCCTACCATTAAGGCTCAACATCAGTTGAGAGGGAGCTAAGTGTTAGCTCCAAGTAGGCCCTTTTCCATTGATGTCAAAGGGGGAGAATAATAGGTACATGTACATGTGCAAAAATAGGTACAAGGAATAGGTACATGTTGCTACAATAAGGGGGAGTTAATGTATGTTTTTAGATGATAGTATGTGTAGGATTCAGGATGTGGCAGTTTTAGGATTGAGGTTGCCATCAATGACAAAAGAGGAAATTATTGGAAATATTGTCATTGATGTCAAAGGTCTATCATTATTGGTGATAAAGGCCCCATTGAATTTAATGATGTTTGTAATAGTTATATCTTGGCTAATGTGTGTTAATATTTATTTAATATTAATGAATATATTTTTGGTTGCATATAAGACAAAAGAAGGTCCCATGGAGAAGTCAAAGAGTCATCGGGTAAAGACAAAAGAAGAATGGGATGCATTTTCCCATGAAGAGTCATCTTGGGGAATTCCAAGAGTCACCAAGTGAAGACAAAAGAGGAAGGGCACAATTTCTCATGAAGGGACACTTTGAGGAATATAAAAAGTTGCCAAGATAAAGACAAAAGAGGAAAGGATGCTTTTGCTTATGAAGGGTCACCACATGACTTTTCAAATGCAAGGATACGAAGGGTCATACAAGTTTGGCACCATTTTTCATGAGGATTGAAGGGTCACAAAGGGGGAAGGCCAAAGGTCATTTGGAAAGCTATAAATAAAGGCTTGAGAAGCCATTTGTAATGTGTGAGATAGATTTTGATTTGAGATAGTAATATCTAGCTTAGAAGAGCAGTGAGAGATAGAGAATGATTTGTAATTATTATATCTAGCTTAAAATAGCAAAGGAGAGAGAGGAAAGAGATGTTGTAATGAACTATCATTTGTTGAGATAGTTGTGTGGTATACACAAAGGGGTTGGTGCTCTTGTGGGTTGGTGCTCACAAATTGTTGTTGTGTTGGTGCTCAACAAAGGGGTTGGTGCTCCTGTGGGTTGGTGTTCATGAATTGTTGTGTTGGTGCTCAGCAAAGGGGTTGGTGCTCATGAATTGTTGTTATGTTGGTGCTCAACAAAGGGGTTGGTGCTCCTATGAGCTGGTGCTTATTCATATACTTGAGATTGTTCTCCATGTTTTTTCTCACATTGGGTTTCCACGTTAAATCTGGTGTCTCTCTCTATCTTATGTGGTGTTTATTATTTTAGTTTTATTTCATATCGTAAATGTATGTTAAAGTGGAATTTGATTAAGGGAAAATTTATAAGATTAATAATATACTAATTCACCCCCTCTCAGTATATTCCATGCTTAACACTTTGTTTTAGAAATAAATATTGAATATTTACATCATCAAGTGACCTCATTTCTTGGGAAGACATCCCTATGCCATAAATGCCACAAATATCAGGATTTATGCCCTTCATGCCTCTTAATTGCCCCTTTTTCCAATGTTATGATAAGGATAATTACAAACTTAATTCTAAAAATTGAATTAATCCTCAACCACACATCTGAATCTCAAGATGGATGGTTCAGGTTGATTCTAGACATTCTCAAAAATCTATAAATAGGAGGCCTTACCACATGAAAAAAGAGCTTAATTTGTGAAAAGTTATAATGCAAGATTGGTTCCAAAAGCTTCATGAAAACTAGTCTTACCATGCCAAATTGATCCCAAGCTAAGCCAAGCCAAAGCCAAAGGTGCCAAAGAGAGATGGAGGTAGCCAAGCTTCCATTGATGAGGACTTCATGAGCACAAATTGAGCAAGTTAATCAAAGAATACTTTTTGGAGCATCAAGGAAGGTAAGGAATGTGTGTTTTTTTGCTTTTTAGTTATGCTTTATATGTTTGTATTTCTTCACGAATCTCACCCTAGTAACTAGGAATGAATATGTTAGTTTAATCTATTTATTGTCAATTTATTTTGTTCATTTTATCACTAACACAACATTAATCTCCTCTTCTTAGTCAAATTCCTAGTTCACATAATGTCACACCTAGTGGGACCTCCTTAGCCTTGCAAAAATGATTCTAATCCTCCTTTAAGTAACTCACTAATATTTTTATTATAGAATATTAGAGTGGGAGGCCAAAAAGACTAAAAAAATTATGTAAAAAATGTTTTTTTATAAGTCACATATTTGTAAAACACAGTCATGATATTGTCCTGCTAGTAACATGATTGTCTTGTAAGTGGAGGTATTGTAAATTGGACTAGTGGTATTGTGCTTAGTTATTTATGTTTTGTTTTTGGACTAACTATGTTTTCATGTAGGTTAGAGAATACCACTACTGACTAAGTAGTAGGATTGTCCTACTATTAACAGGGTTATTTAACTAAGTCTTGATATTGTCTAACCATTAGCAGTTAAATGACAATACCATGACTTACTAAGTAGTAGGATTATCCTTCTACTAGTGGCATAATAGTTTCAAGTCATGGTATTGTGACTGAACCATCTTTGGTTAGTTACAATACCACCACTCTCATAGTAGTAGTATTGTCTTTCAAGTAGTGGGATCGCTCTGTGCAGTAGCGGGATTGTTCTGTATAAAAAACCCAAGAGCTCTATTTTGTAAGTTCATTGTTTCAAACCAAAATAACTTCAAGGCTAAAGGGCATGCTAATGTTTTTTTGTAGGATCAATCTTGAAACTTGTTGTGAACATGTTTAGATCACCTTTTTACATGCATGAAAAAGGATTAGAAATGTTATTTTGGTGTTTAAAGTAACATTCAAATGCTTAAGTGAGTTTTTAGTATGTTTTTCAAAGTTTACAATTAAGACCAAGGGGTCAAATGAACACCACCTCATTTTCATTTGGACTTAAAAATAAACTCATCTTTACAAGTTTTTTTTATCCTCAATAGTTATTTTATCTAATTTTTTATTTGGCAAAAAAAGGGATGCCACGTGTATGCTCTTGCATTTGTCCCATTTAAGGAACCCTTGGCATCAAAATCACCATTCCTATTACAAATAGCTTAGTCCAAGGCTTTGAAATAAAGTCATCTAAAACACTCCCCAAAAACTCATCAAAGTTTGGGTGACCTTGAAAATGACCTTAAAGTCTTTCTATTTCATGCTTTCTTTATTTTTATGCAAACTTGGCTTGTGAGGGGGACTTCATCACCTCTCGTGAGTTATTTAGGTAAGATTTAACCTAAAATTTCACCTCCCAACATTGACTTCATTTGGCTCCTAATTGGAGTTTCACACAAGACATAGAGGCACTTTAGACATCACACTACATTGAGTGAACAATAGGATGTAGTGGTTGCAAAAAGGACTAGACCTTTTTAAAATAAGCCGAGTGATATAGACCCAAAATCTATGCTTTTATTTTGAATCATTTGATGTGAAAGTCATTGTGTAATTGATTCCCCTAGAACATTCAAAAACTTGTAGATCTTAGACAAATCCCCACTTGTCATGGAAGTATTATTAGTGCAAGGTGAACCTCAAGGTTCATATCACCATATTTTCATTTAAGAGAAGGGAAGGTGTAAAATCCCTACTATATAATGCATATTTACTTTTGGATGAACACTTAAAATCCTCTCAAATGATGTATATTGACGGATTCTAACAATACCAAGCAACCTTGTCAGTTTAGGATCTAGGAGCGATTAATTAGTTGGGTCATGTCCTAATTTAGAGTCTTGTTTGGAGTCAAAACTTGGTGTAAAAAAATGATTCTAAACCAAACACACAATCCTCATTTTCCTATAAACAAAGAGACGTTATGTTGCACACAAGAAGTCATCAAATTTACCTTATTCAAAGTTCATCAAAACTTGAGAGTCATATCATCCACTTTAACACAATTATGCTGCCCAATTGAGTCTAGACCTTTACCAAAGTTGTTTATGTCCTTCACTTATAGTCTAAATTTGAAATTGCACCTTTATAAGTTCATAGAGTTGACGTGTTCAGTGGGTTCACCATTTGCACTAAACTTGAAGAAACTTAGGTTTAATTTCCAATTTGGGTTCAAAGTCGTTTAAGACTCATGATCATTATCACCACTTGATATACTTAAGCCATTTTGTGCTAAACATCTACACTTTGATTCTATATACCCCAACATTTTGAGACAAGAAAGGTAGTGTTATGCTATCAAAATTGTGGGAAACTATTTTTGCCTTAGTGAGTTTTTTAAACAAACATTGTGTCATATCTTTTGGGTAGTCTAGCATCGCTACGCTGCCCAAAATATTTCAAATATTTTTTATTAAACCTTTTTGTATAAAATTCAAATTTGTTCCTACATTTTCAAACCACCAATCCAAATGTACATTTTATAAACCTTTGTTTAACATAGCTATGTTGTTTACTTTTGTCTAGCTTATTTGTCAAAAGAACCAAGTTTTATACCATTATTTGTGAGAAAAGTAAACTATCTCTAAAGTGTCTTTTGTTTCATACCTTATACTTAGTTGGTCAATTTTATATCCAAAACTCAAATGCCTAGTATTTTTAGAAGTGTTTCAAATTTGTTAGATTAAGAATCATCTTTATTTTTAAAGTTTAGCTTTTGACGTTGTTTGCCCAAGAGTCCTAGCACATGCCTTGTTTGAGCCTAGCTTTTAATGCCGTGTTTGGCCAAAAGACCTAGCAACTTTTAAATTTAATAGATTAGATTGATTTGAAACACTTCAACCTTAGAGTTTGGCATTTTGATTTTTGATCTATTTACTTGCTTATCTTTGTGTGAACAATGAGGCATTAGATACTTAACGCTAGCTTATTTCCTCACAAATATTTGCATAAACCATTTTGATCCTTTTGATGAATCTAGACCAAGTTTAAACATTATCTATTTTAGACATTATACTTTTTAGAGTTTGTATAACTCTCTTCCCTTTCTATCACCAAGCATTGACTATGGATCCCAACATGTATTCCTACACTCGTAATGGACTCATGTATAATCTAGGGATTAGTAATGTGGTTACATAAGAAGAAATGGTGTAAGACCCCTATGCAGATAATATTGCTTATGAGATGGATCTTTATCCCTCTTATAATACTCAATTAGGGACACAAATCCAAGATCCATTGGCAAACTATTTGGTTAACACACCACCTTATTCAGAATAAGACCAAGAACAAACTACACAATACCTAGCTACTATACCCAAAGTAGACAATCCAGTTCTTCAATAATCATACTCTACTAGTTTAGATTTCACATATGATCCATTTTTGTTTAAGCATAATTTGTTAGAGAAAAAGTATGATATTTTGGTTAGAGCTATAGAGGTAGCGGCCAAGTTTCCAACAATCTTCCCCCATAAAAATTTACCAATCCTAGTAAGAATGCCCCATAATATCATTTATGATCAACAAGCTTCTTCTAGCAATCCTATGGCTCTAGTCTAAACAACATATTAGGACCCTAATATGTCTAATCAAGGTAAAAACATCATGGAAGACCATTTTAACCAAATGCAGACAACATATAAAACCTACTTGAATCTAGCATGCAATTTCAACTAGATGACCATGGTAAGCAAACCTCTTATTGATTTAGTGCCTTCAACAGGAGTTTTGGTAGAGTTAATGAGACAATGGTGTCATATTTTAAACCCATTCATACAAACCACTTTGGTAGATAACTTGATGCATATTCCCATTATTGAGGAAGTATCTTCAGCCTCTACACAGAATGGTGAGCCAAACATAGTGGACAATGTGCAAGCCACGTCTAATCCCAATCCAAGTGGTACTAATGCACAAACAGCTAGTCAACAACATGTGCCTATAGTTAATATCATGAGTGGATTATTATACCAAATAATAGGAGGCTATGTACCCCAATCTTCACCACCTATTTCCCAACCTCAACTAGTTGCTTCCTCAAGTGTGCAACCTACAGGATTAGGTAGTCAACCAGCAACCAATGTCACACCACAACAAAATGTGACAAATCATATTCCTCCTCAATAAGTGATGAGTAGTAATCCAAAAAATTAGGCACAATCTATTATACCAATGTAGGTAAGGTCAAATATATTACCACCTCAGCAAGGGGCAACTAATATTCCACCTCGCCAAGTAATGTCAAACATACCTCTTCAATCACAAACTAATATACCAATTCAAAACCAACAAATGACTAGTCAACCACATGTAAATATTGGTCAGAAACAAATGTTGAATCTTTAATCCATTTTCACTTCCTCATAGGGATTCGTACAACAAGGAGGCTCCCATGTTTCTCAAATACCTACTAGATAATCATTTATTCAAAATGTGCCACAAATTCAGATACATGGTCTTGGTTTACAAGTTCTCACTCAATAGCTATGTTTGATTAGTCAAAAACATGTCCTTTTTCAACCATAGTAGGCATAGTATAGTTATATTCCTCCATCATAGCCATAAAATCCTCTAATTGAAACCTTTATTGCCAACCCAAACCATAATATCACATAACCAAATGTACAATTCCAAGTACATCCTAATCTATGTATGCATATTCCTGGTCCATTTCCCAACTAAGCCAATATACCCCAATAGATATCTCCATCATACCCTGGTTAAAGTGTCCCACTTGTGACCTCCCAAACCAAGGTTCTCCCTCAAACCAACATTCCTTCTAGTTTCCTATCACAATAATTACAATAGATGAAGGATGTAATTACCACCATTCAAGCTGGAAAATAGACTAATAAGTTCAAGTTAGATGATGTGTGTTCTTATCCATTCAACATGGAGTATTTTCATATACCATTTCCTCCAGGATAAGAACCACCATAATTTTACAAATACAAAGGGAAACGTGACCCTAAGGCCTATTTGACTATGTTCTTCATTGCATGTCAACCAGAGGCATATAGCAATATATATCTTTTGTTGTTGTTTCCAAGGAGCTTGGCTGGATAAACCTTGGAGTGGTTTCTAAAGTTTCCCAAAAACTTAGTAACAAATTTTGATGATCTTTTTGATAAGTTTGTGCAACACTTTTCCTATAATCTCAATCATGATATTTCATTAGTGGACTTAACACAAGTAAAATAAAAAGATGGTGAGAGTTTTTCAAGTTATCTATAGTGATGGAGAGCCCTTGTAAGCTGATTCACCCATAGTTTACTAGATAAATAATTACACATTGTGTTTACTAAAAAATTGCATAGTGAGTACCTTATCATTCAGAACTACAATGTGCACATACTTTCAAGTAAATCATTGACAAAGGTTTGTTGATCAAGCGAACCCTTATCAATAAAGGAGTCATCAATCTTAATTCAACTAATCAGAATCAAGGTACCAATCAAGGAAGTGGCCAAAACCAACATCCAATTCAAGTGCAAAAATCACAACTGGCACATGCCAATAACCAAGAAAGACCAAAGCAGTTTAACCACAATAGGAATGTTATGGTAAATGGAGTAACCGAGTCACGTCATGTACAAATGGTGTAAACATCATCTGCACCACCTTTTCAACTTACTCCTACTTAATAACCTCTCCAACCAATATTGCAAGCACAACAACCAAGGCCTACATAACAAATGCAATAGCCTTTACCATTGGAAACCCCTCCTCCAAGGATAATTGTGCCTACACATCGTGTCTTTAGTGACCTAGGAGAGCCTATTGAATCTATATTTTTCAAACTTGTCATCAAAATTCTAATCAGTTGGCCTATACCAAATAATTATCTGCAAGGCATTTCATATATTGATTGGTACCAAGAAAATGAATTATGTGAATATCATTAGGTTAATCGGCATAATCTATGAAGATGTGTTCAAATCAAGCATTTGATTGAGAAAATGTTGGATAATGGGGAGATAATATTGGATAATGGTGCTTCCACTTCTAATCAAACTCTTGGGATTTATCAAAACCCCTTTCTTTGACATAATAATTAGTAAAAATAGCAACAACACTGGCCAGTGCAATAACAAAATCAATAGTATCAAAATCAAAGGTCGAACCAACAAAACTAGAAAAATTATCAAAATCAATAGCAAAACCCACAATGATAGAATAATGGACAAAACCAAGGTTAGAATGGTGATAAACAACAAACCTACCTTGCATTTTCACATGACTACAATAGGGTTGTAGGTCATATTGCAAGGGGTAGTGTTAACACCATCCCCATTAATCCTAGACCAAGTGTTAATCAATCCATATCATTGATAAACAACAACACTCTACTAAATTACATGGATAATCCTTTTTTAACTTGGGATAGCACACAAGAAAACTAGAAAATTAAGACTTCTTTTAGACCTTACACTGATAACTCACCCTTACCACATAACCACATACAAGTGCACTGGAAACTGAGACTTATCTTATCTGGTCCCACACCATTTCCACCATTTGTTAGTAGTCATGGTCCAGTATCTAATCTTAGTTATGCAATCAAACTTGGAGGTCAAAGATTACTATCCCTATGCCATAACCATATGTCACTTTACCTATTATCCAACCAACCATTTAGGCTCAAAATAAACCATTCAATACTGACCAAAACAATAAGTTTGATATTATGGAATAATTATAGAAGACACTAGCATAAATTTCTATTTTATATTTGTTGTGAACATCAATAATCCAAAAGAATATCTTGAATGATTTTTTAACCCAATCCACTATTGCTAGTGATATATCCCCTGATAAATTTCAAGCTTTGGTTGGATACCTAGCTCCAACCCAACAATTACATTCAACCAAAGTGATATGTCTTCCCTTAGCCAATCCCATAATAACCCATTGTATATAGAAGTTTATATAAGGTGGCATAAAGTGAAACATGTCTTTATAGACAATGGATCAGGCCTCAACATAGTGTCTCTCAAGCTCATCAATATTCTTGGGTACACAATGCTAGATCTCTAGCCAAAAATAATAACCACCAAAGCCTATGATAACTAGGAAAGAGAATCACAAGGCACCATTAGCTTACCAGTTATCATTGGGCCTTTGACCCATGATACACTTTTCCATGTGCTTGATCTTGAGTTGTCATACAATATGCTTCTAGGTAGGCCTTGGTTACATGAGATTTGTGTAGTCCCATCAATGTTGCAACATTGTATCAAGTTTTCTCACTCAAGGATAGAATTGAATATTCTAGGATATTTAGACCCATATGAACACTACAAACATCTTGAGGCCAAGTTTCAAAGCTACAATTACTAGTATGACATGAATCTAAGTTCCAAGTAAAATAAATAAAAGGCCATACTTATTGACCCTCCATAGGATAATTGCATAGATCATAATACCTTGGATTCCCTTTCCCACATGCCACCTCCTAAAGCTACAAATTATTTTACCATTTCAGATAATGGACCAGGGGAGTATGTGACCCATGATACCTTCCATATTACCAATCTTCCTCATAATTTGAAGACCTTTGGCTAACCTAAAGTCACCCCACATATGCATTGGCAACAAAATAAAAAATATATAAGGGACCTATCATATTTATATTAGCATCTAGCCTAGAATTAAACCCTCTTGAAAGGGATGAATCATGGTTGTACAATGACAACCAAGCTGATTGTTATAAAAGTGCAAAGTATCTTATTCCCCATAGGATCATGGAGCATCAAAATTATGAATGAAGAGGCCTCAGACCAAATCAACAAGGAACCATTGAGCCAATTTCTATGACTAAGTAAAAAATACCCTAAGGACTTGGATTAAAACTATTTAGGTGTAACACCACATATCTTATTTGAATTTCATCACTAGTGGCTAGTGATGATGATGTTAATAGTAAAGCAGAGTCTAATCATAGCCTCACTTTTGATGACCTAGTTGAGACTAACCTATTTGATAATAATTCCATTTGTACCTGTACCTTGGTCATTCATCATAACCCATTACTATTATACTATCCCCAATTGATAGATTGGGACCAACAAAAATCCATTTTGTCAATTGATGAGTTTTAGAATGATGAGGCATTATATGACTTTTTAGGCTTTAGAGACAATGTTTTGTTGGGAGATCACAAATAAGGATTCTCAATCACATTGGATCTTGAAGCCTATTTTAGAGAATAGGTGAACACCCTTATCCAAAAACAAATAAGTACAAAATTGAGATCCCAAAGTGAAAACCTCTTTGAGGTGCTTTTTTACCAAGGAAAAAGTAAAGATAAAGGCTAGTATAGTGGTGAAAATTTGTTTTAGGCACCATTAGATGGGGATGTTCATTCTTCTTCAAATTTAGACCAAGAGACCACCAACGATGGATTTGCCTATGGATCCAAATTTAGTTTTGAGTAAAAACAAGTATTTAATCATATTTTTAAAGATTTTATAAGTGTTTTTATCACATGGCTAGATTTCCCATTAGGAGACTCAGATTCATCATGCCTAGAAGAAGTTGATGATCAAGTCCTAGTAGAGGACCTTGATATAGTCCAATAGTTTAAGTCTTTGCCTACTATCCTATAAGATGGTTTGAATCTTCTAGTCAAAGATACAATAGAGGTAAACATCAGGACTCCATTAGACCTAAAATGGATAAAATTAGGTGCATCCCTCACTGAGGAGGAACATGAAGTCTTTACAGCTCTATTGAGAGAATTTCTAGATATCTTTGTATGGGCTTATTCTGAGATGTCAGGTTTAGACCCCAGCTTGGTTCTGCAACACCTTCTGGTCAATCCTAATGCTAAATCGATAAAACAAAAGCTATTTAAGATACATTATTGCATTGTTATCTTGATAAATAAAGAGTTGGAAAAACTCTTAGAAGTAGGATGTATCTGATCCATGGACTATTCAAAATGGATATCTAATGTTATACCTATTAGCAAAAATCCTAAAGGAATCAAAATCTATACTAATTTTCAAGACATAAACAAAGCATGTCCTAAGGATGACTTTCCATTACCTAATATTGACATGATCATTGACTCTATGGTAGGTTATGAAATTCTTTCACTTGTGGATGGATTTTTAGGATACAACTAGATTAGAATAGCACCAAAAGACCAACATAAAATAGTGTTCACCACTCCATGGGGAAAATTGTATTATCAAGTAATGCCATTTGGTCTTAAGAATGCTAGAGATACATATCAAAGGGCCATGACTGTCATATTCCATGATATGATGCATGATATTTTTTAAGACTATGTCGATGACATATTAGGAAAATCCAAAACTAGGGCCAACCATCCAACAGTGTTGCATAAGATATTTAAAATATTATAAGAGTAAAAAGTTAGACTCAATCCAAAGAAATGTGTGTTTGGTTTAACCTCAAGCAAATTATTTGGCTTCATAGTGTCTCGTAGAGGCATTGAATTTGATCCAGTTAAAGTCCATGCTATAACTGAGATGCTACCACCAACCAATTTGAAGAAACTCCATAGTTTACAGGGTAAGATCCAATCAATTTGATACTTCATCTCTTATTTAGAAAACTAGTGCCATCCATTTATACATATTATGAATAAGGGAGTTATATTTAACTGGGATGATCATTTTCAAATAGCTTTTTAGCAACTCAAAGACTATTTTGTTTATTCACTTATTTTATTACCTCCTATGCCAAGAAAGCCATTCTTGTTATACCTATCAACTACCAACAATGATCTGGGGGCACTCTTGGCTCAACATGATGACAATGGAAAAGAGCATGCCATATACTACCTAATCCATACCTTTGTCACATATGAACATAACCATGCACCTATTGAAAAAGCTTGTCTAGCCATGGTCTTTGCAACTCAAAAACTATGCCATTCATGTGAATTATAAGACCATGGTTATTTTAAAAGTAGACCCACTCAAGTATCTACTATCTAAAACACTTTATAAGGTAGAATGGACAAATGGATCATGCTTCTTAGTGAGTTTGACATAGATTATGTCAATCAAGAGGCAATCAAGGGACAAGTTCTTGTAGATCAACTTGTTGAAGCACCTCTTGTAGACACAAAGCCACTCACATTTCCTTTCCTTGATGAATCCATAATGACTTTCATTAACACACCTCTTGAGGAGTATCACTAGAAGCTATATTTTGATGGTTTATTTATTTCACATGGATCAGGGGTAAGACTCTTATTTATTACACCATAGGGGGATCTAATCCTTAAATCATTTAGAATCAGCTTTCTTTGTACAAACAATATGGCCAAGTATGAAGCACTTATTTTAGGACTTCGATAGGTAGTGCATTTGAACATATCTCATCTCCAAGTTTATGGTGATTCTTAGTTAATCATCAATTAGGTCACAAATAATTTTTATACCAAAGATGACAAGTTGATTCCATATAAAGCCATGGTTAACACTCTTAAACAACAAATTGCCAACATTCAGTTTGAGCACATACCAAGGGATAGTAATAGAACTATAGATGCCATGGCTACTATTGGCTCTCTGATTTGATAAATAGATAAAGTTAGAGAGTATCAGTTCCTCATCAAGAATTTGTCAACACCAACTCATGAACCTTCAATCATTACAATGATTTGTGATATTATTGGTCCTAATTCTATCTAGTACTTAGACATTTACAACTACCTTCATGACCAAAGCCTTTATTCATCATTCCACTTGTTATACTTTACTTGGATTCACCCTTTACCATTGCAATTTCAATAGAACTCTACTTCATTGTTTAAATTCGGTAGAGTCTACACTAGTGTTAAGAGAAGTTCATGAAGGAGTATGTGAATCTCATTCTATCAAGGTAGTCCTATCCAAAAAGCTCTTACATACTAGTTATTATTGGCCCATGATGGATGTAGATGTAGTTTCATATGTGAATAAGTGCAATAAATGTCAATGGCATGCTAATCTAATTCATGCCCCAGCCAAAACTCTAAAACCAATGTTGACACCATGTCCATTTACTACATGGGGTCTCGACCTCATTGGGAATATCAACCCCACTTCATCTAATGGCCATAAACATATCCTTACCACCACTGAGTATTTCACTAAGTGGGTTGAAGCTATACCCCTCACTTACATGACTGGAAATAAAATTTCCAATTTCATCTTCAACCATCTCATCTACTGCTATGGTATCCCCTCTGATATTATATTTGATAATGGTGGATCATTCAAGAACAAGGATGAAGAATAGCTATGTACTAAATATAACATCACACAATATTTTCTACAACATATTACCCTCAAGGTAATGGCTAGGCCAAAGCATTAAATAAAACCATTATCAATATTCTCAAAAACATTGTCAATGATGTCAGTCATGATTGGCACCTGTAGATATTCCCTGCCCTTTAGGCATACTGTACCAATCATCTTACCCCTACAAGAGCCACTCCATACTCACTTGTTTATGGTACTAAATCCATCTTTCCCATTGAGGTCAAATTGCCTTCATTGTGCATCTCTTTCAAACATGTCTTGGATGATCATGACTATCGAGTATCTCACCTGCAAGAGCTATACCTACTTGATGAGAGATGCATAGATGCAATCAATAATATCTAGGCATATCAGAATAGAATCAAAGGCCACTACAATCAACATGTTAAGTATACAACATTTGAGCTTGGTGATCTTTTTCTTAAGGAAAAACAAAAGAATACCACAACCAAGAAGAAGCATAAAGGCAAATTTAACCAAACTAGATAGGGTCTTTCATCATTATTGTAGATTATGGATCAAGATCATATAGTCTCACCACACCAAATGGAGATGAACTTCTAGAGTTTATGAATATTATTCAACTCAAGTGGTACTATACTTGAGTGCTAGGGTGTATTGTCTATAAGGACCATTTTAGAAATGCCATTTTATCACTATTCTTCTTTGTACAAATATCATTCTTAAACATTCTATTAGTTGTATCCATTTTTCCATATATTGATCTATCGACCAACTGTGTTCTAGAACCTAGCCCATTTGACCTTGATTTTTGTCATTCATTACACATTTTTAGCACCAAGGAATCTGATTAGTTTCATCAATTAATTCAATTAATTCAGATAGAGATTGTATTTTGGAGCAGTATGATAGAAGTTTTGGTAGTTGCATCCTTCATTTTTTATTCCTTTATTATTACCAGTCTTGCTACTAATTATAACCACCTTTGGGAAAATTAGTATCACTGATATATGGTATTACATCCTAGTTATAACCATCTATGGGAAAACTAAGGGAAACATTTATTTCTTGAGCCTTGAGATGCCAACTTACCATTTCATATTCCATATTATGCCTTTTACCAATTATGCCTATTTTGTTTGAATCAATTGCTACACTATTCGAATTCCTCCACTATAAGGGTGGAGCTACAGTGACTTGAGGTCCTATTTTGGGACTATGTAGGTAGCACTTGATATTTTTTGAGGTTAGTTTCATCACCTTTTCCATCATGTTCTCACCATTTTATGAGCAACATAAGTTTGAATGCTCTTGTCATTTTTCAAGCAACCTAAGTTTGAACACTCTCACCATTTTGTGAGTAACCTAAGTTTGAACACTCTCACCATTTTGTGAGAAACCTAAGTTTGAATGCTCTCACCATTTTTTGAGCAACCTAAGTTTGAATGTTCTCACCATTTTTTGAGCTTGAAACATTTAGTGTCTCATCATTCTCAATTGAGTTGAGACACTCCCAAACAATTCCAAAAACATCTATAAAATCATTACAAAAAACAAAAAAAATGGACCACTTTGCCTTAAGGATTCTAGGAACCCTTACTAAGTTTCAAGTAAATCACTTGTCACTTAGTTTCCCCATCTTTTTGGCTTTTTATCTCACACACTTACCATTTTTCAAGCATATTCTTATTCTTCTATCACATCCATTTTGTTTGTTTTCATCAATTATCATATTCTTCCCATTCTTTGGAGAACTACATTTGGCCTAAAGTTTTTGTTGGATATTACATCCATAAAACTATGTAGGCAACATCCACTTGCCTAGTGCATATTTGGCTATCCCCTTCATTTTATTTTTTTCCCTCATTTAGTTCATTTCTTAAGTTGTTGCCTATTTTATAGGGGCAATATTCATATCATTTATTTGTTTGTTTCTTTGTTATTTTGTTTGTGTGCATGTTTATTTACTTTCAGCACTATTGCATTGATTTAGTTTATGTGTGTCAATTGGGTGATTCCTTGTCCACACTTACACTTGAATCCATCCATATTCATATGATTACATTATCATCATGGTTTATATCATAGGTGCATTGTTTTCTATTGAATATTGGACTATGAGAGTCAATCCTTCTGCATATTTTGGCAAAGTCCTCATGATGTTATACCATGATGCCTACCAATATGTGCTACAAAAAATCTCAACTTTAAGAAGTCTATTCAATAATGGTATAATTGACATCCTGATTCACTCCCAATCATATCCCAATTAGAGTAATTAACCATGAAATAATTTCAACATTTATTAGTTCAAACAAGCATTTTCGTACTAGTAGGTTATTCCAAATCATCATTGTCCTTTGTGTTAAGTTATCATCATCATCAACCAAGTTTATCATGTTTTCCATAATTAAGTTCCAATGATTATAACCACCTATGGGCAAATCATTGCATACCATCCCACCTGCATCTCTCAATGATTATAACCACCTATGGGCAAATCATTGCATACCATCCCACTGCATCTCTCAATGATTATAACCACCTTTAGGCAAAGCATTGTGTTGTCACCACTTTACTTTTTTTCTACCTAAATAGGGGCATGCTTTATCTTATTTGTCTATCCTATCTAGGGTAGCTCCATCTTCTCAATGATTATAACCACCTTTGGGCAAATCATTGTGTTATCATACCACATTGCCACTATCAAGGTACAATGCTTATAACCACCTTTGGGCAAACCATCATACACCAATCAGGAATCTAGAACAACAAACATGTTCTGATACCAACTGTTAGGACCGAGGAAGCACCATTGATTACCATGTACAAGCAACTTGATATGCAGAAATTAAACCAAAATCACAAGTAACTAGAATTCAGAAATAACACAGAATATGAGAGACAATACCTAATTGTATTAATACTCTTCCAAAAAAGAATTACAAATGAAGAGACACCACACTCTTCCCACCTTATAGGCTTTCCACACCAAGTGTTCAGTAATTCACCTTCAAGAGCTCACTCTCTCAATTATGGTCCCAACACACAACTCAAACACAGATTTGGTGTTCACCTCCAACCAGTCAGTATCCACTACTGCCAGTACACCGAGTATACAACATACTCAACTGAGTACACAATGCACTCTAAGTAGATCTCCCATGAACTTGTAACAACCTATAACTCAAATGATCTTACTTTGGAAGGAACTACCTTGCCTTCCTCTATTGCTCTCCAACTGAGTACACACCGTACTCCAAGTAGATCCCACCTGATCTTGCTCCCTGTTGTGTTGCTGTCACCTTGATCCTACTACCACCTGCAGATCAACCTAGTTCTGCACACCTGCAAACCTAGACCTTGCACACACAAACACTTGCAGATCAATGATCTTACTTACCATGTAGATCTCCAAATGTGGCCTCGCACACCTACCAACCAAGATCCTACATACATGAAGAATCCTTCTGATTCTCCAAACCAACACCCACACTTGGCACTGTGGCACTAGGAGGAACACACCTTACTCTCTTCACTCTGAAGGAGCTAATATTTTCTCTCTTACTCTCTAGCACACTTTTACAATACAGCCCATGAGTCTATTATATAGATCTCATGCAAACAATAATTAGACATCCAATTACAATAATTAGATCTGCAGCTTCAAGTCTATAATTAGCCTTCTACATGTAAACAATTGATTCGTTAACTAACTATCTGTGAACTGGCAGTTTTGGAACCGCATAGGCAATCGACATTGGTCCCTGTCTGCCTGGAGGTGATCGATGCCAGCCGATTTCTAAACAACGTCAGCTACTCTTCTCACTGTATATGATCGACATCAACTGATTAGACTGACATTGGTTGATCTATAACTTAGCAACCTCTTAGTAACCTCCTCCATGTCTGCATCAGTGAAGCTTTTTGCTCCATAACCTAACAATCTCCCACTTGGAGATAAATAGTTGCACTATACCTGTACCTATACACTGTCTAATCTATTTCCTGGCTTGTATCCCTCTTCAAGCTCAACCTTGAAGACCAACCACCACAAATCTTGTGGTGCACCTCCTGTCATCCAAGTAACCTATCGCATCTGCATCTACAAACCCATGTAGAAAAGAACTTGACCCTGCATCGCATGTCGACCTGCTGCTGGTCCCTCTCAGATACCTGAGAATCCACTGAACTGTCCTCCAGTGCTTCTTTCCTAAATCAGCTCTAAATTTTTTGATAGCACCCACTACTTGGGCAACCTCAGGTCTAGTACACATGTACTTAACCTCATCATGTGAATCACGACCCTATTCTGTAAACTATCCAACCATCGGCATGCTAACCGGTATCACACAATCATCTGGAGACAAAATCAACCTGTGATCTCCATGTCTCTACAACACACTTATGCCAAAGAATTTTGCTCCTCCAAATTCTTCATGACACACCACTGAACTAACTTTACCTTTAGTTTAGCAAAACCCTGCATGTGTAACCCTGCATCAAGCAAACACACAACATACAGTAACAGGATAATGTCACGACTCATCATCCACTTGGTAAAGAAACCATAGTAGTTACAATGACATTGACTAAAGCCATGCTTTGTCATCCCCCTGTCAAACCTATACCACTATCCTAGAGCTTGCTCAAGACCATATGACCTAGCCTTCCATCTCACGTGTCCATTCTCTCTATTCTTTAACTAAGGTTTCCATTCATCTTTCAGTGCTTTCATACCAGCTGGTAACCCTACCAAATCTCCCATTTGGTTTTGCATCCTGTTCATGCCATGCTCCCACTGTTTCCTGGATCCTTCCTGCTCTATAGTGAGCAATGAGTATAAAGAAGAGGAACAAAAAATTTGAGGCTTACTTACCCTTTTAGTCCTCCATATGGGTGTTTGAGACTCCTTGACAGCTTGTTGTCCACCCAAAATTTGTTACAGTGACCGACCTCGATCACCACACAATCTACATCTGACCAATGTCAGTTCCCATGTGACTATCCTTTCTATCAACACCGATTTCTTGACTGACATCGGTCTTACTTGGTCGCTGACATTGGTTCTCTGACTGATGCCAATAGCCACCCTGCCCAACACCATCGGCTCTAGTCTGCACATGACTGACATTGGCACCTGTCTATTCGACACTAGTTCCCCTTGACTAACACCGGTAACTGTGTTTTCTTGTGAGTGATGACTTTTTACCTGCGAGCTCTCCATGGACCAAAACCCTATCCAAACTGCCCTACTCAGAGATGTCTAGCCTTCTCTAATGATCTCTATCCGTCATCTCCTCTAGAAACACCAAGGATTTCCAGTTCTTAAGTCTGTCAAATACATTTGTCTTCTGCTTAAGAACATGCATCTCCTTCTTACTCATGTGACCAAGCCTACAAAGCCACGTCTTCACAATAGAAGAAGAATCAGTAATACAAGCAAGTAGATAAAGAGTACCTACTTTCTTACCACATGCTAATTCAAGTGTATCCACTGTGAGAGTTCTTGTGCATCTCTCATGACCCAACTTTCCTAAAGAAATTAGTCACATCTTCAAGACCGGGACTTGTATGACCTCCTTCAACACCCATGTGTTGGCCGCCTACAATTTCAGCAACACTTCCCCTTTGCCAATACTTTGACAAGGCACACCAACCCCTAAATAAATCTTTCCAAAGTCTCCAAAGACCTTAACATGAAAAATAATCTATTTCAGACTGCATGGAAAGAGGCAATAGAATCTATAAAACAAGATTCTACTTTATCCAAGAAACATCCCAGAGCATCTTGTGCAACAACACCTGCAACATCTACTTCTTCAGTTCCTACATGCTAATCTGCTACCAACCAACAATCTTTCTTTACCTGCTCTTTCTTTCCATAACATCGTAATTGACCATTCATGCTTTTTAATTCCTCCATTCTTAGTGTACTTTCTTCTACCGTTGCTATACTCCCACTCAATCAAAAACCCCTGAGAGTGACCTGTAACCAAACACAAAACCTATTCCTTGCAACCTTAGCTCTGATACCAATTGTCAGTGGTATCAAGCTATGAACCAACACCTTGGCTCTGATACCAACTTGTCAGGAATCTAGAACAACAAACATGCTCTGATACCAATTGTTAGGACCGAGGAAGCACCATTAATTACCATGTACAAGCAACTTAATATGCAGAAATTAAACCAAAATCACAAGTAACTAAAATTTAGAAATAACACAGAATATGAGACATAATACCCAATTGTATTAATACTCTTCCAAAAAAGAATTACAAATGAAGAGATGCCACACTCTTCCCACCTTATAGACTTGCCACACCAAGTGTTCAGTAATTCACCTTTAAGAGCTCACTCTCTCAATTACGGTCCCAACACACAACTCAAACACAGAGTTGGTGTTCACCTCCAACCAATCAGTATCCACTACTGCCAGTACACTGAGTATACAACATACTCAACTGAGTACACAATGCACTCCAAGTAGATCTCCCATGAACTTGCAACAACTTACAACTCAAATGATCTTACTTTCGAAGGAACTACCTTGCCTTCCTTTATTGCTCTCCAACTAAGTACACACCGTATTCCAAGTAGATCCCACCTGATCTTGCTCCCTGTTGTGTTACTGTCACCTTGATCCTACTGCCACCTGCAGATCAACCTGGTTCTGCACACCTACAAACCTAGACCTTGCACACACAAACACCTATAGATTAATGATCTTACTTACCATGTAGATCTCCAAACATGGCCTTGCACACCTATCGACCAAGATCCTACATACATGAAGAATCCTTCTGATTCTCCAAACTAGCACCCACACTTGGCACTATGGCACTAGGAGGAACACACCTTGCTCTCTTCACTCTGAAGGAGCTAATATTTGCTCTCTTACTCTCTAGCACACTTTTACAATACGACCTGTGAGTCTATTATATAGATCTCATGCAAATAATAATTAGACATATAATTACAATAATTAGATCCACAGCTTCAAGTCTATAATTGGCCTTCTACATGCAAACAACCGGTTCGTTAACTAACTATTCGTGAACTGGCAATTCTAAAATTGCACAGGCGACCAATCCCTGTTTGTCTGGAGGTGACTGACACTGGCCAATTTTTGACCGACGTCAATTGCTCTTCTCACTGTATATGATTGATGTCGGCTGATCAGACTGATGTTAGTTGCTTTGCAACTCAGCAACCTCTCAATAACCTCCTCCATGTCTGCATCAGTGAAGCTTTTAACTCCACAACCTAACACAATGCTTATAACCACCTTTGGGCAAACCATTGTACACCATTCAACTTGAATTCTCAATCATTTTGACTATTTTTTCAATATCATTATGTTTTCACCATATCATCTTTATTTTCTTTGGTTTCCTCATTTTCCTTCTTATCGAGGGACTTTTTGCCGACTTGCTTGTGCCAACCATTCCCTCAAGAGGGCATCATACAGCTAGTTTATCATCATTGTAGTTGTAAGCATACAAGACCTTTTCATTATTTGAGAATATGTTACTATGATTATAGCTTGTAATGCCTTTCCAAATAGGGGCAAACTATAGACACCTAAATCTGACTACTAATAACCTCCAACTAGGCTTTTAGCCAATTTTCACCAAAATGCACAATTTGGCCTAAAAACACTAAAACACATTAAAAGTGTTGAAATTGATTTGTTCAAGTGCTAATTTTTGATAAGGTATCCCTAAATGGGGTAATTCAATTTATGGGATAGCTAACTTTGATCAGATCATTTTGAGTCGAAATACCAATTTTGCACCTGGGTGATCTAGATTGCTCTTTCCTATCAAATCTCTTGCACAAGACATGTGCCTTTGATATTTGTTATTGATAATATCTTAAGGGATAATAGATCCAATGCATTTTACATTTACTTCTAATTCTAATCCATTCAAATTTAAGACCAATAATAAGGCATTATGATCGATTTAAGTAATTTGTGCATAAAGTGCTTAAACATGCTTAAGAGCTAATTAATCTAAATCAAGGCCTAATTAATAATTCCATGGAAACTTTTTGAATACTTTGTTTTGGAAATGAATATTAAATATCTACATCATCAGGTGACCTCATTTTTTGAAAAGACATCCCTAGGCCATAAATGCCACAAATATTAGGATTCATGCCCTCCATGCCTCATCAATGCTTTCCATGATGCCCTCCATGCCTCTTAATTGCCCCTTTTTCCAATGCTATGATGAGGATAATTACAAACTTAATTCCAAATATTTAATTAATGTTTAACCACACATCTAGGTTGATTCTAGACGTTCTCAAAAATCTATAAATAGGAGGCCTTACCACATGAAAAAAGAGCTTAATTTATGCAAAGTTATAATGCAATATTGGTTCCAAAAGCTTCATGAAAACTAGTGTTACCATTCCAAATTGATCCCAAGCCAATCTAAGCCAAAGCCAAAGGTGCCAAGGAGAGATAGAGGTAGCCAAGCTTCTATTGATGGGACTTCATGAGCACAAACTAAGCAAGCCAATCAAAGAATACTTTTTGGAACATCAAGGAAGGTAAGGAATGTGTGTTTTATTTCATTTTAGTTGTGCTTTTTTCATTTATCTTTCTTCACGAAGCTCACCCTAGTAACTAGGCATGAAGATGTTAGTTTAGTGTATTTCTTGTTAATTTATTTTGTTCGTTTTGTCACTAACACAATATTCTTTTCTTAATCAAATTCCTAGTTCACAGTTCATATATAAGATTTATCTATATGGTAACATGTGTATGGAGGGTCATTATCTATTGTATGATATTAGACATGATGATATGGTTGTTATTAAAATATTTACATTTTTATTTCCTTACATATATCATAGAATGTTAGTATATTTTTTTAGTCATATAAGGTTATAAGTGATAGTGATGATTCATGTATTGACACCTTTATAATTGATAACTTTTATTTAGTTTATTTTATTGATACATATTATGTGGCTCATTGTATGATGACTCATTATGATGTAGAAATGTTAAAAACCTAGACAAGTATAACATGAAATGCTTCCATCCTTCCACTTTATGATATACCTCAAGGTGGGGTTAAACAAAAAACCTTCCTTAAGCTCATATAATTATAATACACATGGTTATATATTATGATATTATTGGTCAACTTAAGAAAACCCATGCCAAAATGTATATATTAAATTTCTCAAGACATATAATGTTTATAAGGAGACACTTTATGATATCTTATGTGATACAAATTTACCACATGATACTTAACCCACATAATTTGCTTCTATTTTTAAAACTTTGAAAGATAGTGATAACCTCATCTATTTTGAATTGGAGGACTTACCTTCCAAATAAATTGTGGACCAACATTTACCCTTATATATTTAAGTTATCATTAAAAATAAAGGGATAAAATGTGTGTTATAGATAATAGTTTGGAATTGAATATTTGTAGTGAGACTTTTATTAATGCATTGGGACTTAGTCATCAGTCTAATCCACCTTTGGATATGATTATAATTTTTCTTGACAATCAACCAATAAAATATTTATGAAGCTTACATTGAATATACTTATTGGACCAAAAAATATAGCCATGAAATGTCAAGTGATATCTAATAATGTGAGTTATAACCTTTTACTTGGTGGGACATGGTTTCATGCTATGAATGTGGTCCCCTATATATCACATGGATACTTAAAATATGTTTATGAGGCATTCATATATACCTTCTATGTGGATGATGTTCCTTTATAGTTTTTCAAGATAATATAACCCATAGAGAGAGTCACTCCACATCTCAATTCATTGCAACCATATATTATGGGACCTAACTAAGTTATTCTAATATATCAAGTACACACATTTAAATTTGGTCTTATTAATAATACTCAAGATGATTATGAGGATGATTATAAATCTAAAAACATTGATGAAAAGTTATTTAAGATCAATTTTAACCCAAATGGCCCTGAGGAGTATGTAGTAGATATGAGCACATTTAACATTAAAAAAATCATCTTATTTTAAAAGATTATACAAGATATACTCATTCATCTATGCATATTGATAAGGCATCTTAAAATGAAAATAATAAATGGCGTATGATAAATAAATGTTTTAATATTTCTAAAATAAAAAACCTTGTTTTATTACTCAAACATGTTTGAAAGCATATGGATGCTTTAACTTATTTGGATTAATGTATTTAAATAAAATATAGATTTTGAATATTCAAATTGTCTAAGATATGTCTAAATTAGGAAAAATTGAATTCTACAAGCAGACATTAAATTACTCTTTATTGTTTATGGAAATAACTAAGAGGACTAGGGTACTTATCTTGTTATTTTTATGTGCAAAAATGAGACTATGTGCAGGTGGCAGAAAGGACTGAAAATAGATCTAGAGATACTCAACTTTGGAAGCTAATTGTCTAAAGCTGCCTAGAAAAATCTAGCATCAACTAGAAGCCTACATAATATGAAGGTTTCTAAATCCTAATAAAATTATCCATGTGACCTTGCTCAATTATTTCATCATAGATCATTGTATCTACTTGTAAACCTTTGTTTTATGTAGTATCATAAGCCTATTGTGTGTGCATGTCAAAAAAACTTGTCTCCTTTATTTTGAAACCCTAGATCAATTTTTGACACTAGTTTTGGGCTTGTATAGTGGGTAGAAATATGAGTTGAGTTGACCCCAACTACCCCTCCTGAGTGGTTGAGCACTACCTATGTTTTCAATGCTTTGAAGAGGGCTTAAATTACATGTAGTTATCTAATTTAGGTGTATGTGTGCAATAGTTATCCTTTAGTATGGATTCAACTTGGGGTCTAGCTTTCAATACTTCAAAATAAAAAACCTGGCCTAAATTAGGTTCTTCAAACTTGACTAGGACTAGTTCTTTGTGACTAGTTTCTAATTTGGGAGATTTAGGGAAGTCCTTTTCAATGTACAAGTGATTAATAAATGCTTGCTTGATACTTTCTAGATGAGTGTTAGATACAGAATAGGCTTAGACCTAATGTGTATAAACAAATGAATATTTGGGTAACTTCTCATGCCATATACATGCATAATGTACAGACTAACCCATAAGGATGATATAAATTTAGAAAATTACCATTGTTATGCATGCAAATAAGTTTGACATAGAGGTGGATGGCTTAAAAAAACTATATCCATGTAAGTATGACTAGAGGCATCTAAAAATCAATAAAGAGTGATACAATGATCAGAAGATAGTGTGATTAATATAATAAGCAAATTAAGCACATACAATGAAATTTTTATAGGTGAGTGATATAAAATCAAGAAGGTTGGGCCCATAAAAGGGAAATAGATAAGAGATAAGGGTGTACAAGATTCATGTGTGTATGCATAAGTCATGCAAGGCAAATATAGGCTAAGACTGACATTATCAAGTGTCTAGTAGAAGATTTATGTGTTTACAAATGCCCTCCTTTTATTCAAGTATTAAAAATACTAGAATAAAAGGATAAAGAGACTACATAACTTAGTGTTCAACCACACCTTGTCTTTGTGAGAAGGCTCCAAGTGTCCATGTTTTTCCATGAAAATTTGAATAACACATGAAACTATCAATGCCCATATATGATATAAAATCTAAAATAAAATAGATCAATGGAATATTTTAAATTTTAAGATCAAGGAAGGAATACACATATAAGTAGGTGAACCATAATGTTATTTGAAGAATTAGAGGTTGGGTTGTTGATCATGCCCTTATGGAGAATTTCATGGGTTTATTATACCCCAAGGTGAATTAAACTTGTTGGATCCATGGGTTAGGAAGATAAAATCCCCACCCTTAATGAAGTAGTGTTATGCCATTGAGTGACACATAACCTAAAACACACTACTCATTTAACTGATCATAAACCTCAATATAAAAGGGTGGAGCTCCATAATTATATTAGACCAAATTAACTACTTTAGATATATTTTAGATTCAAAATGTTACCTTCAGTGCCTTTTATATGCACTTGAAAATAGAAAAGTGCATGCACAAACAACATCTATTCCCCAAAATCTAATCAATTATCCTAATCTCATATAGAATGCCATAAATATATATGTCACTATATTCTAAATATGATAACCTATAACTTATGTACCTATAAAATTTCCACATATGCATTGAATATGCCCCAAAAATATGTCTCAATATATAAATATATGTCTTATAATATGAACCAAATTGATAATCTAAACCAATTATAATTCTATAAAGCATATTTTTTTCAAAAATGTTTATTATCTATGTATGAATGCTTGAATATCTATGAAAATCCCACTAATATTCCCCCTTCTGAGGTAAAGAGTGTATCTTGTGAATTATTCATCTCAAAAGAGTTAAATGCATCATATTATATAGAAAGATGTAAGCATTTAAAGCATGTGAAAACATGTAGAGAATATGTAATCATAGTATGATTATCATCATAGCTATGATAAACATGTATCATAGGGAAATAAATTTCATGTCAAGATAAATATAATAATTTGGTAGTAGTAGTAGTAATCATCACAGATATAAGCATTGAATAGTAACCTATGTCAAAAGGTGCATGATCTAGATCATGGCACCACACATAAATAGAAAGATTCTTGATATGTATTATGATAATTTAATTCAATATATAATCATATATTTACACTTACAAGCACACAATATCATGGCCATGAAACACATAATAGCAACACACACAATACCACTTAATGTCATGGAAAATAAGATGCACACATAATACACTAAAAAAACATGAAATATCACATAAGTCAAGAGCCACACATAATAAGGAATCAATTATAAACTATTAATAATCAATGTCATAAAATAAGACAAAGGGCACATAAATAAAGAGTCATACAATGATACACTAAATAAGCAATGTCACACAATAAGGCAAAGGCCACATAAAGCACAGTCAATGATTAACATAAATGGGATGAAATAACACAAATGAGGCATATAATAAGTTGATTTAGCCTACACAATCAATTTGTGTAAATTTCATAACATATAAAAATAACATATCCATTAAATATATCACTACCAAAAATATAATCAAGGGCAAGGCATATTTAAGAAATCAATGCAACTCAATGATAAGTGGAAAGGTCATAGAAAGATATAATTTGTAACAGTGTGACCTATATAATGAGATTCCCCTAGTATTATCATGGCCCCTTTTTGTATTAATTTATCTCATTTGTACATCCACATATCATGTATAACTTGTATGTATTACAACTCACTCAAATATGTTTGTAAATGCATGTACATATGAAAAATGATATGTAAGCCACCAAAATGTGATAAATAAAATAAATCAATGTAATAAATAATAAAATGTGTTATGCTTAGGTCCTATTTTGGAAAATTTTGCATATGTTAATTTTTTTGTATTTTTGTTTTTATTATTATGAATTATGTGAAATTGTAGTCCCAAAAACACATCCAAAGGATGTGGATAATCAAGTTATGGATCTGGTGGAATATTACTTATTTCTAGATATATAATCATGTCAAATTCCCACATATCATCATCATTAATGTATTCATAGAATTTTTCCTATATGAATTTTCCCTTTCCCTTTACTCTTTCCAATATTTTATGTATACACAATATTTTTCCAATATATATGAAGATTCATGTTTTATATTAGGGAACACTAGAGTTGGACTTGTTCTTGGATCCTTGATTATATGATTATCATCATTTCCATCATGTCATATTTTGATTGTAAAATCCTTAAATTTTAATGTGATTAATGTATTAGGTGTATCCATTATAGCTTCCATCTATTCTAAGCATTGTTGATCTAATGTAACTTGTGATTGGTCTCCTTTACCCATCGCAAGTATAAGTATGTCCATGGTTTTTGAACCATAGGTTAATGGTAATATGATATGTCCTATTTATTCTTCATAATCTATGAGATGTTATAGCTCATTTATATCATGACCAACTATTGTAAGAATGTAATTATGCATGTATTTGGCCCTTGTTCTTCATCAATCTAATTTTCTTGGTGATATTAATTATCAATGTAAACTTGAATAGTCAATATTTCCTTCCATGAATGTTTTTAATTTTTATTGGTCTACCTCTATATTGAGTTGTATTAGGAAGCACTATATATATATATATATATATATATATATATATATATATATATATATATATATATATATATATATATATATATATATATATATATATATATATATAGTGCTTCCTAATACAACTCAATATAGAGGTAGACCAATAAAAATTAAAAACATTCATGGGAAGCACTATATATATATATATATATATATATATATATATATATATATATATATATATCTTAATATATTTATATTACCTTAATGATCCATTCATTCTTATATTTCTTATATGTTGTTGCAATGATGCATTATTATCTATCCCATGTATCCATGTTATAAGCTTTTACTTGGTGGGCCATGGTTTCATGTTATGAATATGGTGCCTTCTACATCACATGTATCCTTGAAATTTGTTTATGAGGGATGCATATATACTTGTTATGTGGATGATGTTCCTTTATAGTTTTTTAAGATAATAGAATCCATGGAGACAATCATTTGACATCTCAATTCACCGCAACCATATATTATGGTACTTAACTAAGTTATTCTAATATATCAAGTGCACATGTTTAAATTTCATATTAGTAATAATACTCAATATGATTTGAGGAGGATGATTATAAACTTGAAAAGATCGATGAAAATTTATTCAAGATAAGTTTTACCCCAAATGGCCTCAAGGAGTATATAGTTGATATGAGCAAGTTTATCATTGAACATCTACTCATTCATTTGTGCCTATTGACAAGACATTAAAATAAAAATGATAAATTACATATGATAGATAAATGTTACAATATTTCTAAAACAAAAAACCTCATTTTATTACTCAAAGATGTTTGAAAGTATATGTACATTTTACCTTATTTTAGTTTAATGTATTTAAATAAGATATATATTTGGAATATTCAAATTGTCTAAGATACATTTAAATTAAGAAAATTTGAATGCTACAAGTAGATGTTAAATTACACTTTACTATTTATGTAAAGAACTTAGAGGACTAGGGTTCTTATCTTATTATTGTTCTATGCAGTAATGAGACTGTGCAAGTACCTGGTAAAAAGGACAAAAAATGGAACTAGAGATACTCAACTCTAGAAGTTGACTATCTAAAGGTGCCTAGAAAAATTGGGTAACAACTAAAATCTAGAAACATATGAAGGTGTTTGATTCCTAATGGAATTTTACATATGACCTATGCCCAACTATTTCACCATAGATCACTACACTTGAATGTAAACCTTTTTATGAAATATCATAAGGTCATTATGTACACATCATAAAACATGTCTCTTTTACATTGAAACCCTAGGTCAATTTTTCACACTAGGTTTGGGCTTATAAAATGAGAATAAAGATGGGTTGAGATAGCATGAACCACCCCTCACTAGGTGGTTGAGCACTACCTATTTTTTCAATACTCTAAAAAGGTCTCAAAATACATGTAGTCATCTCATTTAGGTGTATGTGTCAAATAGTTATCCTTTAGTATGGCTGAAATCTAGGGCCTAGATTTCAACACTTTAAAATTGAAAATTTGACCTAAATTAGGTGTTTTAGACTTGGTTAAGACTAATTCCTTATTACTAGTTTCTAATTTGGGAGATTTAGGGTAGTCCTTTTCAATGTAAAAGTGATCGATAGATGCCTGCTTGATACTTGCTAGGTGAGTGTTATATAGGGAATAGGCTTAAAAATATTGTGTACAAAAAAATGAATATTTGGGTAACTTATCATTCCATAGACATGAATAATGCATAAACTAACCCATAATGATGATTTGAATTTAGTAAATGATAATTGATAGGCACAAAAATAATTCTGACATAGGTGGATGGATTAGTAAATCTGGAGCCATATGAGTATGACTAAAGTCATCCAGAGAGAAAGAATTAATGATCTAATTATCAAAAGATGATGTGATTAGGATAATAATCATATTAGACACATACTATGGAATTTATATTGGTGAGTGATAGAAAATTGAAAAGGTTGGGTCTATATAAGGAAAATGGATAAGAGAGAAGGGTGTACAAGAGTCATGTGTGTATGTACAAATCATAAAAGGTAAAGATAAGATAAGACAAACATTAATAAGTTTTTAATACCAAATTTGTGTGTTTATAAATACCCTCCTTTTAATCTAGTATTGGCAATGTTATAGTAAAAAGATAAAGTGAATACATACGTATTTAGTATAAGGCTCCAAGTGTCCATATTTATCCACAAAAACTTGAAATAAAACATGTATCCATCAATTACCATGTATGATATGAATAAAAATTGATCAATGAAATATTTTAAATTTGAAGAGAAAGGAAGGAATACACCTATAAATAGGAGAAGCATGATGCTCTTTGAAGTTTTAAAGGTTGGGTTGATCTTATTTTAATGGAGAATGTCATGGGGTGTTTATACCCCAAGGTTAATGTAAATTATTATATCCATTGCTTGGGAAGATAAGTGCCCCAACCTTCATGAAGAAGTAACATTATGTCGTAGAGCAACATGAATGAAAAATTATGTCAAGATGAAAGGGTGTAATCGCATACAAGGTGTATCTAGTCCAAATCAACTACTACAAACATATTTTAGATTCAAAATTCTACCTTTGATGCTTTCAATACCCACTTGAAAATATAAAATTTCATGCATGAACAAAACCCATGCCCCATAATATAATAATTTGTCCCAATCTCATATAAAATGCCATAAATCTATGTCATTATGTTCTAAAGTTGGTAATAACCTATCACATATACACCTATAAAATTTTCACATATGTGTTTCATATGCCCAAAAAATATGTCTTAATCTATACAAATTTGTCATGTAATATGAAACAAATTGATAATTTCAACCAATTTTAACCCTATCAAATTTAGTTCATCCAAAAATATAAATTTTCTATATATGGAGGCTTGAATCTCTATGACAAGCCCAATAATGTTCCCCTTTTAATGTGAGTATTTTGGCTTGAAAATTATTCATCTCAAAAGAGTTAAACACATTATGTTATATAGATAGATATAAGAATTTAAAGCATGTGCAAACATGTGGTCAATATGTCATCATAGTATGATTAGATAATGTTCCCCCTTTTAATGTGAGGATTTTAGATTGAAAATTATTCATCTCAAAAGAGTTAAACACATTATGTTATATAGATAGATGTAAGAATTTAAAGAATGTGCAAACATGTGGTCAATATGTCATCATAGTATGATTAGATAATCATAGATATGTGAAACATGTATCCTAGGGAATACACATGTCATGAAAAGATAGAAATAGAAATTTGGCATGTAGTAGTAATGATCACATATATAAGCACTGAATAGTAACCTATGTAGAAAGGTGCATGATATAAATCATGGCACCACACATAAATAGAAATTTTTTTTATATGTATTACAACACCTTAAGCTCAACATACACTTCTAGATGTATCCACTCATAGGAAAATAATATCATGGTTATGAAACACAGACAATAACACTTAATGTCATGAAAAATAATATGTACACATAGTACACTAAAAAACATGAAATTTCACATAGGGAAAGAGCCATACATAATTTGAAATCAATGCTACACTACTGATAATCAATGTTTAAAAATGATACAAGGGCCACATAAAGAAAGAGTCATACAATGATACATTCAATCAAGTAATGTCACATAACAAGGTAAGGAAAACACAAAACATAATTAATGATTATCCTATAAAAGATGAAATATAAAAAATTAGGCATAGAACAAGTCAATCTAGTTTACACCATAAATCCATGTCAATTTTGAAACATAGTAAAATAACATATCCATGAAATATATCACCACAAAAAACATAAGCAAGAGCAAAGCATCTGTAAGAAATCAATGTAACTCAATGATAAATGAAAACCTCATAAAAATATATAATTTATGATAATGTGACCCATATAATTATATTCCCCCAATAATGGCATGCCTTCTTGATGTAGGAACATCTCTCATATGTACATCCATGTATCATCTATAACTTGTATGTATTGTAACTCACTCATATATATTGTGAAATGCATGTGCATATATAAAAAGATATGTAATCCACCAAACATGTGATAAATAAAATAAATCAATGCAATAAACAATAAAACATGTTATGCTTATGTCTTAATTTAGGAAATTTTGGTATATTTTGATTTGTTTTTTTTTTTAAATTATGAACTATGTGAAATTTATAGTCCCAATAACACATCCAAAGGATGTGGATAGTCAAGTTGTGGATCCAATGGATTATTGATTACTTATATAAATATAATCTTGTCAAATTCCCATATATAATCATCATTGTTATCTTCATACCATTGATCATCTATGTATTTTTCCTTTCCCTTACTCTTTTCAAGATTTTATGCATACACGCTACATATTTTCCTCTATATATGAAGACTCATGTTTTTTCTTAGGGGACACTAAAGTTGGACTTGTTCATATATCCTTGATTATGTGATTATAATAATTTACATCATGGCATAATTTTATTATAATATCCTCAAATTTTAATGTGATGCATGTATTAGGTGCATCTACTATAACTTTCATCTATTATAACCAATGTTGACCTAATGTAACTTGTGATTGGTCTCCTATAACCATCACAAATATAAGTGTGTCTTTGGATTTTGGTTGATAATCGATTGGTAATGTGATATTTCCTATTTATTTTTCATAATGTATGAGATGTTTTAATTCATATATATCATGACCCAACTATTTTATGAATGTAATTGTGCATGCATTTGGCCCTTGTTCTTCATCAATCTGAATTTCTTGGTAATACTCATTATCAATGTAAACCTGAATAGTTAATATGTCCTTTCATGGATGCTTGTAATTTATGTATGGTCTACATCTATATCAATTTGTATGAGGAATTACTATAGATAGGTATTAATATATCTATATTACCTTAATGCTCCATTCATTCTTATATTTCTAAAATTCGTGTTGCAATGATGCATTATTATCTATCCCATGTATGTATGTTATAACCTTTTACTCGGTGGGTCATGGTTTCATGCTATGAAGTGGTCCCCTCTACGTCACATGAATGATTAAAAATTATTTATGAGGGATTCATATATAATTTTTATGTGGATGATGTTCCTTTATAATTTTTTATGATAATATAAGCCATAGATAAAGTCATTTTATATCTCAATTCATTGCAACCATATATTATGATACCTAACTAAGTTATTCTAATGTATCAAGTGCATACATTTTAATTTGGTAATAGTAATAATAATCAAGATGATGATGAGGAGGATGATTATAAACCTAAAAATATCATTGAAAATTTATTCAAGCTAAATTTTACCCAAATGGCCTCGAGGAGTATATATTGGTTATGATCACATTTAACATCGAACAAATGCATCTTAATTTTAAAAGACTATAGAATATCTACTCATTCATCTATGCCTATTGATAAGACATGTTAAAATGAAAATTTCAAATAGTGTATGATAGATAAATTCTAAAATATCTATAAAATAAAAAACCTCATTTTATTACTCAAACATGTTTGAAAGCATATGGATGTTTTACCTTATTTTGGATTAATGTATTTAAATAATATATAAATTTTGAACATCCTTATTTTGGATTAATGTATTTAAATAATATATAAATTTTGAATATTCAAATTGGCTAAGATATTTGCAAAATAATAAAAATTTAATTCTATAAGTATACTTTGAATTATACTATACTATTTATGGAAAATCCCAAGAGTATCATGGTACTTAGCTTGTTATTATTTTTGTGCAAAAATGAGACTATGTGCAGGTGGCAGAAAGGATTGAAAATGGATTTAGAGATACTAAGCTTTGGAAGATAATTATCTAAAGCTACCTAGAAAAATCTAGCATCAACTAGAATCCTACATCATATGAAGTTATCTAAATCCTAATGGAATTATCCATATGACCTGTGCTTGATTGTTTCATCATATATCATCACAGTTGCTTGTAAACCTTTATTTTTTTACAATATCATAAGCTCATTATTTGTGCATGTCAACAAAACCTATCTCCTTCAATTTTCAACCATAGATCCATTTTTGACACTAGGCTTAGGCATATAAAATGGTAATAAACATGGTTTAAGCTAACCCCAACCACCCCCTATTGAGTGCCTAAGCACTACCTAGTTTTGTAATACTCTGAAGAGGGATTAATCCACATGTAGTTATATCATTTAGGTGTCTCTATGAAATAATTATCCTTTAGTATGGATGTAACATAGAGTATAGCTTTCAACACTTAAAAATGGAAAACTTAACCTAAATTAGGTACTTTAGACTTGGATAAGACTACTTCCTTATACTTGGTTTCTAATTTGGGAGACTTAGGGAAATCCTTTTCAATGTGCAAGTGATTGATAGATACTTGTTTGATACTTTCCAGATGAGTGCTACATAATGAATATGATTAGAACTATTATGCATAAAAAATTAATATTTGGTTAAATTATCACACCATAGACATGCATAATGTACATATTGACCCATAAGGATGATTTAAATTTGGAAAATTACCATTACTAGGTACGTAGATTAGTCCAACATAAGTGGATGGATTATTAAATTTGGAGCCATATTAACATGACAAAGGCATTTATAAAGCAAGACATAGTGATTCAATGATAAGGAGATAGTGTGATTAAGATAATAATTAGATTAGGTACATACTATGGAATTTATATAGGTGAGTGATATAAAATTGAGAAGGTTGAGACCATAGAAGTAAAATGGATAAGAGATTAGGTTGTACAAGAGTCATGTGTGTATGCACAAGTCATGCAAGGTAAATATAGGCTAAGACTAATATTATGTGTTTATAATGCCCTTCTTTTATTCTAGTATTGAAAATGATAGAGCAAAAGGATAAAGAGATTATGCACCTTACTGTGTAAAAACACTTTGTATTTGGGAGAAGTCTCAAAGTGTTCATATTTTTCCATGAAAACTTACAGTAAAACATGAAACTAGCAATTCCCATATATGATATGAAATATGAAATAAAATAGATCAACAAAACATTTTAAATTTTAAGTGTAAGGAAGGAGTACACCTATAAGTAGGAAAATTGTTATGCTCTTTTAAGCCTTAGAGGTTTGGTTGATCATGCCCTAGTGAAGAATTTTATGGGGTGATTATAGCTCAAAGTGAATACAACTTGTTAAATCCATGGGGTGGGAAGATAAATGTCCCACATTTCATGAAGAAGTAGTGTTATGTTATTGAGCAAACATAATATCAACCCACTACTCATTTAACTGATCCTGAACCTCAAGATGAAATGGTGGATCCCCATACTAGACTTATAAATAGACCCAAATCATATACTACAAACATATTTTAGATTCAAAATGTTACCTTTAGTGCCTTTAGTACCCACTTGAAAATAGAAAAGTGTATGGATGAACAACATACATGCTTCATAATCTAATCTATTATCCCAATCTCATATATAATTCCATAAATATATATGTCACTATGTTTTGAATCTAATAAATACAATAACCTATCACTTCTGTACCTAAAAAATGTCAACATATGTGTTTCACATGCCCCCAAAACATATCTTAATATATAGATATATGTCATATAATATGAAACAAATTGATAATTTGAACCAATTTTAACCCTCTGAAATGTAATCTATCCAAAAATACAAATTATTTGTGTATGGATTCTTGAATCTCTATGACAAGCCCACATGATGTGATAAAATTACCCAAAACTTTATGTTTATTAGTAGATAAAAATAATAAAACTTTTTAATTTTTAAATTGTCTAAGATATGTCTAAATTAAGGAAATATAAATGTTACAAGTAGATGTTCAATTACACTTTACTATTTATGGAAAAACTAAGATGATTAGTGTATTTATCTTATTACTATTTTGTGCATGAATGAGACTATGTGCACAAGGTATAAAGGACTTAAAAATGAATCTAAAGTCCCTGAACTCTAGAAACTAATTGTTTTGATATACTTAGATTAATTTTGAAGTTATTAAATTCTTGCATTAGACAAAGGCATCTGAATCTTGATGGAAATGTGCCTATGACCCATGTTTGATGATTTTGTCACAATTTTATGCACCTAATTTTAAACTGTTATTTTATGCAATATCAAAATCTCATTATGTGTAAGTCTAAAAAACATATCTCCTTCACTTTAAAACCTTAACTCCACTTTTGAAACTAGGTTTGGGCATGTAAAATATGAAGTAAGATAGGTTAATTTGACTCAAACCACCCCCACTAAGTGGTTGAGCACTACATACATTTCCTATACTCTTAAGAGGCATCAAGATGTACACAGTTATATCAATTAGGTGTATATGTGAAATATTTATTAGTATGAATGCGACTATGATCTAACTTTTGACACTTGAAAATGACAAGCTTATATACTTCAAAATTAAGCTTAGCTTGGACCTAATGCTTAAAACCATTTTTTTGTTTAGGATATTTAGGGCAATATTTATCAATGTGCATGTGATAGATAGATGCTTGATTGATACTTTCTAAGTGAGTGGCAGATAGGGAATAGGATTAGACCTATTATGTATAAATATATGACTCTTTGGGTAATTTATTATGTCACTAACATGGTGTGTGAGGAGGTATAGGAGATAATTTAATGGTTGCCTCATTCCCCAACAATGATCACACACACTCAAACACATAGAGGATAGACAAAAATCAAATAAAATACATTATTAATTAAGATTGAGATAACATTACATATTAATTGGGAATTTTTAGATTGAATACCTTGTTACATTTGTTGGCAAGAAGCTTTGATTATTTCACTGAGACTTCCCCTCTTATTTGGATCTTTCTAAGTAACCCAAAAAATATTCAATTAAATCCCTCAATCACCATCTTCTTCCATGCTTGACCTCTAATTTTATTTATCCTTCTAATAAAATCCCCTTTAATGTTTTACACAAGATCCCCTTCTCTGCTTTCCCCTTTGTTTTTATAATTTTACATTTTCTCTAGCTACCCATGAGATTTAGTTTTATTGAATAAAGAAAACATACATGAATTATTTTCTTCATGATTATAACCATCTTAAAACTCTCTTCAATAAATTTATTTTTATACCTAGAATTTTAAATTTGGTACCACCATGAAAAAGCTTTGACCACTTAAAGATCAATGTGTCATTGTATTTCTCTGTATCTAAATTTAAATTGTGGTCATGATTGCATGGGTTCATGCCACATGTAGTGATCCTAGGGTTACTATGTCACATAATATAAATAGTTCCCATGACCTTTATGTTTCCCCATGGAACCATGAGAACATGTAAAATTCCTTATGATTATCAAAGCATCTGACAAAAGTGATTTCACCATTGAATTTACTTATGAGTAGGTCATTATTATGACACTTTTCATAATCCATTACTCTTAGGATCATGCAACCACCTAACTATTTCATGGGTGAGAATAGAGTTCATGTACCCTATAAACATGAGAACAAATTTGATGAGATTGCAACTATCCACTATGAAATTGAAGTTGATTTTGGTGTCCACTAGACTCTCCTGTCATGATCCCATGTGAAAATTCCAATAATCCCATGAAATTTACCATGGATATGTTATAATTTATAATTAAATAAATAATTCATCACTTTCAGTGATCTCCATGGAAAAATAGACTGTCATGAACACTTAATGTTTTTTTGTGGCCACTTTATATAAACATATGGGTATGAAGACTCTACAAGGAACATAGATATTATGGTTGTCATCAAACTTAGGAGTTTAAATTGACTTCCAACACATAGGGATATGTATTCCTTCTGAAACTATAGTCTTAGGCCATGATTAATATAAATAATATGAAGTGCCCATGACTTGAGGCTTAGAAAAATATAAGTTTGGCCATTTCTACCCTTATGACATAAAGAAAAATAATGTGGTTGTGATGAATTTTCCACTTAGATTTGCAAAACAAATGTGGCCTTTGTGAACCCAAAGTGAGACTAATGTGAACCATGAGAAACCAAAATGTAAACTGAGGCCACTTATCAAAGTTTTTTAGAAAATTAAAAAATATTTTAGGGTGATGCAACATTGCCCGTACACCTTATATGCTCTTGTATCAAATACCCAATTGCTCATGAACCTAAAATTTCTTCAACTAGTATTCCATGCTTGGAAAACTCAAATACACTCATCCAAGTTACATATTTAGCTACTCTATTTTTCCACTTCACCAAGTACTCATAGTACTCATGGCCTCTTGTCTTATTTCCAATCCATTTATCTAGAATAATATATATTTATTCCTTCTTCATGGCTCATAGCTAGTCTTTCCAATAAACATTTAAATAATCCATAACCGTCTCTTTAGCCTTTGTATGTTCTAATACATAGGGATACAAATTTGAAAAATTAAAATCAATGAAGTATCCACTCCATTTGGAAATTCAATTTCATATCCATTAATTGATAGCTTCCTAATAATATATTAAGGCCTATTTTTTCCCCCCTTAAGCTTGTTATAATTTCCTTTTAGAAATACATCTTTATGAAAATGGGCTAAAACCAAGTCCCCAACTTCAAAATTATGTTCTCTTTGTTTCTGATTAACATGCTCTTCATATTTTTTGTTACTCTCCTTTAATCTCCTTTTAACCTCCAAATATAGGTTAAATGCACATCATGCATCATTTGAGAATAATATTCACCTTTATCACTAATCCTACTCAACTCAATTGTACTTATTTATTAAATCACACCCCTTGGACTACTACCATATAAAATTTGAAAATGACTCATACATGTACTTTGATTTGACTAAATTACCGTAAGTGATTTCAAATTGTGCCAACATCAAATCTCATTATTTGGGATTTTATCCAACTAATAATGTTAGTAAATTAACAAGAATGTGATTCAAAAAAATTATTTTCCCATCTATTTTAGGATGATAAGGTGAGCTAAAATCTAATCTCTTGCATCTTTTTTCTACAATGCAATCTCATAACCTCATTAAAAAACTTGTTAGCAATATTTATGGCATCACTAGTCTTTTTGCATGCTAAAAATACATAAACAAAAAAAAATAGATTCATTATCATGCCAATTTCTCAATATTATAAGAATAAAATCCATTATCAATGCATCCCATGATATGTTCAAAACAAGTAATGGTTGATAGAAACCCTTATTTCAGATTTTTTCTTTTACATGCTAACAAATTCTACATTTTTGCACAAATTTATTCACATATATACTCAATTATGGTTAATAATATTTATCACTTAGATGTTCCAAAGTTTTTCCATATCCAAAGTGACCAGCCAAACCTATGTTATGTTTCTTATTCAATAGGTTTTCTCTTAGACATATGCATAACCTCTTCCCTTTAATAAGAAATACACCCTATAATCTTTTGTCCATTTTTGTGGGATTATTGCACACTACCTAAGCATAATATAAATCCTCATCATCCTCATACAATTATTTCATTGAATCAAAACCAACAACTTCAACTTTGAGTTCATTCATAATTATAGTTTGCCTTCTCAAGGCATTTACAAGTCTATTAGATTTCCCACTTTTATGTTTTAAAACAAATGAATAAATCTGAAGAAATTCCACCCACTTAATATGTTTTTTATTTAATTTATGTTATCTATTTATAAACTGCAAATCCTAGTGATTTGTTTACAAAAAAACATTCCTTTAGCAATGAATTATGTTACCACTTCTTAAGAGATCACACTATTGCATAAAACTCTTGATCATAAAAAAATAATTTCTCTTTTTCTCATTTATCTTTTCAATAAAATATGAAACATGCTTACCTTATTGACTTAACATTGTGTCAATGGTTATTCCACTTGCATCATAATCCACTTGGAACATTAATACAAAATTAAGAAATGACAACACTTGTAATTCTATTATATTATTCTTCAAATTTTGAAAACTATTCTCTATTGCAACTATCAAATGGAAACTATTTATCTCTCCCTTTATATTTTCTATGATAGAAACACATATGCCACTAAATTTTATAATAAAATTGATATATAAATTGACTAATCTATGAAAAATTCTAGCCTCAAACTTACTCTGTGGTGAAGGCCACTCCACAAGTGCTTTCAAATTTTCAGGGTCCATCTATAACCCATATCATAAGATCAAAAATTCCACATACATGAGGCTTCATTTATTAAAATTAACAAGTAATTTCTCTTCTTTCAACTTATCTAAGACCAACCTCAAGTTCTTTAAATTAATCGTTAATTTATTTAGAATAAATGAAAATCACACACACACACACACACACATATATAACCACAAATTTACCTGTGAATGGCTTCAATACCTCATTGACGAGCCTCATAAAATTACTTGGAGAATTTTTTAATATAAATAGCATAACTAAACAATCATATACTGTACAATTTTGTTTTAAATGCAATTCTCTATTCATCACATTATTTGATTTGGATTTGGTGATATTCTCTGTTTATGTCTATCTTAAGTGTTTGGCTCCACTTAAACAATCCATTAAATCAATCATCCTTGGTAACGTAAACCTATACTTGATAGTGATATTATTTATGGCACTTGAATCCATATACATTCACCATTCTCATCCTTTTTTTAGTGCTAACATAGCTTAATTTTTAAATGGGCTCAAACTCTTTTTTTTATAGATGATTTGAGGGTTGGGGGGTCCCTCACCCATCATATTAGTCAAAAAACAATAGTTACAAAAAGTATAAAAAAACTTGAGAGAATAAAAACAAAAATAAAACCCAAAAGGGCTAAAAAATAGCCTCGTGAGGTAAATGAGGAGCCAAAATACCACCACCTTGAAGGGGAACCACCAAACAATAAAACATTAAAAAATCACCACTTGCCTAAGAGCTAAACGAACCATCCACCACAAATACATCACCAATGAGGTCCCCTCCACCAACCACATGTGCCAATTATTCATCATCCATCATTTTTCATCTCTTCCCTACATAATGTATCCCTTACCCAAAACCACCCAGGCCCTAAACATCATTGGGCCTAATAACTCAAGATGTAGTAACCTTTTACCTTTGAAGTCTCAACCTGCACACCCATTTCTTTATAAACACACCACATATGCCTGGAACCACTTTCATGGAGGCCAACCAAGATTGTATATGGGAAGAGGTCATTTTTTAATATACTGGGGGACCTTCACTCAGCCTTGATGGAGGATTTGGTGGAGAGGAACCCCAAATAACCTGATAAGAGAATAAACTATAGCCTCCATCCTAGTGGAATTCCTCAAGCTTAGAGTTACCACCACTAAATAAATTAGGGGTCACATAGCATCCAAGTCCTACATAGGAATAAAACATCTCTGTAGGCTTGGATTTTCTAGATAGCCCTACAAAAAATTGACTTACTCCACCAGCACACTAAAGAATTCCTCTAAATATTAAAAGTCTCATAAAGGGATTAACCTTATGTCATTTAGATTAGAAAAGGAAAGTTGATGATGACCTCCCCACATAAATCCCTCCAAAGCTTCATCTAAACCTAATTGAAACCCTAGATGTATTATCTGGCATGGCACAACCATAATCACTTATTTATCCTTGGATATGAAGAGCACATTCCTTAAAAAAGCTGACACAACCATAGAGCTAACTTTCATATGATAATTTGTTTCCAAAAATACCATACCTATCACCTCCTTCACTACCTATAGAACATTTATAGATTGAATGATGAAAATCTATTTCAACCATGAGTTAGTCACACATCCATGAAAGATCATCTCCCTCCTAGTTAATTTGATGTGTAACAAGGGCTCACTCAACACCACTTGTATCATGATATCCATGGTGTCATCACTAGAGACTTGTCAGAATACCCCAAAGAATGATGAAGGGAATGGAGAACTTAATTAATGAAGATGCTATAAAAAGCATTACCTCTAATATATAATTTTAAAGGTCATTTCACATTATGGAAATGATACCCCCAATTTTGCTTGAGTGGCAATCAAAAGACATGCTTGACAAAAGAGCTTCACTACCCACAATCACCAAATCATGATGGCGCTTCACAGAAATTCCAACTATTCCAATCATTGTCGACAATTATTTATTCAACCTATGATAATCCTCTATTTACTAGACTATCCATCATAGAGTTGGCTTCCCAAAAATAGTGAAATTCCTCACATAAGTTAAAATTATCTAGCATTTCCCAATCATGACTTAAGATATTATTAATATTCCATGATCTAACCTTCTCATTTTGTAAATACTGGATGATAACTATTGATTCACCTTCAATTAGGAATAGATTGATCCCACATTACATCATAATATCCAACCCTAAAACAAGTGCTTGTACCTTAGACTCATTATTGGTACCATCCATAATCTTCTTTAATATGACTTGGATTACAAAAATAACATAGTCCTAAATAACACATCTTAATCTAGAGGCCCCTAGGTTCCCCCTATTAGCCCTGTCAAAGTTTAATTTGAGTAGTCTTAGTTTGGATCCCACTCCATTTTTCCCTCATGTCTTGAGGACTTTGAACAAATAATTAACACATTAATGGGGGAACCTTCAACCAACTCCAAGATGAAATAATATATGAGTCCCATGTAGATAGAGTTCCATTGATCCTTTTATCATGAGCCAATCCTACTTCCAAGATTGATCATTCCACTTGCTTCATCATAGCCTCAAATGTGTTAACCTTACCTTCAAATATTCTCTAATTACATTCCTTCCATATATTCCATATCATAATATTTGGACTAGCCTGCCACAAACATGTGAAAGTGTCTTTGATTGACCTTGAAGGACAAGTCACAAAAGCTTGTAAATGAGATTTTGGTTTATCCCAAGACTAACTTTTTTTTTAATACAACTAGTTCTAGGATTTCTCTACAAATGGATATGTGAAGATAAAATGGTTTGCATTTTATCCATTTTCTAGGCACATGATTCACCTTGAAGGGCTAGCCATTCTTGTTTTGTGTATCCAGTCCTGAGTTAGGATTTTCCCTTGTGTTTCTAGCTAGGAAACTACCCCTACTTTGGGTAAATTTATTTTTTCCAACACAAAATTTTGGCCTAGGTACTATAGGGCTCTACCTGCTCCATTATATTATAGCCTAAGTTGATATAACACAATCATATCTTTAATCTAATCCATTGGATAAAATTTTCATTATTTTTGATAATTTTTCTCTTGGTAAGGATCTCCCTCATAATAACTTTTTGGTTAATCAGAATTTATAAAAATTCCAAACTTTTCCATCTCTATCACTTTGGACCAATTATGGAAACGAGTTAAATATAGTCCCTAACCTTTCTCCCCTAGTGTTCTTTGAAAAACTCCTTGACCATGAAAGCTCTTAGAATTACAGTAAGGGCTTCTATCCATTCTAAGAATCCCTCCAAAATTTATCTAAGAATCCATCATCAACCACCCATGAAACATGATCTTTGATGATTGGTCAACATTTTAAGATGAAATTTCATAAATGGGACCCTTTAGGAGGATCACCTACCTATACAATATTCATGGAGGAGCATTCTCAAAAATACTTGAACTATAAAATCTTATTCCATAAAGACTTTATCTATGTTACCATTCCCCAAATTAATTTTTTATAAGTGCTAGATTTTGAGATGCCATCTTCTTAATTTCAACACCCCTACTAGTTTAGGGTGGGTATACCTTGTCCCATTTCAATAGAGGGATCTATTTTAAATCATTTATTCCTTGCCATAAGAAATTTTTCATAATACTATTAATCACCTTCAATAGCTTAGATGGAGGTTGTAGGACTGAGAGCATATAGATGGGGAGGGCACTAAGAATAAATTTAATGAGGGTGATATTTCTAGTGTACACATAATATTGTTAAACTTTATCAATTATTTATGCTTTCTCTCTTGTAGGAACCCATTGAGTTTTAATCTCTCTTAGTACATGCCTTAAAGGGTACACTAGAAAAGGTGTAGGCAAACCATTAGTGATTTTCAAGATTATTTTTCCCTATACCACAACTTAAAACCAACATAAATCTCTCCTGTACATTTACCTAATATTTGAAACCTCCCTTACACACTCCTCCAATAAATTCACCACCTCAAACAACACTTAAGCCAAAATTTGCTTTTGTCATTTACTGAACAAAGTCATCCTGGGTCAACCCTATTCTTAAAAATAAACACATTATAGGACTAGGCCAGCTCCAATTGACCTAGTCTAAGACCTAAATACTTTAATTATTAAAGAATAGGGTCAATTGGGCTGACTTAGTTGACTAAAAATTTAAAAAGGTTTAGGGTTAGATCCAGCTATATAAACACATCCTTTTCACCATTTTCATTAGAGAGAGAGAAAATCATTCATTTGTGATTATTTACAATATGATCTTCCACAATTCTACTTGAGGAGTCATTGTTTAGGGTTTACAATTGGAGAGAAGAACCTTATCTTTTGAAAAAGTCTTGGATTCATAATATAGGTCATATAGCCTAGGGTTGGGCTATTTTTTAATCCTTACAAACCAAAACAACCTCTTTCAAAACACCATTGGCCAAGGAAAGATTGAGCCTCAACAGGTTCATATCTAAGGTAAGTATTCCTAACTCTTATTCCTCTATTTTTGTAGATAGAAGTAGCAAAAGTAATGGTTTGTGGATGTATTTCTCTCTCCATGAATTAGGATTACCTCTATATTAACTTGATTAGATTTCTTCTTTGCATGTTTAATTTTATGTTTATTATCCCCATTTTGTGCCACATTCTTTGGTGAGCACTAGATTAATTTTACTTTACTTTGTATTTACTTTTATAAGAAAACATAGGACCTAGCTAAGGTTATTGTGTGGTATTATCTAACTAGAGGCTTTGAAACCCTCTATAGTGATATTATGTGGTAAGAGACCCCTTAGTTAGGTCTAGCAGATCCATATTATTCATGACTTTGATTTTCTAAATTTACCAACAAGCAGAAGGGTTGGTGTGATTTATCTTATCCAAGATATGATTGATTTGTAGATTAGCTTCATTTTCCCTTGTATACATTCTAGTTAACCTAACATGAACTAACCATTATAGATTTTCTTTCATGCCTTCATTTATTATTTATTTCATTTTTACATCACTGGATAGAATCTATCGACTCAATATAACTCTTTGTCTAAAGGTTTAACACATAGTCAATTAGATCAACTCTATTTTCCTTTATGTAGGTCATATTCAACTAAGAGTAACTAAATTGATCTACTGGTCTTAGTTTGATGCTTTACATATAGGTTTTCAAACTCATTTGACCCAGTTCACTCTATTAGTAGGCTAAAAATCTTCAATTGGATGACATAATATAAAAATAGCAATTTCAAAACCCTCAAAATCAACAAGTTCATTCTCATCATCTTAGTCATTTATTTTCCTCATTATAGTCTTATTTTTCAAAGTTTTTAGCCTATAAAAATGTAACTCTACAACAAACTAGGTCAACTAGATCAACATAGTTTTATAGCTTACTTTCTTACCCAGGAGACTCAGTCAACTCATTGAAATATGTTTTTATGGCTCTTGCTTCAATAGATAGAATTGACCCAGTCAATTTTATTATGTATTGTTTGCATACTTATTCATATGAATTGACCTTGTACTCTTCAAGCAAATAAATCAACTCATCTTGTTAGTAATTAATTCACTTTTCATTTTATTTATTGATTGATTAGAGTAGCACACGTAGACTAAATAGGAATTTTAAATTTATTGATTTAGTCCCATGTTTTTTACACACTTTCAAACCACATAATATCAAAAAGCATTAAATAAATTTTACTTGAGGTCTACTTACTTGGATTTCATCACCAAGTGAGAAGACAACTTAGTTTTTTTTATAAGTATAAATATGTGGTTGATGGTATATATTGGCAAAACACCCAACACCATTATTACTAAGAGATTGTGAAGTGAGGGGGTGGTCCTCAATACCAAGCTAATAGCATCACCAATATAGATCCCTTTTAGCCTTAACTAATTGAAACCATCCTTAGATTACCTTTCTAGTTCCCTTTTATAGCCAACTCTCTATCACATTTTTTTAAAGTTATAATTTAAAACATTTAGGAATAACCACATAGATTAGAATTTACATTTTTATTGTTTGCTCTTTGATAATTATATGTTGTATTATAAAAATTGTATCATCTAGTGTTGGTACAAGGTTTGTGTTATGTGTCATTATTGGATCGATTGTATCGACTTAGTTTCTTGCATTTTTATTTTAAGTATTATAAAAAATAACATAAGATCATCTAGATTCATAACTATCAAAACCTATCTTCATCCTCAAAACACAATCGACCCATTCGATTGTGTATCATATAATTTTTATTTTCCATATAACATAGTCATTTTTCTCAATCTAGTCTCTCATAGGTTAGTCTCTAATGCTTCCCCATAAAACATAGTCGACTTATCCAACTATGTCCTTTCCCAAAATTTTCTTATTGACCTTCCCTCCAAACTCTATCGACCCAATTGAATATATAACTCTTAGCCATTCTGTATCTGGTTAACTTTGGTCCTATTTTTCACCTTTGTTCTCTGACCTTAGATTTTTATTCTAAGCATCATGAAATCCCCTAATAGAATTTTTTTTATAATATTAATTTATTTAGATGATATATGGGCTATTATTTTCTTCCTTCCCTTGTAACCTAAGAGGATTCTCACTCTTGGTGCACTTTCTCTCACCCCTCATCATTGAACTGTAATATGGTCTAAATTACCCCAACTATGGCTCAATCCATTTCACACTTCATAAGATAATTGTCTCTCTAAAACACCTTATTATAATATAGGGTCAATTGACACAATCTTAAACAATAACCTTATATGAAATATTTTAAACACCAACAACCCATTCCTTAACAATCCTCCACCTAACAACCCATCCCCTAATACCAATTTAAGGAATGTTCATCCTACCAATCTTGATAATCCATGTTTAAACACTAATAACCTCAATCCACCAATTTGAACCACTCAAATTCTTGCAAAAATAGTGTAACAAATGAATATTATGCAAACATGTAATACTTATCAAATGATGCAAATGCGACATCATTTATTAAACAGGGCTAATCAACCTCCTATTCTCCTACCCAAAAATAATTGAAATTTATCCCTCCACCTCTTAGAAATTTCATGGGAAATATCATTCCCCAATTACCAATGGCCAATAATATTCTCCAAAATATTCAAAATTAACCTTTATCCCCATTCATCATTTCTATTGATATTGGAAATATCTCTACAACTATTAAGTATGATGGGACTAATGACCCTACATCTTTCCTTAAAGTATTTGGTAATCTTTATAAAGAGTGGATTCAAACTAATACCTTTGTCACTACCAAAATTTTAGTTTAAAAATTCACATAATATGTATTAAAATGGTATAATAAAATCCCTCAACATTCTATATAACAACTCAAGGATTTATTTAATCCTCTAGTTAAGGAATTTTAACATAATGATCTTCCTAAAAACTATCTTAGCCATTTCATCAATACTAAGCAATCCCTTTTTGAATCAGCTCATTATTTCATTAAATGATGGAAATATTTGGATCACAAATCAAATCATAACATGACTGATGATAACTTATTTAAACTATTTATAACTACCTTAACACCTTCCTTTCAATATAAGGTTTGATTTTTTTCTCCCCAAACTCTAAACAATGTTATTGATCAAGCTAAAAGACAAGACTTTCTTATGAAACAATTTGAGCCCAAGATTAAACCCATCAAGGGATATTTCCAAAACTCCACTAATGAAATCAATGGAAATCCTCCTCAAATAAAATTAAGAGTATCCCAAATGGATAATCCCCAAGCTTCCCGTGCACCCCTAACCATTCAATAAATTAAATAATTATTAAAACCTTTTAAACCTTTCACTTACACCATTAATCCACCTACATGGTATGATATTAAAAAATTTGATTGGTTTCATGCTGATGTTAGTCATTCCCATGAAATATGTTGTGGGCTTACCAAATTTTCTATTTCTTTTACGTTAGGAGATACATTCAATCATGATTCTATGATCAAAATACATCATCATGATTATGTTAATGCCTCTCAAAATAAATAAGTTACCAAACCTTCCTCCTCTAAACATCAAAAACAAAATTATACCTCCAACCCACAACATTCAAATACTAAAGTTAATTATCAACATAATCCTACCCATAAAGATCTCATCACTAAGCTAAAAAAACCATCACTTAACAAAAAACTTCTCAAAGACACCACCACCACTACCACTACCATACCTTTTGACACAAATGAGGAAACACTTCCACAACTAGAACGTCAAACTACCTCTCTTCTTAACAAAAACATTTTACCCTCCAAGCCTCATGTTGGTTCTTCATCTTCTAAATCTCATTGGAATTTCTTAGAAGATTTCAAATCCATGCCTTATAAAATACCCCTCATGGAGTTAGTATATACTTCTCCATATCACCACAAATTCTTAATTCAATAATTACAAGACATTGAAGAACCACTTTCTTTTGAAGTGGAATAACCTCTTTAAGAGCCTGCACTAACATAAGTACATACTATTGAAACTATTTGTACTTCTTCCAAACCTTCCATAGAATTCCTTGAAGAAGATATGATTAACAATGAAATTATTTTTTGAATCATTGATCTACCTCTTTTCATTAAAATCATAATCAATACCACCCTTATTATAAAATTCTTAGTTGATGAAGGATCAAGAATTAATGTTACCTCCCTCTAGTTAATTTGACAACCTGGGTATGCCAAATATCATCTTAAGCAAACTCATCTATCATATTGAGGATTTGATAAAAAAATAAAAAACCGCTTGGTTGTATTTGGCTCCCCCTCACTATTGGACCCAATACCATACGTACCAAGCATGTGGTCCTTGACTTACACTATCCTATAATATACTCCTAGGTCATCTATGGACACATAATATGAGGGCTATTACCTCTTTAGGTAGTCAATGTATCAAATTAATCCATAATGGAAAATGTTATAAACATGAAGTTGATCCTAATACATGGAGTATTCAACTACCCATCCTCAAATCTCAATATCAGATTCTAACCATTCCATAAATTAATAGTGCACCTCTACCTGAATTCGTTAACATGAATCTAGATTTACATGTCACTATTGCTGATTTTGATGATGATGAACCAAATGAATTAAAAAACACTTACAATACTACTAAGTTACCTCTTTATATTTAAGAATGGCTTCCTCATTCTTTGTTACCACATGATCGTACCATCCATCTAGTTGATGATATCACTAAATTACTTCCTCCATGTAATGCACATGAAGCTTCTTACACAAAATATGATTTCACATGTAATGAATATTGGAGTGGAAATATTATTTCAATATCTTTTAACAATGTCACCCAAAAATTTATTGATCAAGGTGTCTCTACTTTTGATGCCCCTCTAAAGACAAATGCATGCACTATTTCCCACACCTATGATGACAACTATGTCATGGCTCAATCTCAATCATGGGACTTTGATAAACAACACTATCAACAAACATTAGCCAAAATACATGCCTTCAACTATGATGTACATGTTATGCATACATCAAATTATAATGAATTAGAAACCAAAGGTCATATATCTCCCATTAATCCTCCACTTCTCGATAGCCCTTAAATAGTTGAACAATTAATAACTCTAAGAACTTTGGAAATTTTAAAACCATCTATACCTTCTATATCACCAGCCAATCTACCTAGTCTCATTCATTCCCATGATCCTATAAATACCACTGAGGATACCCACCTTAATTCAATTGAACCACCTTCTAAAAGACAACCTAATACACTTTTTACCAATTTGCTTGACTCCAATTAACCTCAACCAATATTTCCACTTACACCTGAAATTACTCTTAATGTTAAAGCCAAAAATACATGACAAATACATTTTGAATATGATTATCATGGTAATAAAATCATTGATATATAAGTATATGTGGAATAATATGGACCTTACCCATGCTCCCTAGTGATGAAGCCATACTTGAATTACTCCATGCTAGAGAACCTTGACTTCTACAGTAACATCATAAACTTAGAAACTTTAAATGAAAATCTCCTCATTTTAATAACTTCATTACTAGTGTGGACCCTTAAACAAATCCTATTTCTTCCCTTCCTAATTATCCATATCATATCCAAGATGGAAATTCTATGATAATTGAAGAAATAACAAGAATAGAATATGGTACACCATCATGTCCTAAATGCATCACTATCTCTAATGAATTCATGCCAACAAAACATGATAACTTTAACTTACTCTTCGATAAGTATTGTGAAACCTTTATTTGGTCATATGAGTATATGCCAAGTATCCACATTAGTATCATTTTACATAACATCATCACTTACCCAAATGCAAAACCCCTCTAAAAAATAATGAAATTTTTCACCTCATGTCATAAAGAAATTATCAAACTTTTGGATGCCAAGTTTATTAAAATTGTTAACTATTTTGAATGGGTATCAAACAGTATTCATGTTCATAAAAAATTCACCATGGATATTCGTATATGCATCAATTTCTATAATCATAATCTCATGTATCTTAAAGATGATTTCCCATTACCTTTAATAGATTCCATCATAAATTCAAATGCTAGATATGAAATGTTGTCACTTATGGACAATTTTTTAGGATATAATCAAATTCACATAGCCCTTGAATACCTACAGAAAATAACATTTACTAAAAAATGGGGAACCTATTGCTATGTCAAAATTCCTTTCAACATTAAAAATGTTTGAGCCACTTATCAATGTGCCATGACTCACATTTTTCTTGATCTTGTACAAAATATTGTGAAAACTTATGTTGATAACCTCATTGTCAAATCGAAGAGTCACACAACACACCTCACTGATCTAGCTATCATTTTTTATCGACTAATCAAATAATAATTTAGACTTAATCCATAAAAGTGTGTCTTTGGGGTCACATATGGTAAACTTTTAGGGTTCTTAGTCTCTCTTCATGACATTGATGTCGATTCTACCAAAATCAACACTATAGTCAACATGCCCATTCCTTATTCCATTCTCAACATTTGCACTTACCTAGGAAATCTTGGGGTAATCTGATGATTCATCCAAAAAATGGCTTATCAAATCTATTCAGTTAATTCCCTTATAAAAAAATGTAATGTTCTAGAATGGAAAAATCCATGCTAGAAATCTTTTGATAATATTAAATAATCTCTGCTCTATCCTCCCACCCTTTGACCACCTTCCAATGACCATCCTTTAATATTATACACCTCTTCTACACCCATATCAGTTGGGGCAATCCTTTCCCAACAAGATAATGCTAATAGAGAATAAATTATTTATTACAATAGTCTACGTCTCATTGACTACAAAAAATGTTAAACTAAAGTACAATGTGATTGCCTTGCTATCTACTTCACAACCAAAAAGCTTTGTCACTATATGCTTTATCAAACCACTTATGTCATTTTCCACTATGACCTACTTTATCATTTATTCTCCAAAACATTCTTACCTAGAGATAGAATTGGTAAATGGATGGTCTTCTTGATAGAATTTGACCTTTGAATTGTTACACAGTAATATATCAAAGGGCAAGTTATTGTTGACCAACTTGTAGTGGCACCTATAGTAGCTATGAATCACCTTCAAGATAATATCCTCAATGATAACATTATTTATATTGAAGTTATTAATTAGGCTATCTCCCTTAAATATTATTTCCATAATTTCACCACTAATTTAGAGGAAAATAATCAAGAAGATACCAATCCCATTCCCAATACTACTAAATCCAAAGTAGTTATTGAAGAGATCCCTAAATTTATCATTGATTTACATGAAGACACCTAGACCCTCCACTTTAATGGTGCCAAATTACTTCAAGGAGTTGGGTAGGTTGTATTCTAATAAACCCACATGGTAAGATCATCCCTCTAGCATTTAGGTTAAATTTTGATGTTACTAATATGAAGCTCTCATCTTAGGTATGACAACAACACTTGACTTAGATATCCCATATATACATGCTTTGGGTGATTCTCAACTTATATACCACCATTTTAATGGTGATTATTAGTATTAAATTAAAAATCTAGTTTATTATCATCAAATGTAACCATAATTGCCAAAGAGTTTGCTTTTTTTACCATTGAGCCAATTTCAAGAGATCAAAATTCCATAGTTGATTCTATTTCTTCTTTAGTGTCTCTATTTCATCCTCGGGCATACTTTTTTATGTTTTTTTTCATTTATTAGCCTTGGATTTTTTATTACTTAATTTACTCTAATTTTTAACTTGGTCATTTGGTCCTAACTTAGCATTTATCACCCTAGCTAACCAAATATCTAAGTAAATCATGCCTACAAATTTCAATTATCTTGGATTTCCTACATTTGTTTGGTTTTGCTCTTTAAGTTTTGTATCCTCAGGGTTTGTCCAAAGTAGTCTTTGAACTATCCACTATCAAAACTACAAACACAACATACAAACATACAATGATAAAGATAAGTCAAGGTACACATACATTACTTATTTTTTTCACTTATTTCCTTTCAACCATTTAGTTTTAGTTATTTTATGCTTTAAAATACTTTCAATTTACTTAGTTCAGCATTATGTGTTTCTATGTTCTTTTCTAGAAGCTCCATCCCTTGTTGCAACTGTGTGACACGTGACCTTGGAGTGGGGCATATGTATACACACAATATTTTTAAACTTTATCAATTATTGATACTTTCTCTCTTGTAAAAATCCATTTATTCTCAATCTCTCTAAATGCATGCCTTAAAGGGTGCACTGAGAAAGGGGTGGGTAGACTATTGGTGCTTTGAAATATTATTGTTCCCTATACCACCACTTAAAACCAACATAAACCTCTCTTATATATTTACCTAAGCTTTGACACCTTCCTTACACACTCCTCCAAGAAATTCACTAACTCAAATAGCCCCTACCTAATCCAAAACCTCCTTTTATCACTTACCAAACAAAATCAGCCTAGACTGACCCTATTTTTAAAAAAGCACCTTATGGGACTAGGTCAGCCCTAGTCGACCTAGTCCATGACTTAACTACTTTATTTATTAAATAACATGATCGATTGGGATGACTTTTTTAGCTAAAACTTAATAATAGTTTAGGGTTATATTTATCTATATAAACCCATACTTTTCACCATTTTCATTAGAGAGATAGATAAAATCATTCATTTGTACTTCTTTACAATTTGCTCTTCCACCATTCTACCTGAGGAGTCATTGCTTAGGATTTACACTTAGATAAAAGAATCTTGTCTTGGGGAAAAGTCTTAAATGCATAGGAAAAGTCATAAAGCCTAGAGTTGGATTATTTTTATGATCCTTACAAACCATGACAACCTCTTACAAAGCACCATTGTCCAAGGAATAGATTGGGCCTCGACAGGTTATTCTCATAGGTAAGTATTCCTAAGTCTTATTCCTCTATTTTGGTAGATAGAAGTAGCATATATAATGGCTTATAAATGTATTTCTTTGTCAATGCTTTAGGATTACCTATTTATTAACTTGATTAGAGTTCTTATTTACATGTTTACTTTTATGTTTATTATACCTATTTTGTGCCACATGTTTTGATGAGCACTAGATTAGTTTTACTTTACTTTATATTTATTTTGATAAGAAAACATATGACCTAGATAGGTTTATTGTGTGGTATTGCTTGACTAGATGATTTGGAACCATCTCTAGTGATATTGTGTGGTAAGATACCCCTTAGTTAGGTCTAGCATATCCATATTGGTCAAAACCCTAATTGTCTAAATGTACCAACAAGTGGAAGGGCTAGTGTGATTTATCTTCTCTGAGCTAGGATTGATTTGTAGATCAGCTTCACTTTTCCTTACATACACTTCCTACCAAATAAATCCATTTACTTTTCCACTCCACCAATAGAGCCTTGAAGGCCTTAATTAAACCATCCCAAAGAGAGTCTCTGCCTGCTCCAACAAAAAGAGGGATCCCCAAGTATCTGGTTGGTAGCTTCCCAATTTTAAAGTTAGGATGACCAAAATGGCCAATTGTAAAGGTTTAGGAGTGTTTATGAAATAAATTTATAATTTGGATGAATTAATTATTTGCCTCGATTGATGCAAGAGCATTAAGACATGCTCCATTCTCATGATATAAAAAAATAAATTATGTTTGTATATACTTTTTAGGGCCTATGGGGGTCATCAAGTAGCCATGAGATGCTTCATTTGTCTTAGAATAAGTTTCATAAGTTTAGTATAAGTTTTCCCTCCAAATATTCAAACTATGATTTGTAAGGGTTTGTGACCACTTCTAAGGGTAGGAACCTTGAGTAAGGGTCTTAGGTGTTTGGTACATGGTGTAAACACTTTATTTTCCCATGTCAATGTAAGTTTACATTATCACCTATATATAAGATACGTAGGTGAGGAAGAAACAAACATACATAATAATAGTACGAGGGAATTAAGAGAACTTTGGTTCTATCTTAGGATCAAACTAAGTTTTTACTCATTCAATAAACCTTTTACCATATAAATAGGGATAAATAAAGTCAATAGACATGTATATATGTCAATATAATTAGCCTTTGTATAAAAAGGGGGAAAGTCTATGGAGAAGTAGGATTTAGTAAGAAGAGACCTTTAGACCTGTAAGGAGGATTGTATGTATATAAACTGATTAATAAAGATGAGGTTGATATACTTTTCTATATTTCTATTAGGTTTGTATAGAAACACAATAGGTTTCAAGATTTCTTGAACAATAATATGAATAAATAGAAGCTCGAGATCATTATGGATGAGTTTCAGACTATGTATTATATGTAAGTGCATAAATATCGATATTATTTTAATAATATTAGGGGATAAAATCTTGTTTAATTTTTTACATTGTGTAAAGGTTGATTACTTCATTGTTTCATTTAGCTATGTCCATGGTGGTGACTTGGTCAATTAATTATGTTGAAAAATATTCTATGGATTGTGCTTTATGTGACTTTGATGATCAGATTTTATACATCAATTATGATGTTCATACTATGTAAAATAACCAAACATAGAAGCTCGAGATCATTATGGATGAGTTTCAGACTATGTATTTTATGTAAGTGCATAAATATTGATATTATTTTAATAATATAAGGGGATAAAATCTTGTTTAAGTTTTTACATTGTGTAAAGGTTGATTACTTCATTGTTTCATTTAGCTATGTCCATAGTGGTGACTTGGTCAATTAATTATGTTTTAAAATATTCTATGGATTGTGCTTTATGTGACTTTGATGATCAGATTTTATACATCAATTATGATGTTCATACTATGTAAAATAACCAAACATGGACAAGAATGATTGCAGAAGAAACTTGAATCGGTCTTGTCAAGATGGATCCTCTATTCGATAATTGCTCAACTGAGTAAGTTATATATTGTAGTAACGTAATACAGAGAAATTGATAGGATATGAAATAATTTCCAAGTCTTGTATGAAACTTGCTAGAGTCTATCCTATTTTGGTATGGCCTTGAAGGAAATAGATAATTGGCAGGTCTACATTTGTTCATGAATGTGTGGATTGAACATAAAAATGACTTGATAAATTGATGGTTCAATGATTTACCAAGTAGAGTAAGATTATGTAAGGATGCATGTAATAGGATGTAAACTCAAGTTTGGTCTTTCCTTTGATGTCACTCTATTCATATAATACATGGATAAGTCTTTTAGCATGTGAATAAATGATGTGTAAATTCAATGCATGGAACATGTATCATGAAAATAAATGAAGATTTAAATGATAGTTAGTTTTTGTCATACTAATTTAGTCCTAGAGCATAGAAATATATATGCAAATTTGAATGATTCTTGGTGCTTTGTCAAAGTCCAATTTATGGACAAAAGAAACAAAAGTCTAATAGCTTTATAGTTCTCATGCTACATAGGACTATGTAAAATTAGAATTAGGGCAAGGATAGTAAATGGATCATATCTTAAATTTATCCAATGAAATTTTTTAAAGCTTGGATATTAGGTGTGCCTTTGAATTATAAATTTGATGAATCTAATTAGATCTCAATTGGTTAGATATCAAGGTAGATGTAGACAAAATACAGTCAACTATTGAGATAATTTAAATTAAAATCCTACAAAATTATGTTCGAAGGTGTATTGACTAAAAATAACAAAATGAAAGATAGTTGAAATTTGGAATTTATTTTGAATATTATTTGGATGAATCACTTGATAAATTGGTGCTTTACTCTATACAGTTATTCCTGGGTTGATAAAAGGTGGTAGTCTTTTACAACTATATATAGTTATTTGAAATCAAGAATATTTTATGACTTATATTAGCCTTTTGGTTTGAATTTTTTTTATATAATTGAGGTAGAAAGGAATTTAAACAAAAAATATGGATCATTGAAGCAAAAATATGGAGAGAAGTGGCTCAAGGAAGGGGATGAGAACACCAAGTTTTTACACAACCCAATGATGTCAAGAAGGAATTTGAATCATATTTCCTTAATCCTAGTAAGGGATGGGAGAAATTTTGAAGTAATATCTAGAATTTGGGATGAAGTAGTGGCTTATTTTTATGAACTACTTACCAACATGGAAGCCTCAAGATTATAGGCTCACTCCATAAGTATCAAGTGTATTCCTAAATTAATTACTACAACCCAAAATAACATGCTTATGGCTACCTTATTACATGAGGAGATACGTAAGGTTGTTTTTTTCCATGGGTTCTTGATAGATTTATTTCAGTCCTTCTAAGATATTATGGACATTAAAGAGAAAGAAAACAATGTTCAAGGCAAAAATGGTAATCTTACTTACCATCATGTCCCAGAATAGTGGGATTCAATATTAACACTTAAAGGGTCCCAAAGAGTCTCTAAAACCCCTAATGTGCCAATAAATCCTAAAACTATCCACTCCATCTCTTCCAACTTTTATTCAACATACCCTCAGTTTCCTCCTTAGAAAGCTTAGTTTCTTGCAAAAGAAAAACATAAAAAATTGAAAATATAGCTACCTCATTACCAGGCATCTCTTTTTAGGGGAATTTAGTCCCCTAACATTCAAATAAATGGCCTTCATGGTGGGGAAGAAGGGTCTTCTACCCCCCGCTTAGCTTGGACAAAAAATTGCTTCATAGATCTTTGTTTGCTAGTTGAAACTTTTGCCTCAATTTGTTTGGATGTCAACTTTTTACCTCTTTTATTTTCTCCCCCAAATTTTGGCTAAGATAGTTTGCATTCCTTTTTATGCATAGATAAGATCTTTAAAGAGTTAATCTCTTCTTCCTCCTCATCTTCAGAATAATCTGCCAAAGGAGATAGGTGCATGTTTCCTACCATTCCCAAAATAGCTAGTTTGGAACCATGTTTTATTACCTCTTCACCCCCTGACCTTTCACTCAATGATAGAATAAAGAATTTGAACCTCCTTTGAGATGAAATTTCACTCTTTTAGCATCATGTCTAGTGAAATTTTATTACCTCCTTCTAGTCTTTATTTGAGAGTGATAGTTTTCAAGGTGTCAATAGAGCTCCCAAAGAGAACTTCCAGATTACCTTCCATAATCATTTTTTAATAGTTTAGATTGGGAATATCTAAGGAGTTAAGAACTTATGGAATGGGAATGAGTTTTACATTCCAATATTGAATTTGGGGTTTTCTCAATTCCTTCATGGGATAATCCTTTATGAAGTGCCCTACTTATCTACATTTATAGGATCTAGAGGGATCCTTTCCACATCAATATTTTTCTTCTATATCCCCTTGCAAGTTTTTAAGAAGATTGTCTCTAGAATCCCTTCATCTAAATCCAATAGAACATAGACTTAGGCATAGGATGTCGTAACTCCTAGGGTTTTTGAATCTATTTTTATGTATTCCCTAACTTAAGAACCAATGTTTTTGAGATATTTCTCACTCTAATATTCCATAGGGAGTCCATACATTTGAACTAAGATGAGGAACTTCCCTTTTGTTGAATTTAAAGGGTTAAAGTTGGGATACTAGTTTTGAAATCATATCCCAACACCATCCAATAATTAGGGTCCTTCAAAAATAATTTCCTCCTTTTTAGATGAGGTACAAATCACCATAAATAATCCTTTAGGAAAAAAGTAACTACTACACCTAGGGCCCTAGTTGTTCTCTACCCAATTTTGCATTGCTCTTATTGCTAGCCATTTTCCTACAGATTTCCCAATTAGGCCTCTACATTTTAGAATCACCACACTCTCCAATAAGTCCCCATTCTAAAACAACATTTTTCATTCCATAGGTATCCCTCTTATGTCATGTTTTTTAGGAAAGTCTTATTGGACTGGAGGGAGCCCCCTAATGCATTCTTCACTATTTTTTTGGATGTTGGAGTGGACCCAAGTTACATTCACCCCTATTGGATTTATCAAACCTTGAGGATTATGGAACCATGGCGTGGATCCAATAAACTCATCAATATCATCCTCCTAATCTTATTCTCCTAAAAAACCCTGAGCATCCTAGATCTCTTACCATAACTACCTTTTCTAGGTCTTGTTGATTGATCTTCCTACACCCTTCCCTTGAAAGTTTCATTTCCTATGCTGGTGTGTTTCTCATTCCATGAATTTTTTTATAACCATCCTATTGATATATTATCCTTACCATGAGGTATAAATCAATAATCTTTCACATCTAACAAGTAAAATTGGCTCAATCTCTCTTTAATCAAGCCTTTATCTATAAAATCTTACATGTGTCTCTTTTTTTTTTCATTCTCCATTGGGGTTAGTCTATAAGCTTCCTTATTGGGAAAGATTTATCCTTGCACTAAATGCATGTCATGGATGATGCTTATCATGTGTGGCAATTCATCTATAAAATACTATGTCACAAGGTTAGCATATGTATCTAATAAATTATGAATTTCAATTGGAAGTTCATTACCTTAGTTTTAGTCACATCTGATAAAGGTTTTAAAATGAAATAAAACATGTATCCTCTTCCCTTACTAACTTCAAAATTCTTTTCCTAAAACACTTAACACCTTTTAAATACCAACCACTTCTTATCCTTTATCCTTTAATGGACTCAAGGTGAAATTATCTCCATCTTTTATGAGCATGTAAATGTTTTTTCTTCCATCATGCATAGCTCTTCCATCATATTTCCATAACCTTACCAAAAATGCATGACACATTTCCATGGGCATAATATCACATATAACCTCATCTTTATACAAACCAATTTGATAATTCACCATGCATTCTTCATTTACCATCACTTGATGGCCTTTAATTAACTATGAAACTTGGTGTGGAGTAGGGTGTAACAACCTTTTCAACCCATGTTTCTTCACCATTTCATAAGACACTAATTTATCTATCTTCCACTATCGATGACTAATTTACAACACTTACCTCCATATTTTAAAATAGTATGGAATAAAAATTTCCTTTATACTAATTCAATCACTTCCTTGGCTAGTTTCAACAACATTTTATTCATAATAAGAGTTCATCCATGTTATAGTTATTTCATGTACATTGGAGATCCAATGCTTTATTCATCACCATGATTAATATGAGTTGTTACTTCAGTCCTTCTATGACTATTATGAGGTTTTTATAGACACTCAAAATCTCTTTGTCCAACATACTTATTGCATTTAAAGCATTTACTTGTAAAGCCTTCTCCTCTTCCTCTTCCAAAATATTTTATTCCTTTAGGAGAATAAACTCTTCCTCATATTTGTATTATAATTTTGAGAGTTAATAATCTATTTAATGCAATATTGATGTCCTCTTCCACCATCACCTTTTCCCCTTCTTATTGAGGTATGAAATCTACTTATAGATTTCATCTATTGCTTCCTTGAAACTTTATTTTCTTCCTTAAATACACATTGATAGGTGTCTTCCACAATTTTCAAGTTCAACAAACCAATCTCATATTGAATAGTAATATGTATCCCATTCACATATCTAGATACATTCTCTTTGTCATCCTTTACATTCGGAATGCTTATAATGTGCTTATAAAATTAATTAGCATATTATTTAATACTCTTTGTCTCAAGTTCTTTAACTTCATAAATAAAATCATATGATAGTCAGAGGGCAAGAAATTAGCCTTCAATTTTTTCATTATTCTACCCCATGACTTGATTTTCTCATTACCTTTCATCTATCTTTCCATTTGCACATGATTACACCATAGGGATGTATGACCTTTCAACTTTGTGCATGAAAATTTAACTTTATTGGCATCCTCCACTAACTCATAGTCAAAATATTTTTCTATTTCTATGATCATATCCATAAGCTCTTTTGAGTTCAAGCTCCCACTATCAAAAGGTGTGTTTAGCTTTTGTTTACTACCAAGATTTTTAACTGGTTTGAGAAATATAGTCTCAACTTCATCTTCAATATATTCTAAATCAAATACTTGAGCTCCTCCTTGATCCCTTTATTCTTCATCTTCATGTACACATTTAACATGCATTCCTCTCCTTTCTAATTCTTCTATGGCATCCAGTCTCACTTGGATTCCTCTAATTATTTATGTTGAGTCTACAACTCTAGGTGATCTATCTCTTTCACCTCTTGTGATGGGATTACCTTCATGTGGCATATAATCATAAAATTTCAATTTTATTTTTCACAACTTTCCTATGACTTAACTAGAGCCTTTACACACACATCATAATAAACACCAAAACCTTGGCTCTAGTACCAATTGGTGCAGGTGGAAGGTATAGGGGGGCATATTAATGATTACCTCATTCCATATTAGTGATCCTACACACTTAAACACATAAAGGATAGATGTAAAACAAATAAAATACTTTATCAATTTAGATCAAGATAACATTACATTAAAATTAAGAATTTGGAGATTAAATCCCTCATTACATTTGCAGGATCCAACTCTACTTATTTCATTAAGATCTCCTCTCTTCTTTGGATCTTTCTAGGTGACCCAAAAATATTCAATTTAATCCATAAGTTGTCTTATTCTTTAAAAAATTATCCCTGTTCTATTTATCCTACCAATAAATCCCTATTTAACACTTTGCACGAGATCTCATGTTCTAATTTCCCCTTGATTTTTGGAATTTATGTTTTCTCTAGTTACCTGCAAGTTTTTTTTGGGTGATTAATGAACACATGCATTAATTATTTACTTTGTGATCTGATTTATTATTTTTTGAAAATTAGATGTTTAATTCCTAAATAATAAATGGGTTTGAGTAGATAAAATTAGTAAATAATATGCAATATACAAGCTATTGATTTGTGAAATTTGATTGTAATTAGGGCTTTTCTAAAAATAGTAGTGAGAGAAAGAAAATTAAACTTATATGATTCTATGTTATTCTGACTAAAATAGGGTCTATAAATATGTGTGTAGGCTTGGAAGACTATCAAAAATAGGAATATTAATTTTGTTTCTTGATTGGATAAGAGCACCAAAAGTGGGACACCTTGGGTTCTATCACTATAGTCCTATCTTAGTGATGTTGTCCTAGTGATCTAAGCTTTATAGGTGTTGTGTTTCAGGTCTGTGTGACCCTGCTTATGAAATATTGAAGCCTGTAAGTGTGTGAATCTTGTAGTGCACCTGATTTAGTCCTTAATACCCTAGGTCCTCTTTGTGCTTGAAGTTGAATGTAAAATTTAGATAAAGGAGAGGAGGGGTTAATGTGTGAAGAATACACTAGATGCACTTCACACCTCATATTTAGGATCGCTACCTACATACCAATACTCTAAGGAGGGATCAAGTTATATGTAGTTCTCTCATTGAAGTGCTTGGTGCAATAGTGTGATGAAAATGTAAGTAAATATGAAACTGGGTGTACTTAGAATGACTAGGGACTGGTGTAAAGGTTTGAATAAGCTTGAAATACTATTAGATGGTTGTATATAGAGAATAGGGAAAAGAGCTTCAGTGTTCTTGCTTGTATTCTTGCTTCTCTCTTGTAAATGAGTGTTAACCCTTCTAAATGGACTTTGAATGGCCTTTTATTGGGGATTTAATGATCATGGGTTAAATGAATTCATGTTAGGCCAACATGAATTAAGATAAGGATTTAGATGAATGTGACCATTAGAAGTAAAAATGCACTTGGATAATAGTGCCAAAAATAGGACACCCTAGGTTTCAGCACTGTAGTCCAAGTTTGGGTGCTTTTATCCATATTTGATGGGACCTAGGGGGATGGATTAAGCATGGAAAGAGAAATTTGGGTCTGTAAGGGTTTAGTCAAAGAGGCTATGTATAACTAGGAATTAGTGAAAACATGCCTATGAGGGTCATAAGAGCAAGCAAGATGGACTTATGGATTGGGTGTCATTCGCCACACTCAAGTTACCAAATTTCACATTTTATATGACTACATTCCCCCCCCTTTATTATAGTGATGTAGAAAAGTGAAATATTAGGATAAAGGAAAAATAGAAAGCATACTTGAACTTACCTATAAAGGTGAAGCTCATGGATTTGGATGTGTGTAGAGAAAGCACGATGTGAAGTGTGAATCTGTAATGAAAAAACATAGAGTAAATCAGTCCCTACTAGATATTTTAGATCTAAAATAAGAATGTATAAAATTTGGGTAAGAGAGAGAGGAAGAGAAAGGAATGAATACACCTCATTGGGTACATAAACCAATACAAAACCTATTGTGATGTTGGATTGTGCTAGGTGTGTGTTGTACCAAAAGTAATATCATAAACAGAGCTGAGTGATTAATTCCCTAGAAGTGGCTCAAGAATGCAAAGGTAGGCCCTTTGGCTCCATCATCACCTAATAAGTGAAGCTAAAAAATCATGTATCAATTGATGTTTGGAATATGTGTCTAATTCCTCTAAATAGGTGGCTCAAGAATACAAAGGCTAGTTAGTCCTTTAGCTCCATCATTACCCCATGAAGTGAAGCTATGAAGTAATATCAGTATGGAATAGATGTCCTATGAGATGGATCTTGAAGCCCATGAATGTACTATGATATAACAATGTTGGCATAGATAGCCAAATATATTCTAGAAACTAGGTCACTTTTGGCCATTTTGAAAGATGGAGGCTAGGCTTGTATGAAAGCCACTTCTAAACTAGTACAATAGGCTTATGTGGAAGCTAAGTCAAAAACTTAGGTACTTGGGAAGTTAAGCTTGTATGAAATCCAAACTTGAAAAAGGATACCAACCACTTATAGATGGAGTAAGGCACATAATTGCTGAGAAATGCTTGGAAAATAAAGTAAACTCAAAAAAAGGGGGAGGATCAATGTGTTGTGCACATTGCTCATAATCACTGGTGTCTGGAACATAGATTTTGATCTATAAGTTATATCAGCTACCTAATCTTGAAATTATAAGTGAGATCCATCATGTCATGCATGATGCCCCTATCTCTAGATTATCTAATCAAAAATTATACTAAAACATGTTGAATCTAGACTGTACTGAGTTGACAAACCTGTGACTAAACTCACTTTTTTGTCTATTTTTGGAAAAAATGATTTTTTTAATATATGGATAGGAGTGATGAAAATAGGATACCCTTCTATCTATCACTATATTCCAACTTTGGTTTTATTATATAGGGCTAAATTTGGTAACTATTTTGGATCTCTATTGTCTACTTGGTCTGTTTTGCCTAGTCTGATGTCTAGATTCTATTCTAAGTGTTTTAAAAACTACTTTTTAAACCATTAGGAGCTCTAATATCTATGATAAAACCCTTGTTTGTTTCCCCTTATTTTTAGGGTAGGAATGAAGACATTACAATGACTACCCTCAAAAGAAAGAGCCTTGTAATTGTGTTATGTTGTATAGATATATGATATACCAATGATAATTGATAATATATCTTGAGATATAGCAAGGTTTTTATTGAGAGATTGTTAGATTAGTAGGGGTATGCCTAGATAGATATAATAATGTAATAACGTGTGCAATGTATTAAACTAGAATTAAAAGTGTTAGTTGTTAGTTGTTAGTAAGGAGGGATGGAGCATGATGTCCATCATAGCTTTTAAGAAAGCAAGGAAATGCATGATATAGATCATGGCATTACAAATAGGAAAAGTAATTAGGCAACAAGCATACAAAGAAATAATCAAGAATCATATAAGAGTGGCCAAACAATAAAGGGACATGGGCACATGTCACTCAAACTAGAAAGCAAGCATACATATCATGTTCAAATGCCACATACACATATAATTAAAACAACCAAGTTAGCACAAGGGCCACAGGCATATGGAAGAGTAAAAATAAAGGACATTAGCAAATGTCCTAAGGAACACACATGAATAGAAGCAAAGGACATTGGCAAATGTCCTAAAACACATAGAAGGCATGGAACAAAAACTGATAAAATGCAAACACATCAAGCTACGCTAAGCAAAAAAGGAAAAAATGTATATATTGGAAGTACAATTGCATCTAACTAATCAAGGCAAAAAGTGAAAGTATGCAAAACATGTTAGTACAAGACTAGGTATATGCTAAGAAATACACAAGTATAAGATAGTAGTGAGTGTCGATATGGTAATCTATGTAAGCTTATTAAGTAATGTATGTCAACATGATAACTAGAGTGTGTAGTGTAGAAATGACATAACCTAGATGGTGTAGTCATGTAGAAGATGCCCCCAGTGGGTATGTATATTGATGTGTGTCTCAAATGTAGAAGTAGGATTCCCCCTCAATGGGTAAAATGAAGTAATCAAGGATCTAGATGTCACTGCACACACTCAAATAAGATCAAGTGAAGCATGGTAATATAGATAAATCAAAAAATAATAGCATAGAACATCAAATGTAAGTCTAGCATTGTAGTAGCATAAAGCATGGATGATGCATATAATCACAATGTTTTTATTTTTTAGATATATTTTAACTATGTAAAATAAATAATGTACAAACAATGCTAAAAAGAGACTATGTACAAGCATATAAATAAATCAATATGTACATGATAATATAAAAGACTAGGCTGGAATGGGGAAGGGATCCAAGTATGGAGCCTACTGGGGATATAAATGGAGGAAAGGGTCATGGCCATCATATGTTGTTGATGTTATGTTTATGATTTCATCGTGTTGAAGGCAAACTGAAGGTTGCTCTGGTGGTAGAGATGCTTGACTCTGCTCTAGGGTGTTTAGTCCTGCTAGTAGACAACTTCAATGGAATTGGTGGATCTGGTGCTACTGGTGGTGCTATAATATAAATAATGCCTCAATATTATAGTTTATCAAATCTATATTTTAAAGATGTACATGAGTTTGTATCATGGCCTATAATCCTATGAAAATTATAAAATGAGTGACAATCCTGATGTAATAATCTATTGATAGATCTATGTCATACTATAGGTAATTGATCAATCCATGATCAAGTAATATCTATAACATAAATAATGGCTAATGTTGTGTGCTACCTTCCTAAATCTAAATAACTGTCTCTATATCTATAGAGGTAACCATGTGAATTGTATGTGCCAAGTGATATGTCTATGGTCGTGAGTGTGGATTATATCTTACAAGTGTAGTGTGAGATGTTAAAAGTGATGTAGGATGTGGTATGAGAGCTCTATAGTCATCTCGATACTCTCCTAGGCCAACTGGTGTAAATCTCAATCCACACAAATAATCATCTGAGTGTGGGTGTTGTATCATCATCTGAAAAAACCTATGAATCTATATCAACATCATGTACATATGATAACTAAAAATTTACCATAAGGGGTAACTATGATATGAGAGTTGCATCATCTATATTAGTGGAAGCTGGTACTACTACAAAGGTATCTATAACTGGTCGAGTAACTATGGAATTAATTGGAAGTATTGGTATTATTGTCAGTGATGGTGAATGTGTAACATGTGTCAAAATTTTGACTAAAGGAGTAGTTGGGATAGCTAAAGCTACTATAACTAAAAAAATATCTAGAGCTAAAGGTGTGACTATAAGTTGAGGAGTGTTAGTCTCTCTAACTTCATATGTATGTATTTGATTGAGATAAATGCTATGAGGGGGTAATTGTACTATGAGATATGGTGTCCCATCTGGTAAAATAGTTAAAGATGACTCTATAGTTTGACAATACCTGAATGGTTGGTTGTCTATTGGACATGTGTATAGATATCCCTCACAGAGAAATTTAATACATCGATGGAGAATAAAAGGAATTACCCCCATAGTGTGTATCTAGGGTCATCCAATTAAAAGATTATAGTGGAGAGAACCTAGCATGACCTAGAACTATGTAGAGAGGGTTTTTGGTCCCACCATGATATCTAAAGAAATAGTGCCCAATATTTGTCAATGTATATCATCAAACCCTCAAATTTTATTATATGGTTTTTACATGGATGCCAAATCTATGCCTAGGGCTTGTAAAAATGTGATATTCCATATATTCAATCTGAAACAACTATCAATAATAACTCTCTTGACTACATTGGTTTTGACTTGAACTTGTATAAATAGTGGCAAATTTTGATCAATAACTATCTGAGAAGTCATGTCCTCACTATCAAAATAAATTACATCTTCTATAGTTTTAAAAGTGTTGACCATTGATGCAAAATAAGAAGGTTCTAAATTAATCAGCATAGAATTCTGAGTGAGTGCCTAATAAAGAATGTCCTTGAATTCATTAGCTTTTTGAAGCAGTTCTAACATGGAAATATTAGCTAGAGTGTTTCTCATTTGATCAACAATGTCATATGTCTTGTGCAGATTTGCCTGTGTAGGTGGGTTGGGCCTAGGATGGGTAGGATCCTATAGAAGGATGATGGGGCTCCTAGCTAGGTGGAGCAAGCATAGCGGCACATCAAGTAATAGCTCTAACTGCATTATCTACTATCTATATAGGAGTAGTAGTTATGGGAGGAGAGTGAAGATAATTGATGGGTTGAGGTGGTGGAAGGACAAAGGGTGTCAATTGGGCTCTTTAGCGATGGGTAGTGACCTAGGGAAGAGAAAAATAGACCATGCAATAGGACTCGACATAGGGTAGAGGCTCCAAGGGAGGTGATGCAAAATATGTATTAACATTTTTAACAATAACTTGCTTAACATCATCTCATATAATGAAAAATAAGTATGAAATGCAAAGAATGAAGCCTTTTACTAACATATGATAGACTTCATAATTCATGTACATGATAGGGCCCATTATGGTTTCCTTATTATTTGCAAGAAATGTAAGAAAAGTTTGTAAATAAATGAGCATCATTTTTGCAATTTTATTAAGTGTAAGGTGATAGCTCAAGAAGCAAAATAGGAGCTAGTACATGCAACTAGGGATTTTTCAAAAATATTTTTGCAAAATACTATGAATTTTTGAAATTGAATTTGAATTTTTGAGTTAAATATACAATTGAATAATCTTAAATTTAGTGGAAAATTAGTGATTTAATGGGACCTAGTAGATGCAACTAGGGTTTTGGAAAAATAATTTTTTTGAAAATTATTATGAATTTTTGAAATTTGAAGTGATTTTTTTATTTTAATATGCAACTAAAAATTTAGAAAATAATTGGAAAATTACTGGGAACTAGTTGATGCAACTAGGATTTGAAATAAATTTATTTTAAAATTTACTAAAAAAATTTAAAATTTGAGAGGAATTTGTTATTTTAATATTCAAGAAAAAAAATCAAAAATTAATGGAAAAAATCAGCTAAGAATTTACCCTAGGGTTTCTAGGTTTTTTATGTGAAAGTCAAAGTAAGTCATGTTCACTAAATGATTTATTATTTTTGGGAAATTATATGTTTAATTCCTAAATAATCAATGGGTCTAAGTAGATAAAATCAATAAATAACATACTAATTTATGAAATTGAACTGTAATTAGGGCTTTTCTAAAAATAATAGTGAGAGAGAAAATTAAACTTATCTGATTCTATGTTGTTTCGACTGAGATAAGGTCTAGAAATCTATGTGTAGGCTTGGAAGACTATCATAAATAGGAATCTAGAGTTCATTTCTTGATTTCATAGGAGTGTCAAAAGTGGGAGACCCTGGGTTTCAACACTGTAGTCTTATATTGGCATTGTTGTCTTGGTAATCTAATTTTTTTGGGTTTTGTATGTTAGGTCTATGTGACCCTACCTATGAAATATCAAAGCTTGAAAGTGTGTGGATCTCATTGTATACCTAATTTATTCTTCAATACCCTAGGTCTTCTTTGTGTTTGAACCTGAATGTAAAATTTGGAGTAAGAAGAAGAGAGGTTAATGTGTAAAGAATACATTGGATTCACTTCACACCCTGTTTGTGGGCACACTGCCTACATACCAATACTCTGAGGAGAGATCAAGCTATATATAGTTCTCCCATTGAAGTGCTTGGTGTAATATTGTGATGAAAATGTAAGTAAATGTGAAATTGGGTGTACTTGAAATTACTAGGGACTGGTGTAAATATTTTAATAAACTTGAAATATTAATGGATGGATCTATGCAGAGAATAAGGAAAAGTGCTTGAGTGGTCTTATTTGTATTCTTGATTCTCAATTGTAAATGAGTGCCAACCCTTCTAAATGTACTTTGAATGGCCTTTTATAGGGGATTTAATGATTGTGGGTTAAATAAATTTGTGTTAGGTTGACATGAATTAAGATAAAGATTTAGATGAATGTGACTATTAGAAGCCAAAATGCACTTAGATAATAGTGTTAGAAATAAAACACCCTAGGTTTCAGCATTATAGTCTAAGTTTGGGAATTATTGTCCATGGTTGATGGGACTTGGGGGGATGGATTAAGTATGAAAAGAGTAATTTGGGTATACAAGGGTTCAATTGGGGAGGCTACAGATGATTGGGAATCACTGAAAACATGCCTATGAGGGTCATGAGAGGAAGCAAGATGGATCTATGGATTGGTGTCATTAGCCACACTTAAGTTACCAAATTTTGCATTTTATATGACTACATGATCATAACCACATTAAATCTCTCTTCAAGAGATTTATATTGATACCCAAAATAATAATTTTGGTGTTACCATGCAAAAGTTTTGGCCACTTAAAGATCCATGTGTCATCTTTTTGTGTGTCTAAATTTTAGATATGGTTGTGATTGCATGGGATCATGCCACATAGCATTATCTTAGGGTCTGTGTGTTATAGAATCCAAATATTCCTAATGAATTTTATTCTTCCCTATGGAAAGATGGAAATAAACAACTTTGATTATGATTTTTAACACATCTACAAATAGTGATCCCACCATTGACTTGAGCTATGAGTAGGCTATGATTATGAAACTGGTCATGATCATGGGATTTTAGGTTCATGTGACTACCTAAATACTCCACAGGGGAGTACCAAGGCCATGTATACCATGAATAAGAGAATAAATATGATGGGATTACAACTTCCCCCCATGAACTTGAAGTTAGTTTTGACTTTCACTAGACCATCATCTTGTGGTCTTGTACATGAATTCCAATAATCCTATGAACTCTACATGGATATGCTCAAATTTATAATTTACTAAATAATATGTTGGGTCCAATGATCTTCATGGAAAAAAATACTAAGCTAAAAACACTTGTTTTTTATGGCCACCTTATATAAACATGTGGGTATAAATGGTTTCCAATTAAACTAGAGACTATGGTTGTTATTAGACGTAGGAATTTGAAGTGACCACCAACACATAGGGATATGTAGTCCCTATGAAAATAAATACTTATACCATAATAAATATAAATAATACAAAATTCCCTTGACTTGAGACTTAGACAAATAGAATTTTGGCCACTCCTAGCCTTGTGACTTAGAGAAATAGAATATGGTAGTGATGAATTTTCGATTGAGTTGAAAAATAAAATGTGACCATTTAGACCTATGACCTCTATGAACCTCAAATATAAATAATGTGAACCTTGGGAATCTAAAATGTGATCCAAAGCCAATTATTGATATTTTATAAATTAAAAAATATTTTTGGGTGCTGTAAGCTTTCTCTTACACCTTGGATGCTCCTGCATAATGAATTGTATAACATACAATAAAACCCATAAGGGTGGTTTGAATTTTAAAATTGAGGTTATTAAGCATGGAGACAAGTCTAGTAGATTTATCTAGTGATCAATAAATAGTTTGATTGGGATAATAAAAATATTAGGCACATACTAGGGAATTCCTATAGGTGACTCATACCAAATCAAGATGGCTAGGCCCATGGAAGGAAAATGGATAGGAGAGAAGGATGTGCAAGATTCATATGTGTATTCAAAATTCATGTAAGGTAAATATATTAACATTATATTATGTTTAATATCATATTTGTGTGTCTACAATGGATTTGGACTCGAGTGCAGACCAAAAATGGTAGATATATATCAAAACTTGAAAGAGCATGAAAAAAAATTTATCATAGATCCTATCATTCCAAATACTCATCAACTTGAAAAAATTATTGGATATAGTAATTATTCCTAGGTGGAAGAGTTACCATTTCAAATGAATCATGAGTATCTCAATGCTTAAAATCATCACAATGTTGTAAATCAATTATAAAAATATCATAAAAAACATTACCAAGAAATTAATCAAGTCATGAATATACAAAAATATACTATTGAAAATGATTAAAGTCTCAATTACCATGTGCTTTAAGTGAATGATCTTAATAAATCGGTCAATAATATAAAGCAACCATGATTGAACCTAGTACCTTATCACAAGGAATGCACATAATTTACTATTTTTTTAATATCCCATGCATAATTTTGAATAATATACTTGATTACAACATGATAACTTTTCCACATATCAAGACATTTGTTTTTTATTGTTAGTCTCAGAGTTAAATATCATTCAAAAAAATTGACACTTTTCTTTGAGAACCAAAGTTTGGATCTTATTAATTATGATGATATTGAAATTAGGAATACATAAAATAAAATTTAAAGTCATAAGTATCAAGATACCGATACCCATAATATGTCAAAAGATAAAATTTATCATAAACTCAAATTAGTAACTACGAAATAAGAACATAAAATTAAATACACTTCAAATTCATATACCCTAATGTAAGTTCCCTCAATTCATAAACACCAATCAACCTAATTATCGATGGCACCAATTTTAAAATAAAATTATAATGGTCTCAATACCTTTAGAGAATGTTCACTCAATCTAGGCCTTTCTCTTCCATAGAAAATTTTGTGTAAGATCTTAAAAATGTAGTCCTAAAAAATGTAACTACACCATTGGCAATGTTTGTATAGATTCATAATCCATATTTTAAATAGTTTGTAAAACTTTTCATTTATTTCATAATATGTGGACCAATTCCTAATAACTATATGTGTTAGACACACATTGGGATGAACAAAAACTTACATATGGCATAATTAGGAATAATTCTTGAATGTCTTGGGTCCCATTTCTATGTTATAGTAGACTAGATTGTTATGTATTTGATCAAACAACATTGTTTCATAATCAAATATTATTGGCTTGTGGTAGTTAAGAACACTTACTAGCACTCCTAATTTATATTTAATCACACAAATGTCTTCCTCATTTCCAAATATTTCAAATAATATAGACATTATATGTTGAAAATACCACTAAAAACTAGTGACCTCAAAAGTCTCAGTCACACTCTCTTCCATGTACCTCAATTTGTGTGGTATCCTTTCAAAATCAATTACATTTTTTTGCATTTTTATAACACTTAATATTGTTAATATATGTCAGTTATGATATCTTCATATTTATGGATTTGAGGTTGGTTTTAGTGTGACTAAATGTGTTTTTAATACTATTAACATTTATGTCTAACACAACCTCTCCTTTACAAATTTTAATTATTATATTCCTTTCATCATAATGTTCAAAAATACATGTAATGATGTTAGTTTTATTAAAAAATAAAGGACTACAACCTTGACCATATCATATTTCCAAGTATTCTATATAGGTCTTTCATGTTTAAACCTATTCCATATGATGTAGAATAACTCTTTACTATACAACCTAAAATTAAGGTTTCTTTTAGTTTCCCTAATGTAATAATAGTTATATCAAATATTTATCTTGGCCTCATTTATGTGTGCTTTATTAGATTGACTTTATGAGGCCATTTAGGGTTTTAAATTATTCTAATTTTATCTTTAACCCATGATTAAATTGACTAGATGATTCCATCTAAACAAGAATCACCATAAGAGAATTAAACGTATATTATTACTTGACAATTATAGATTTTGTTCAAAATTTGATACCTCATGACCCTCTTTTCTATTTGCACTATTTTTCCACTCTATCAAATGATTGGCTAAGCTCTTTGAGAATGTCTTGAAAATGCTTCGATATTCAGAATAATAATTATATTCTAAAATTCATAGGGTGGTGGATTTTAATTTATAAATTAATATAATATCCCCTTTTTTTCACCCTTGAAGGATAATCAAGCCTTAATTTCTATGACAAACCTCCAAACTCGCACATGTCATTTATCTCATTATTTGGCCTTACATTATTAAGTTTGATCATGTCAAATCCATAATTATGTCAATATGTCAAACAAAACCCTCCTTACTTTCTTTTTTCATGCTTTCAATCTTTGTTGCCTTATGTTAATTTCCATAAGCCCAAATAAGCAAAGAACATAGTTGATGTAAGTCTTTAGCTTCAAGATTTCAAATTTAACATCTATTTTATATTGATTCAATGGGTGATGAACTAAAAAATGCACCTTTATCAATATTATAGACTTAACTTCTCTTCATCATATAAAAAAAATCATAAATGTGAACTTAGCAAATTAGGATATGTTTCGAGCTTTCGGGCTTAAACTCTTTAGAAGTGAAGATCGATGAGAGAACATGAGAAAGTCCTCTCACTATTTAATCTTATTGTGCTTATGGTCTTATCCCGTCTTAAAAATAGATCTAAAGAGTGATTAATTGAGTGATATCTTCTCATAGTTAACTCTATCATTGATCTTATAGATTTAGTGTTTCTATTTGCTTAGACCAAAAATTAAACAATCAAATTAATGCATGTATTAATATTTACAACTTAATGCTTATGAGCTTGATAAAATTTTATATCTGTAAATAAAATTTTATATCCCTGGATATAGATGAAAGTCCAACTTTTAATTTTTTTTGTTTTTCCCCTTTTAGCATTATGCCTTTCGACTCAACCTTTTTTTGAGAATCAAACTTATATTTTACCTTATCATTTATTTGTAATTTGTGAATTTATCAAATAAAATGATTACTTGAATGGAAAAAACACATTTTTCAACAAAACCTAATACTTAGATAAATTTTGATTGAAGTAAAGCACATTTACCAATTGAAACATGATAATTTTAACAAGTTAAACCTAAAACCTAAAAATTTGTATAGTGAATTTTGAAAGTTAATATTGGCTCCAAATTGGGAATAGCTACCCTATGGGTGCTCATATATTGTAGTTTATTACATGTTGAGTATATTAAACTTAAACAATCATTTGTTATTTATATCCAATTGAAATATTTTTTTAAACATTGGGATACATTCAACAACACAAAGCAACCCCTCATAATATTTATGTCACAAATGATCCAAACACATACACAAAGAAAACAAAAATAAAAAGGATTAAAATCATTAAATTACCATAAAAATGACAACACAATATCAAGGGAAAACAAAACATATAATACATTACAGTGGAACACACAATAAATAATAAACACACCTTATATAAACTATATAGGAATTAATAGAAGTTTTTAAAAAAATTCCCATTCATAAATAGATCTAAGAATTCTCTATGGATATCTTGCAAAACAAATGTGTTATCACCTATTATAGTATCAATGAAGTAAGAATAAATCCACAATGGGTCAAAATTTACATGCTTACCTTTGTCTTCATACCTATTATACTATAACAAAACTATGTCCCCCAACCTGAAGTATATGAAATCCACCATTTTATCAAACAATTTTTAAAAAATGTTCCTTGAGCCTAGCATTTCTTTCACAGGCAAGTTTCTTATTTTCATCCAACTCAATAAAATAATTCAATACCATAGTTATGGTTCTATATTATCCCACATCCATTTCTTGTAAGAATTTAAAAATAAGAAAGTTGAGTCTCAAGGGTGTATTTACCTATATTCTATATACTAACTCATAAGGTATTTTTAGACTAGACTTCTTGATATTGATCCCATTTTCCCATATTAAAAATTTGAATTTTTATACCCACCTTTTCTTGTTCACCTCTAATGTTTTTCTAACCATCTTTATCAAATTATTATTACTTGATTTTTCTTGCCTATTTCCTTATAAGTAGTAGTTATATGAATATGCAAGGTCTATACCATACTCATTACACATGTTTGATAGATATGAAACTCTAAAACATCAAAATAATTTTTATTATTATCATCCAAAATTTCTCCCTAATGAGAGATACTCAAGCCACCTCAATTTTGGAATAAGATGGAAACACCTCATATGTTGTGGATAACAATTCTAAGAGGTGAATCTCTAGATTATGGGATAGATCCCATGTACAAGACCTAAAACTAATCACTAACCTACTTGATTTGAAGGAAAAGGTATATAATGAGATTAAATATTACTCTAATTAAGGTTATACACCAATGTAAAATCCACAACTTACTTGAACTTGCACTATGGAAAATAACTACAAAACTGATCTCAAAATCCAAAGTCCTAATAATAGTGTTTCAATATGAAGGTAGAATGAAATGTATCCTTCAAGGTAGATGACTAATAGGCCTGATAATGGGCACTAATAATCCTCCTTAAAATTAAAACCATACAAACTACCAGCTACACATCGTATGCCCTGATAGAAAGTAGATTGCTCACACAAAGCATGAAAGAGATAGATGAATGCAAGGAAAGAGAACTATTACTTATGATTCAACAACAAAACTAATTCATATAGTTAATGTAAAACTCAAAAATCTAGAAAAAAATTGAATTATTTATTATAAAGGCAAATCAATATTCAATATAGTGGGGCTTCACCATACCAATGTGTGGATAGATTACAAATGCCAAAAAGGCAACATATATAGAGCAATGAGGAAGAGAGAGAGAAGTGGTGTATAAATAATAAATTAAAAAGTGTTCCTCATGAAAGATCTAGTCAAAAACAAAAATTAAATTTTATAACAGTTTTATGAGACCCTCTTTGACATGTGTTGCATTTCTTGATCATAATTTTCAAGGGAGTTGTGTAGGAGAGCTCAATGATTCATCAATCTTTCAATTTTGCCCATCTTGGCTTATGAGGAATGACAAATAGCATTCATTGATCATTAATTCACTATGAAATACCCTTTATCTTTCATTTGACACCTTTCATCAATTTTAATACCTATTACGCTAACATTTTAGTGGTGATCATCACATAGTTCCTTAGGTGTCTTGAAACTCATTAGTTCTACTATGCCTCTCGTTGCTCAAAAGACTCAAAACTTGATTCCATACTCATGAGTGTACTTTATGTCCATGTAAGTTTTATATTAGTCATAAAATAATTTAATCAACCCATTTGGATACATCAAACACTCCCTAAAGTCTCATCTTGCACCCAAAGCTTGTCATTTTCTTCAATTCCTTATAGCCTTAAAAACACACAAAGTTCCTTGTGTAGGACAATGTATAGATGAAATTGGTAAAATAGGAAGTATCCATTATTCCCTTATATCTCTATGTCAATTTTCATGACCCAAATATGATTGGAATGTAATTATTTACCCAATCTCTCTCCAATTAGACCTTAATTAGGTCTCTAGGCCTAGAAACTGAGATTTTGATCTAGACTTCTCCCACACATGTCAAACCAAAAATAATTGTTTGATTAAATTTTAGGAATCCATGACCATGATCCATTTCTAAATTTTTTCTTCTGAATCCTTATGTAGATAGGTGAACCATGAAATGGCCAAAAAACTTAGCCTTTCACAAGCCTTTTTCACATTGCCTTCAACAATCAAACTTGTAGGAGCACTTTCAGGGTGACATGTGCAAATTTTTAGACCTAAAGAGGTATAATACACCTAAATACATCCTATCCAATGTTATTTATATTACCATGAGGTAAAATACCCTATTTTGAGTTTAAATCCTTACAAAAAACATAACATTTAATGTGTTCATATAGTTGTAGGTACCTAAACCAATCCTTATATCTCTATGTCATTTGAGATTGCTCTGTAGTCTTAATCATTGTTCATACAGGTTAGGGACCTAAACCAATCCTTGATGCCATAACATTTGAGTATTTATATCCCTTCACCATCCCTAAAAACCATTTGACCTCATGCATGAGTTCATAGTCACACTGAGCAAGAAAACCTTGGTCTTGAACTGTAACTTGCACCTAGAAAAGGCTTAAGAAGGTCTTATAGGCCAAATGGTCATTTTTTAATCTTGATCTACCTATGGATACTTATATATGCTCTATGAAATAATTATGCACTTATTATTTCCCTAATATTCCTAGTTTACCTTCACCAACCCACTTTTCTCACAACTGTACACACAAGCCCGTGTGTTTGGTCTTAGGCTTACCAAGCCTAAACAGACCTATCAAACTTGACACTATTTTAATTAGGTCTAAATATCATATTAAAGTCATGATATCATAATATAATAATTTTAAGTGATTCCATTTCCTTAAAACCACTTTATCTTTTAAACCACGCAGGCGTCTTTCATTAAAACTAGGCAGACCTATAGGACCACTTGACTATGTGACTATAGAGTTTTAAAGTGACCTTGTCTTGACCACTTTCTTTGATAATTCTATTTAGGTTTGATTTTTTGATTCCCATTGATTATATTTAATTTTTATTCACCTAAAATCCAACCCCACTATCATACATTGCATCTCCTCTTCAAGTTAGAAAAGCAACCTGAGTTGCTCAAGCAATCTTATAGGTAATCATTGGGGCCTTGGTTGCATTTTTAAGTTTAGGACCTATTCCACAAGTCACTAAACATTTCAATGGTATTTATCATAATTTTTAGGTTTTATTGTCTTATTTTTTACCCTCTAAAACTTCTTCAATACCTTACATCTTCACAAGTATATATCTTCTCTTCTTGTATCTATTTAAGACATGGTTGTAGATGATCAAAGTTGATGTGTTTTTGACTCACTACCAAACCATACCTCCTCATCTATAATTAAATAATCATTTAAATTTTTTTCATCTCACATGTACACTTTTATATGTTCTTCATGTTAGCTTAAGGTCTCAAACTATTCAAACCTTGCCATTCTGCCTGTAGGTGTTATTGAGGTATCTTGGGCATTGGGTTTTAAAGTCACACCTTCTCCATTGATTTTGAACCTATCTAAGTGTATAAAAACTTCATTACATTTACCCTTTATGCCTTCAAAATGCCATTCTTGATGCACATTTCAATACATTTCTCATAAAATCCAGACCTATAGGTTTGCATTTCTCATGCCTTAAGCCTTCACATGATGCAAGCTTGATCTTCTCAATATTAAGAATGTCTCTTTATTTCCTCTTTACCTATATCATGAGGTCAGGACCTTCATACACCTTTGATAATGCAAGATTAAAAATTCTCAAACTATTTTTATGCAAGTAGCCTAAACACAGTCTAATTGGCTAAGAACATGAATGTTATTGGAGGACTAGTACGGAGTGACCAATCATATTGGAGAGCTTTGAATGAGATGAGAGGATGGTAAAAACATTTAACCATCCCTTGTATATATTAATCATTGTCAACTCATCCAAAATTTCAAGTGCAAACATATAGCATGTTTCACATGGAGACTTCTCTTAAAGTCCCTGATGTTCACATGTGTGAGTTTATGAGGTTTATCAGAGTCTGTACAAGATTAAGCAAATGGCATTCATGAATAATGGAGCCAAACATAGGTAAACTAATAATTATTTCAAACAACTTATAATATATTATCTCATGCTCTCTAAATAATAAATAATACAGGAGTTTACAGTTAAATAGGAAAACTCTTTCCTATAATTAAGGAAATCATATCTCCTTAAATCTCTCACCCAACTCCCTAATATAACTCATAAACCTATAAGCGATATATTGTTATAAATCATAATAATATATCTTGATAATATAATCTATATTCTTAATATTGTTTATAACAATATTATAGATTATTACAACCAATTATAACTAATCAATTACTATTTACCTTTTATAAAATATCCACAATGTAAAATATAATCCCAACATTCCCCCCCATAGTTTTTACATGGTGAAAAAACATTCACATTCTCATTTTTAGTATGCTCACCCATTATAGCATGCCTATTTGGCTCATGACCTTACTACAAAGAGAACCTCAGTCCTCCCATGGTTTTACATGTTTACCACAAACCTTGATATGAACAGGAACTTCCTTATATCTACTATTTACCTCCTAGTGGTTTTTTGGATCTCTACCACAAACCCTTTTAAGACCCATGAACTGACATACATTTGTGTTTTTGTCCTTTCACAATGTTTTTAAATCAAGGAATAATGTTTGGAATTTGCACACAATTACATATCTTGAACAAGCATATTCTTATGTTCTTATTTTACAAACATACAGTAGAAATGAAAAACACACCATACTATATATGTCACCAAAACATTGGTGTGACCCCATCGTTGGTGACTGATGAGAGGTCATTGAAAGACCTCCAACCTCTGTGTATCTTTTAGCCTCTAGTAAGTCACTGCTCACTTAGGTGGTATGTTGATGTAGCTTAGGTACATGATTTTTCTGAGGGAAATCCCCCCCATAATATAGATGTCGCATATAAGTGAAAATGCATATGTTACTCTTTTTAACATTTTTATGAATTGACTCTTTTGACATAAAATTATCTTTGATGACAATTTAAATATGTACCCAAAAAATATTGACTTTAATATACATGACTCTTTTTTTCATTTTTGACTCATAATATAACAACATACATTAATTAGAAAATCCCTAACTAAAGGATTTTGACAAATAATGTACATATTTAGACTCAAGAACTTAATAATGATGACAAATAAAACATATGACTTAATTAAATAAAATGACTATACGCTAGAGATTTATTAACACACAAATAACCCTCAATGCTATAACAATAAATGGTATTGACTTGATTATTAAGATGTTGGACCAATATAATGCAACCTATACTACTATATGCTCTTTATCAAAAAAAGCTTGACTCTTTTACAATGAAGTATTGACCATAATGTGACAAAATTTTAAAAACAATAATGACATATAAAATAATAATAAAACTCAAACATTACCAAAACCTAAATGTACTTATTCAACCTAAACTTATATATAAACAAATGACACCATAGCAACTTAAATTTAATTTGACACATAACTAAGTTTGGAATTTAAACAATTTATAAAGACATACTAATAATGATGACCATATGAAAAACATGGTAATGAATATTATTTGAATACTTAGTATATCACCATACGAATTGCATACACAAAATAGCTGGTCGATATACAATAGTGGGCAAGGCAAGAAAATGAATGTAGATTGCATAACATGTAATAGATATGAGTAGATAATAATAAATCATCACCAAATATGAATCAAATAAAACACATTTTTGATAGATCACAAAAATATGACTTATTATAAGGTGGACTACATATTAAATTAGAGTCGATGGTGCATGTAGATAGGAAATCTATGTCCATCGACCACGAAAGTGAAAATATCAAAGTATGAGCAAATGAAAGTTGATTCTCCATGATTGTTCCACATGGGATGCTAAACTCCATGACAAGACAAATAATATTGTACATGAACAACATGATAGAAAGATCTAAGTGGACAAAAATCAATGCTTGGCATATTATAATAGTTGTGTCATTGAATGGCATGAATAATGCTACATAATTTTATATGAAGCCAACATGATCAATAACTCAATGATAGACCAAATTGTCACGGCTAGGTAGATCATAATGCTAGTAGAAAACTTTGAAAAGGTTCTTGTACAAAATATTAAAATACATAAAATGAACAAACCAATCCACATACGTAGACACAGTCCAAGAAATTGACTATAATGGTGGTGAATGATTAGGCTGATATAAAACTATTAAGGCATGCATAATCTCACATAAAATACATACAGTTTGATTTGGAAATGCTTGATGTTGAGCATAATATGGAGAAAAATATCAATCACTTAAAATCTCATCATAAACTTAGTTAGGAATGAATTGCTCTTATCAATGGGGCAACCATAAATTATAAATTCCCCTCACATTGCTCAGAATCTCACCATGCTCTGATACCAAATGATGAGGTTTATTAGAGTCTATGTAAGATTAATCAAATGACATTCATGAATAATGGATTCAAACAAAGGTAAACTAAGAATAATTTAAAATACCTTATAATATATTATTTCATGCTCTATGAATAATAAATAATATGGGAGTTTACAATTAAATAGGATAACTCTTTCCTATAATTAAGGAGATCATATCTCCTTAAATCTCTCACCTGACTCCCTAATTTAACTCACAAACCTATAAGCAATATATTATTATATCATAACAATATATCTTAACTATATAATATAATCTACTTTATATTTGTAACATTATTTATAATAATATTATGATAGCTTATTACAACCAAATATAACTAACCAATTACTATTTACCTTTCGATAAATACCCACAATGTAAAAGCTAATCCCAACATGAGTTTGATGGAAACAAATGTGGAATGGTTGTGCATATCCATACATAACTTATACAGTACTCATCATGGTCCAATGAGCTCTAAACTACATGAAATTGGTGTAAAACATGAGCATATGGGGTTTACTAGGAGTTTTTTCTACCTATCTTATTAGTGATGGTTCATATAGCTCAGCCCCTTAAACCCTTAACTATTTTCATGAATATTAATCCCATGAGGGATCCCTCTTATGCCTAAGATAATTTGACCCAATTTCTCTACATATTCATGAACCAAGCATAAACTTCTAACCTTCTTGAACTTGTGAAGAACTTGACTAGGATTTTTACTAGTTTTTTGCATTCGTTGACCTCTTTGCACCTATGCAAGTTCATTTTACATGTGATAGACCTGAGGAAGTTAAAAATACATTATTTCACACATTTACACCTAAAAGTGAAACATCATGTTCATACAAGTAACTGAAAACTACCTCTTTTGAATGATTCTCTATCTTTGGAGGTTAGTTTGAAAATTTATCTGACTCTGACCATTCTATGACCACTTCTTAACACCATGCACATTATAACCTCTCTCTAAGTGCTTATCTTTATGAAAATAATTATACAATTCTTCAAATTTGGCTTAGAATGACTTAATAGGCCTTGGGGTGCATTGACAAATATGGTGGAAGACAAATACTACATGGTTAGATGACCTTAAAGGCATGATTACAACTCATATGATGACTCATCATGATGATATAACCTTGAACACACATGACAAACAACATTTTTTCTTGGATGACCTCAAAACTATATAAGTGCATAAAGAGACCAAAACCTTAAACAATACTGAACAAGGATTTAATTGACCACATGAGGGATATTACAAGACTGATGTGACCATCTACAAGCTTGGGAAGCCATATGAAAAAGTTTCAAACTATAGGGGGTTGACCCTTTTGACCTGGGGGTCTAAAGTGGTTAATAGTTACTATCTTGATAACTACCCCATATCTTATGATGATATTATTCTATAATAACTCCATAACAAATTGATGGGTTATTATCTTTGTGGGAATGGATTCAACCTATTTGGTAATATAGTTTATGGTTACCTAAATCCACTTGTATCCACTGTAATATTTTTCTATGATTTATTCTATGAATCCATTTCCTATGGCTGAAATGGGGATTCTACCAAAACTTTCCTTACTAGGAGAGCACTTAAAGATTTCATCCTTCTTACAAACCTCTAACAATAGTCACATCTTCTAACCATTGTCACTACATATTTGAATATAGTTGGAAACTAATATCTTACCCTAATAATCTTGTGGGCAATAGTCTTAGTTGTATAATAACCCCCACATAATCCTCCATGTAGTTTTATCAATATCTTTTGGGACTCAATTTAATTCACACTTATCATTACAAATTCTTTAGGATCTCTCAAACCTAATCCATTTTATTGTAATAATATAATTTTGTGCTAACATATTTAGGGATCTCCTTTAAACCTTACGTCATATTTGGGGGACAAGACAATAGATTGTTCAATATTATTAGTAAAATAAAAATTATCATTGTATTTATTATTTATTTCCATTAAATCTAAGTTTTACTCAGACACTAACTTTTTCAAACCTTGTCCTCTAACTAACTTTGTAGTTTGAAATTTAAGATCAAATTCTTGGAGTTTGTTAACCCACTAGTATCTTTCCCCTAAAGGTTCAAGCCGAGTTAGAATATCTTTCTCCATATTATGAGGCTCATATGATTTCAATATTGCACTCAAAATGAAATATCTAAATTATTTGATTATTTTAATTAATGCATATGCAAGTTTTTCAATTATAGTATATTTTAACTAAACATGTTGTAATGCTTTATTATATAATGTTATGGGTTGCTCTTGATCTTATTTATTATTATATAAGAGCACAAAAAATATTGTTTGATTAAAATTTAAAATAAAACATATAAAAACTCCTAGGGTTGTCTTGATTATTTTCTTAATATTGTTTAAAAATTGGTTGGCATGGTCAACCCATTCAATCACCTAGTATTTCTTCAACATGTTTTTGATTAAGATGGTAGTCTCATTAAAATTAGGAATTAATATTTTGAAAAAAAAATTCTAGTAAAAAAATGGCAATATTCATTTTTGAGATTGAGGTATTACTACAAAATTTATATCCTTTACCCTTTTGGATCAATTGTGATCATATAATTAGTTACAATATGGCCTAAAAGTTTCCATGTTCAAAAATAAAGACTATTTTCTTAGGTTTTAATGATATTCCATATTATCTACACCACATGAAAATGATCTCCAAATGGTCCAGACTATTAGACCTTTTCTTTGAAAACACTTTGACATCATCGTAATTAACTACAAAGATATCCTTTATGAGATTAACAAAAACATAATCTATAACCCTTGTTATCTAAAAGGTTTCCCCTATATTCATTAAACCCAAAGGCATTCTCACATAAAAATATGTCCCCAAAGGGTTGGTGAATGTTGTCTTATGCCTTTCATATTTTTTAACCACCACTTGGTTATATATTGAGAAACCATCCACCATTGATATGAGCCATATACTTGTGACTTATTACAATAGATTATCCATGTTAGGCAATGTATATAACCCTTAAGGGGTGTTTTATTTAGATTCCTGAGATCAATTTAAAACTTTATATCACCTTTTTTTTTTCCTTGCGATCACTAAGTTAGCCACCAAGATGAGTATTTAGTAGGTTTTTGGATACCTCCCTCACTCAGTGTTTTCATATTAGATTCCATTTTGGTTGCAAACATGGGATTAATAGGCATTTATTTTTTCTAAAATGGTTTTCCATCTGGTTTCAAAAGAATTATATGTTAGTACAATTATTCCTTGTATTCTTGTAACTCATCATAAGGCTATGCAAAATAGTAATTGTACCTTTTAAGTATTTCAAGAAAAAACCTACTCATATTAGTTGAAAAACATGTTCCAATTCTAATAAGTATAGGGGCGACCATTATTCCTAGGTTAGCCTCCTCTAAATCTTGATCCAAAGGAGAATTTATTATAAAAAGCATATCTACAAGATCAAATGCACTTTCAAAAATGATCAATTCCCTTGGGATAGCATCACAATTTTTTTGAGTCATTTCATTACCCAGCAAAATATCCTTATTCTATTGCATTTTTATATAAGGTTCCAAATCAACTAATTAGTGTTCAAATTCATTCTTATTTTTTAAGAACCTATAGATATTATACTTATCATTAAACACTTTACAATATGGTATGTTATCTACAAAATATATAGCTAATACCTCTACATTGTAAGTAAATAATGGAGCCATGTTGTTAGCTTTGAACTATGATGATGTTATAATTAATTAGGTAACTAGCACATTATAAGCCATTTCAACAACATCCAAAATTACATTCATATATTACATCAACCTTTGTTTTTTTGGCTACATAGACGTTTTTTCCCTATAAAACAACTATGAATCTCCTTTGACATTCAAGCATTTGATTCCATATTTAATGGAAATATTTAATCCCAATAGAAATGCTTCATATTTTTACAAGTATTGGTGCATTGTAAGTCTAGTTTGAAAACTTATACATAGGGACATGTCAGTCACATAAAAACACTCCTAGTATTGCACCATATTTAGGATAAACCCCATCAAATAACATACCCTAGCTATCATGGGTTTGTAGCTGCATGAAATTTGGTTAAGATATAGGGTCCACTATGTTGTCAATAAAAATTTTATTTCCTATAAAGTTCTAAAAATCAACATCATTTCATATTAATTCATTCAAATATCTCTCAGGATCCTATATCAAATGTAACACTCTATGTTATCTATTCATCATCATAGTTTCACCTTCAAATATAATTTTAGCACAAGACACATCCATCTGTATACTTCCACCTATTGATTTATCCCATTTCCTTGATAAAAACATACCCTACCTTAGAGGGAAGTCAACCATTACTACATCAATGATTAAAAAATTCCAAGAAAAGCAACACCTTATAAATCTAATCCCTTAATTTTTCCTAATATATGTACTTCCATTGAGTCAATTCCTTGACACTTGCCATGCATTATTGAAATCCTTATATCCATTTCATTCATTACTTCCAATGGCATTATATTGTTATAAGCTACTAAATCTAGCATGTAATTTTTAAAAAATCATCCATTCATTAAAGAAGTGTAAAAAGGTTTGGCATCTAGGTAAATTTCAATCAATGACATGCCTAAGTAAACCCGTTATACATATTCATCCTCAAACTCATTAAATTTAGGAGTCTTATTTACTTAATTTGCCTTTTCAAAAGGTATTGCGATGCATAAATATTTAAAAAATATCTCCCTATGTTTTGGGTTCCTTATCATCTCAATAATTGGGGCTTGTATATTAATTTCTCTAAGGACTTGAGCTATGTCACAACTATGATAATTGGGAATTGGGGTGTGATAGTTGGGAATTGGGGTATAGGTAACTTCATTACTACCAGGAATATGAGATATTTATTTATGCTATATGGCTCAAACTCTTTCTTGGACACTTGGTTGAGCACTATGGAAAATTCATTTACCACCTTTGGATGTTTAGGCTAATAAATGACTTTGGTATTTTAGGTTATAATACAACATTAGTAAGGATGGGCATTTTGACCTTGAACTTATGTACATAATTTTTATGTTTGAAAATAAGGGAGCATAAATTTATGAGTTGGGAAATAATATTTAGTAGGCTTTAGAAACAAATTTTTCTTAGTAAGAATTATAAAATCAATGTGGATAATATTAGGCTTTGGATAAGATAGGATTTTAGCTTTATAATTTGGAAATACAACTTTCCCATTAACTTGTTTTGGCTTAATTCTTAAATTATAATCACTATTGACCCAAACAAAAATAACATTAACCAAAGTTTGAATATCTTCATTTGAATGCATTTTACCTTTGTACTTATTTATCATTATTATACTCAAGTAGTTAAGATCATGTATTTGTAGATAATAAATGTTAACCATATTAATGACATATTCTTAAAAATATAACATGTAAACTAATATCCCATTATCCATTTCACCTCCTTCATTTTTAACATCATCTAACTCAACTACAATAAAAATAACACATTGACAATGGGGCATAAAACATGTGTCACACTATTCAAAGTATTGTTGTTCACTAATTTCTTGGACAATAATAATGAAGGTATCAATATCATCCATTTCAATAGGTTTGAGATCTTGTATTATCTCCCAAAATAATGGCCTATTTCCTTTACCTTGGCCTTGATTCTTATCTTGGAAAAATCCTCTCTCTTGATTAGGTGGTTTATCCTAATTAATGGCTTATTCGAAGCAATAGGGAATCCCTCATTCCTTGAAACCTTATATGTAAGATATTTCAAATCTCCTATCATATTATTCATATTTTCATTCATAATCATAGGCTTTGATGCTGATTATTTTTAAGGAGCAAGTAACTTTACATCACCTCTCTTAAAGGGCTTACTAGTAACACTGATATTATTTTGTATGTTCATGGACATGGTGTAAGTTTGTCTCAAGTTGATTGGATTATTGTCCCTAAGATATAAACCAAGCTTGGCCTCCAAATCATCACAATAAATGAATAAACACGTGGATTCATCAGGTCTTAAATTATTAAATACTAGCATGAATTTTACAAATCTATTTATGAAGTCTTACACACTCTCATTGATATTATTCCTAATGATATTAAGTTCTGATATGAGGAACATGGGGTTAGTTTTATCCCAATAATGTAACTTGAATGAATTTTTGAATTCATCCCAATAATCCATGCTTAATTATGTAAACTTATTATACCAATTCCCTAAATTTTTTTATAGTGCTTTCATAAAGGCTTCTCATCATGTCATCTTCATGTTCTATATCATATTCATCAATGACCTTGATGAAAGATTTAGGTTTTAATCACTTGATATAACATTATTCCCAGAAAACTTAAGAATCATCTTTCTCAAGGATCTAAAAAATTATTAGGGAATACAGGTATGCCCAAGAAAATAATTTGATTGTATATTTGTAATCATATAGGAGGATGAGGTTGTTGGATTTTATAACTAGGTTGAGTATTATTAACTAGGTTCTTCATAGGCAGATTTAATTGATTCAAATTTTGGTTCATATTTTGATTCCTAATTAGATTATTATTTATAGGGTGCATGAATATTTGCTAGTTGTGCATCTTTGTAATGCAAGAATTGTTGGACACTTCTAAATATTCTACTATACTTATAGAAAGTCTCAAATATAAAGGATCCTTATATTCCAAACTCAAGGGGTGACTTACTACCCAAAAATTATTCTTCTTAGAAAATATTACATATCAAAAATGGAAAAGATAGCTCCCTTATTTGTTTTGTGAATAATGGGTATGAATAAATACTTTTATTCCTTCTGGTATATATGTCAAACACATGAAATTTACTAATTGAAGGTTTTTTTTGTCTATTATTATGATCATAATTATTTAATTCTTTAGATGACCACTATGTAAATAATAGAGAAGCCAAGCATAAAGATTTGTAATAATAATACTCCGTTGATATATTCAATAGATAAACATACATTTATATAGGAAAGCCTGCTCATATAATCTATGAATCCTAACATAAATCTACTAACTACTCACTAACAATATACAAGTTGTTTGAACAACTCATAACACACTAGTCTAATTACATAGGTTTTTTATATTATAATACAACCTCACTAATAATGCAATATAACCCAATAACTATTTACCATATCATAGATTATAAATAACCATGTGATTACTAAATTCCAAACATTCCCCCCTTAGTGTGAATATGAGGAAAACATTAACTTGTACTGCAATTATTGCCTATGTTTGCTCATGTTCTAGATAGTTTTCTTTTTAAATAAATCCAACAACCTCTGGAATGGTTTTACAAGTGTGTTACCAACAACCACAACATGATGGTTTTTCAAATGGTTAATTGATAACTATGAATATCACGATGCTATAATACTCTATCAACTCTCATCACTATCTTACTTCAAGGGAAAATATAAATAATAGCTTACATATGGAAGTGAACATAAATGAACATCTATTATTATTATGAAATACATTGAAAAAATAATGCAACTAAAATCCATACCAAACAACTGAAACAAATGTCACCAAATCATATTGGCCTTGTCATTGGTGACTGATGAGAGGTGCTACAAACTTCCTTTCTTTATTTCCTCTAACCTCCTTCATAAGAATTTGCTTACTTAGTCGATGAATATTTGAAGCACAACAATTTCCACATTGGGTTTATTTCCCCACTCAATGTGAAACAATACATTTTTATAAGACATCGGGGTCATCTAAAAATACATCCTTTTATTTGAATCTTGACAAATATGACACACTTTAAAAGTGACTCTTTTGACATTTTTAAATCTTTTGACACTATTGACGGACTATTTGGACCACTTAAATTAACTCTAAACAAAAAATCAAAATTACAAATTTGATTTAAAATAATTACTAAGATTTTTATACTTCGAGATATAAAACTATTCATAATAAATTGACACAACTGAATATTGACTTATTATCAAAACACACCCAAAAAACTATGAAATTATTATTACCCCAAAAATGCATATGGCAAAAGACTTACTTTTCTAATATATGTTGGCAAAAAATATAGAATGTGCAGGCCCAGGTGGGTAGCAATCAGTATGCATATAAACTTGTAATTATAGCAAGCTTAAAACATAATCAAACAGGGGAGCAAAGAGATAGTCTAAAACACACAAAATGCATATACTGAATGATTCTAAAAACTCTTTTATAAACTAATTTAAACTTCCTTATATAACTAGCTACAACTGTATATTAAACTCTTACAAAAAAGCTCTATTTTATCCTTCTTGCTCACTAATGGTTAATGATCTAATTGTTATCAATAAACAACATTATCTTACTCTACCTACTTTGTTCTTTCTCTATATTCTCTCTTTTGTATTTTTATCTATTTTCTACAGTTTGTTACTACACTATATCTCTACCTATTGTTGCATCTATTTTTTTGTCTATTACATATAGTCTGTTGTTGTGTCACTAACTTCTATTTTTCTTCTCCCTATGAATAATACTACGTCTCTCTTAAAAATTTTGATATAAATTTACATTTGTCTTTTTCCTTTTTTGTCTCCTTTTGATTTCTCTTCCACCTAACATGTTTCCCCAAAAAACTCTGAACAACTGGCAAAATTCAAAATCAAACCCCTATATTAAATTCCTACAACAATGTGGGGTTGAGGAGGTAGTCAGGAAAGGTGGAGAATAAAATAATATTTTATCACTCCCCCTTATTATTGACTTTCCTACCATAGTATATGGAACTTTCCTTAACGTTCAAAACATCCTTATAACTTCTCTTCATCTACCCAAATGCTTTTGCACCTCTTCTATGAATATCTGGAGCTTTGTTACTAAAGTTTGTAGCTCTATTGATGGAATCTATAGCTAGATTGGTAGAGTCTGTAGCTATTCTATGGACTCAATTGGTAGATTATGTAGCTAGACTAGTAGAGTCCATAATTGTGCTACAGACTTGACTAGTAGAGTTTGTAGTTATGTTATGGACTTAACTGATAGAATCTGTAGTTGACCTATGGGAGTCTAGAGATATGTTATAAGAGTTTGAAGCTAATTTGTAGGAGTCTAGAGCTAAACTATAAGAGTATAGATCTGACCTTTAGGAGTTTAGAGCTAGACTGTAAAGTCAAGAGCTGACTTGTAAGAGTATAAAGCTAGACTATAGGAGTTTGGAGTTGAATTGTATTAGTTCAGATCTTGACTATAGGAGTCTGTAGTTCTATTGTAGGACTTTGGAGACAACATAAACTTTGAAGGCTTAATGTTGCTGCATTAATAACCCCTAACCTTCTTCTTAAGTTAATGAAAGTGTCTTTAAACAATTTTTTAGTAAAAATATTAGGTAGTTATTGTTTTGAATTAAAAAAACTAAGCTCTATCACATGATCTTCAACTAACTCTCGAATGAAGTGATACCTGATTGTAATGTGTATACTCCTCCCATGAAAGATGGAATTCTTTGACAATATTATGGAGGATATTATTGGGGTTCTATATTTGTACCCTAGCTGAGAAGGGGATTGTTCAAGTCCTCTGCTCAAATCTACTCCAACATGGGACTGACCCTCGGCCATGGGTCACCTATCACAAGGTCATACCTCTGACGAAGGTTGGCTTCCTTTTGAAGCTATCACATAAACTAAATTATGACTAGGAAAAGGGAGAGAAAAATAGGTAACAATACATAAAAACATGTAAAGAAAGTGATGCACCAGTGATTTGATTGTTCATCCACTCTATTGGACTTCTAGTAAACACTAATGATATCAGATTTGTAACTCCAAATGGTTGTTTATGTGTCATTATTTCATGCAAAGGTTCACCAAATGGTCAAAACCTATGGGAATTGATGGAGAGGCATGATTAAAGGCACTAACCAGTCAAAATTTTCACTTTCTAGCTTTAATCAAATGACATTTAACACTAAACATGACCTATAAAATAATATAATCTAGTAGCTAGGTGAGATCAAGATTTGACAAGGGAGAGATTTCTCCCACATATGCAAATCAATCTAAATTTGACACACTCTACCAGAATAATAAAATCTAAAAAATATTCCTTTATTCATCTCAAGAGGTTACAAAGATCAAATTTAGATAGAGTCTAGTTATGCCCAAGAGAGGGATTACCAAGCTATTTTCGAGGCTTAGAAGCCTGTATTTATAGAAAAAGGGGATGGGAGAGAGAAGGAACTGAGGGGATTAAATGCAACCCCTTAGATGTGTTTGGAACCCACTCCTTGAAACACAATGGCTCTTTACCATGATTAAAATTGACATTTATGTGAATGTCATTTGACATTCATGCGAATGTCATTTGACATATGTGTGGATGTATTTGGCGTTCCATAGACCATCAAATTTAAGCTTGTATGATTTTTTTCTAATATTCATTTTGGCATCCCAAAGATTGTCAATGACATTTTGTATACCATATTTTATGTCCCATAGACCATCAATTTTAATCTCTAATGGATTTTTGCCTGAGGTTTATTTTTATGTTAATGTGAATGTCTTCTGTTGCAGGTCCAACTTTGAAGGTTTATAACTTGAAGTGCAAAAGTCATGGAGGCACCAAATTTGTAGGAGATGTTCTTGAAGATAAAAAGGAAGAACCCATTTGATCCATGGGTCTTGGGAGATTTCTAAGTGAAGATCTTAAATGCTTAAGTTGGTTGGTTCATTCATGCTTGCATGACATCGTGGTGATGGTCTAGTTTATTTGTCTAAGTATGGGAAACTTAGCAAAAAATGCCTGGGAGCCCAACTTTGCACATGTATATCTTCTTTTGTGATTTGGTGGAGGACCTAAAACTTGGCACATAGAAAATTGGGACCAAACTAAGCAAACCCATGTGATCATTTTCTCCATAAACTATTATACATGCGAGATCCAATGTTAGAAAATTGCCCACTTGGTTATGTTTGAACTCCTGTGAAAATGGCTAAGTATATAAATTTAGAAAATTTTGTTTGAGATGGAAACTTTGGAGCTTAATATCTTTTGATGAACTTTGGTGGGTAACCAAAAACTTGGTGCATATGTTCTCAGGACTAATGTGAACAAACCCATATGACCACTTTTCTCTAAAACATCCACATGTGGTAATTGTGACATCAACAAAGTACCTACTTAAAATTTTTGCCACTAGATCCAAAATGTCTAGATGAACACAATGAAGAACTAGATGAATGATATACACTTCCATACTTATTCTAAGCACTTTTGACATCCCATAGGGTCTCTACAACTCTAGAGTTGTCCTTTATAAATTGATAATTTACACTTTAAGTTAAATTAAAGTGTTTCAAAGCTTCTTAAGTAAAATGATCCTCCTCTTTTATCATTATATCTTTCTCTCAATCAAGAACATTGCTTAGTCTTTGAAAGCTTTGTATGTAGGCCAAAAATGGCCAATAGATATATTATCACAAAAAACCATGGAATCTCCTTGTTTCTCCTCATGTAAATCTAAAAGCATCTTTCTCAACCGTATAATTTAGCATGTTATTGCATTGGATGCTATTTACTCCACTTCAACTATATAAAGTGACACTATGGTTTATTTCTTTGAATATGAAAATATGGATCCTAAATTAAGATGAAATACATACCCCAAAATACTCTTTTATCATCAAGTCTATTGGCCCAATCATTATCCGTGTAACCCACAAGCTAAAGCTCATACATTGTTGAAATAAAACTCCATAATGTCTTGCTCTATTCACATACCTCAATATCCTCTTGCCCACTTTCCAATGTGTCTCCTTTGTCATCTCCATGAATCTAGATATGAGGGTGATTGCATACATGATGTCTAGACTAGTTACAATCAAATACATGAGGCTTCCCACTAAGCTCTTATACCATGTGGGATATGCATTGTTGATGCAATCATCCTTACACCACTTAAAGCTTATCTTAACTAGTGTAGATACTAGTTTATTGTCTAACATATTAAACCTCTTCAAAATTTCATTTGCATACTTATATTATCATATGAATATGGATTCATCTATTTGTTTGACTTCTATCCCAATAAAGTACTTTAAGAAGCCTAAATCAATCATCTCAAACTCATTCTTCATTGTTGTTCTGAAATCTTCAATGGATTGATTTGTATTTCTAGTGAATATTAAATCATCCACATAAAAAATGACAATCAAAATATCACCTTTGCTCACTTTGATGTAGAGTGTAGGTTGACTTGTGCTTTTGCTAAAACCATTGCTTAATAAATAAGAGTCAATATGATGGTACCATATTCTTGGGGATTGCTTGAGCCCATATAATGCCTTTTTCAACATATATACCTTGTTTTCATGATTGAGAATATGATATCTAGGTGGTTATCCTGATAAACCTCTTCCTCTAACTCTCCATGCTTTACCCATGTGAAATGCACTCCTATGTTACTTTCCTAATATGCATCCTTCACAATTTTGTTTGGTTGTTCTTTAAAGGAAAACCTCTCACCATTTGCTTCTTGTAAAGAAGTTTCAAACCTCCAAAGCTCAAATGCCCATACCTTGGATGCTAAAGTGTAGACTCATCTAATATCATTGTTTTAAATGTTGTTACGATCTCACTTTGCATTCTTAAATTAATATCCAATTGTTTGTCATATTAACTACTACAATCTACCTACTCTAGCCACTCCAATCAAATATGATGCATTATCTATTCTCAAATCTGACTTTGTACCCCTTTGGATAAGTTATCCTATGCTGATTAGGTTGTGCTTCAACTGGGGCACATAGTAAACATCTTGAATTTGTCTTTTATCACCTTGTTTGGTGCAGATAGAAATGCTTCCTTTGACAATGATGGGAGCCATCTCATTATTTCCCATCTTCACCTTTGATTTTATTATCTCATCAATGTGGTTAAACATTTCTTTGTTCCCACTCAAGTGGTTGCTATAATCACTATCCAAGTACCATGTCTCTTTACCACTTTGCTTTGTAATGTTACATGTTATGAACAAATTTCCACCTTTCTCATTCCTATTAGGTTTAGCCTCTTGTGTTTTGGATAAGTTTGAATTATTACTATTCATATCATACTCTTTCTTTCTACACTTACTAGCATAGTATCCATACCTATTATAATAATAGCATTGGATGCTACACTTATCATACATTTGTGTAGATGATCCTCTAGAAGTGTTATTGCTCCTTCCTCTTCCTCTTCCACATGACTCTTAATGGCTATGACTTCCACCTTCTTCACTACTACAAGTTCTTCCTCTTCCTCTATTATTTTATCCTCTCCCCCTTCCTTTCACATTCATATTAGTCTTGAATGCTTGCTCATGGGAAGAGGTGGCTAACCTATTCAACCTTTGTTCATGGGTTTGCAAAGAACCCATTAGCTCATTTATTATCATTTGCCTCAACTCCTTTGATTATTCAATTTCAACCACTATAGGGTCAAATCTGATAGAAGGCTCCTCAACACCTTCTCTATAATCCTATGATCTTCAAGGGTATCACCACATGTCTTCATTTGATTGACAATATTCATTGTCCTTGTGAAGAAGTCATTGATAGACTCATTATTTTTTATTTTTAGGGTCTCAAAGTCCATTATAAAAGGTACAACTTGACATAAGATTCATCTTATCACTCCCTTGATAGGCATTTTTCAAAATGTCCCATGCTTATTTGGAATGGACAACTATTGTTATCTTAGGAAAGATTGAATCAGCTAGTGCCCTTTTTATGTAGCTAAGTTCCTTGGCATCCTTTCTCCTATTCTATTTTAATGAATTTATTTGTTCTTGGGTTAATGAATTGAAGGCTAATAAATCTATAACCTCATCATATTCACCTTCAACCAACTCCCATAGCTCTTGAGAGTTGAATATAGTCTTGATTTTGATGCTCCACACATCATAGTTTTTTCCATCAAATATAGGGGATTGCTACCATGAACCAAAACTATTTGATGCCATGTATAAATAGGCTTACAACCTAAAGGCTCTAATACTAGTTTTTGGTAAAAAATATAGATTGTGCAAGCCCAGGTGGGCAACAACCAACAACATAAAAAAAATAGAGGAAGACAAAGTTGTAGCAATAAAACACTCATAAATTCATATATTAAAAAGTACTTAAAATAGATATTACAAACTAATTTAAATCCCTATACCTACACAGCTACAGTTTTTTACAAAAGACAAAAAATTTGTTTTCTTTTTCTATTGGATGCTTAGTTCTCTACAATCTACTACTACAATCTCTAGGTTCTATTTACTCGTCGCATTTATTTCTCCTTCCTGCTATGTTTTTTTCTTCTTGTTTGATATACACAATATGTTGTAATGATTTTATTCTTCTTATTGTTGCTCTATATTCTCTAAGCTTCTCTCTACCTACTGCTACATTTATTTTTCTACTTGTTACACATAGTTTGATGTTGTGTCACTAACTTCTATTTTGTTTCTCCCTCTAACTATTGTTGCGTAGATCTTCAACTTTCCAATCTAAATTTCTATTTGTCTTTTTTCCAGTTTTATCTCCTTTTGATTTCTCTTCCACCTACCATGTGTTTCCCCCAAAAACTTCAAACAACTAGAAAAATTAAAAATTCAAACTATTGCATTAAATTCCTATAACAATGTAGAGCTAGGGAGGTAGGTAGGAAAAGCAGAGAATAAAATAATATTTTAATAATATAACCAAAGTATATTGTTATAAATTTCACTATTAAATAATAATACATACAAAACTACTTTTGACAACATTAGGTGATGCCTCTTTTAACAACATGCCGAATAGAAATAAACCAATAATGGACATAGGAGACACATGACTCAATAGAGTAAATGCATGGATCTATAGAGAAAATTAAAGAGTATTGATCTTCATAAGATTTTTATATGCATAAAAATATAAAATTTACAAAAATTAACACTAAGCAAAATGAGCAAATCACAGTGTAAAATCATTTCAAGTTTTTGTTTTTTTTGTCAAACATATTTTTGTTAAAATATTATTCTTTCCCAACATGCCGAATAGAAATAAACTGATAATGGACATAGGAGACACATGACTCAATAGAGTAAATGCATGGATCTATAGAGAAAATTAAAGAGTATTGATCTTCATAAGATTTTTATATGCATACAAATATAAAATTTACAAAAATTAACACTAAGCAAATGAGCAAATCACAGTGTAAAATCATTTCAAGTTTTTGTTTTTTTTGTCAAACATATTTTTGTTAAAATATTATTCTTTCCCAACATGCCGAATAGAAATAAACTGATAATGGACATAGGAGACACATGACTCAATAGAGTAAATGCATGGATCTATAGAGAAAATTAAAGAGTATTGATCTTCATAAGATTTTTATATGCATACAAATATAAATTTACAAAAATTAACACTAAGCAAATGAGCAAATCACAGTGTAAAATCATTTCAAGTTTTTGTTTTTTTGTCAAACATATTTTTGTTAAAATATTATTCTTTCCTACCTACCTCCCTCACTCCACTAAACACTGTAGCCACCAACAGAATTTATTGCAATAGATTTAAAATTTAAAATTTGGATCCATTTTAGTTTTGGGGGAAAATGATGTGGTAGGTGAGTTGTCATTTAGAAGGAGACAAATAAAATATAAGACAAAGTAGAAAGTATGTATGTAGCAAAAATTAATATAGTAGTAGTTAGACAATAGATGCAGCCAAAAAGAACATAAGTGTAGAAATTAGGATAACATCTTGGAGAAATATTATAGCAGTAACAGTTTATAGTGGATAGAGAAGAGGAGAAAGAGGTAGAGTAGACAAGGCAAGAGAATATTGTTGTTGATAGCAATCAATAAGGAGTTTTTTATTTTTTATGTATATTATTGTAGCTATCAATAAAAAAATGTAATAGGAGTTTATCATATTCAATATATATATATATATATATAGACACACACACATTTTGTGTGTTTTCCTTCATCTTTGCCCTCCCCTATTTCAAACTTTTTTGTATTGTTTGCTTGCTACCCACCTGGGCCTACACTTTATTTTTAGTATTGTCTCCTAACAATAGTCCTTAGTCCTCTAGTTTTTCCAATAACTAGTAGTAAATCCCATAGGTAGTGATCCCATTTAGACATAGTAGCAGGCAGTTTGGGTCTATGGCAGCATCCTCCTACATTTAATGGAAAGAACTATGATGTGTGGAGTATTAAGATGAAGACTATATTCAACTCTCAAGAGTTATGGGAGTTGGTTGAAGGTGGATATAATGAGGTTGCAGACTTGGAAACCCTCAATGCATTAACCCAAGAACAAAGGAATGTGTTGAAGGAGAATAAGAGGAAAGATGCTAAGGCACTTAGCTACATATAAATGGTGTTAGCTGATTTAATCTTTCGTAAGATAGTAATAGTTGTCCATTCCAAACAAGAATGGGACATTTTGTAAAATGCCTATCAAAGAAGTGATAAAGTGAATCTTGTCAAGTTTTAGACCTTAATAAGGGAATTTGAGATGCTACAAATGAATGAGAATGAGTCTATCAATGACTTCTTCATATAGACAATGAATATTATCAATAAAATGAAGACATGTGGTGATACCCTTGAGGATCATAGGATCATAGAGAAGGTGTTGAGGAGCCTTCTAATCAGATTTGACCCTATAGTGGTTGTAATATAAGAGTCAAAAGATTTTATGCAAATGATGGTGGATGATCTAATGGGTTCTTTACGGACTCATGAACAAAGGTTGAATAGGTCATCCACCTCCTCCTATGAGCAATCATTCAATACTAATGTGAATATGAAAAGAAGGAGGAGAGGATAAAATAATAGAGGAAGAGGAATAATTTGTAGTAGTTAAGAAGGTGGAAGGCATATTCATCAAGAGTCACATGGAAGAGGAAGAGGAAGGAGCAGCAACACTTCAAGAGGAGTATCTACACAAAGGTATGATATGTCTAGCATCCAATGTTATTATTAAAAGAGGTATGGACACTATGTTAGTGAGTCTTAAAAGGAGTACGACATGAATAGGTAGAATTCAAATTTATCCCATACACAAGATGTTGAACCTAATAGCAATTAGAAGGTGGAAGCTTGTTTATAACATGCAACATTGCCGAGCAAAGTGGTAAAGAAACATAGTACTTGGATAGTGGTTATAGTAACCACATGAGTGGGAACAAAGAGATGTTCAACCACATTAATGACTCAATAAAATTAGAGGTAAATATGGGAAAAAATGAGAAGGTTCCCATCATGGGCAAATGTAGCATTTCTATCCCCACCAAGCAAAGTGATAAAAGGCAAATTCAAGATATATATTATGTGCTCGAGTTGAAGCATAACCTTATCAGCATAGGATAGCTTTTCCAAAAGGGATATAAAGTTAGATTTGAGAATGGTGATTGCATCATATTTGATAAAAATGGCTTCAATAGGTAGATTTCATCAGTCAAGATGATAACCAATCAGATGTTTTCATTGGGAATGTAAAGTGAGCTCACAGCAGCATTGAAAATAGTGATAGTAAATGAGTCTATTCTTTGACATATAAGGTATGCGAATTTGAGATTTGGAGGTTGAACCTTCTTCACAAGAAGCACATGGTGAAATGGTTACCCCTTATAAAAAAACAAAGTGTGTAAAGGATGCATATTGGGGAAGTATCATAGGAGTGCATTTCTCATGGGTAAAGCATAGAGAGCTAGGCTCCTTTAGATATGATCCATTCAAACTTATGTGGTCTAATTAAGACCCCTTCCCTATCCAATAATGTCTACTTAATGACATTCATATATGATTACAGTTAGAAGAAGTGGATGTATTTCTTAAAAAATAAATCAGAAGCATTTGAGACCTTTAAGTAATTCAAAGCCATGGCAGAGAAGTAAAGTGCCCACGACATCAAGATTTTGAGGATGGATAGAGGGGGAGAGTATATCTCAAATGATTTCATGAATTTTTTCAAGGATCATGGCATAAATAAGTAATTTATAGACAAGCATATACCATAGCAAAATGGTGTGGCTGAGAGAAAGAATAAGACCATCCAAGAGATGGCAAGGAGGATGATAAAGGTAAAGGGTTTGCCTAATGACTTTTGCATTGAGGCTATAGCAACAGTCATATATTTGTTGAACATTTGTCTAATGAAGATTTTTAGGGATATGTTCCCTCAAGAAGCATAGATCAACTAAAATCCAAGTGTTGAACACTTTAGAGTGTTTAGTTGTGTAGCATATGCAAACTTGCCCAAGCAAAAAAGGAGCAAGTGAGATGACAAAGGTGAGAAGTGAATTTTCATAGGGTATAGTAACCAATTAAAGGCTTACTAGTTATACAGTCCCAGCACCAAAAATCTCATAATCTATCAGGATGTTCAATTCATTGAGATAAGAAGAAGAGTATGTGCAAATAAGGGCTAGTGGACCCTTTATTGAATCTAAAACAATAGGTGGTACAACCACCAATGTACCAAGTTGTACCCTTATTTCATAAAGGGTTGATTCATCTAATGGTAGTAACCATCATTAATGTCAAGGAGTTGTTCATGAGTCAACATCATCCTCTTCCAACTCAAGTCAATGTCAAGCAAGGATAAGACGCTTGCAATAAGTATATGAGAAGTCAAAGTATGAGAAAAATGAAGATGAAACTATGAATTTTGTTCTCTTTTTATTAGCTGATATTATCTACTTTCAATAAGTAGTCATGGATAGCAAGTGGTGTGAGGAAATGGATGAATAGATATATGCCATAAAGAGAAATCAAACTTGGAAGTTAGTTGACCTACCAAAAGGAAAAGAGGTCATAGGAGTTAAGTGAGTGTACAAGACAAAAACCACTCACAAAGGCAAGATAGAGAGGCATAAGGTAAGACTCGTAGTGAAAGGTTACAAGTAAAGGCCTTATAATGAGACATTTGAACCTGTAGCAAGGCTAGAAATAATGAGAACAATCATAGCCATTATTGCTCAACATAAGTAGAAGATGTATCAAATCGATTTAAGTCAACATTCTTGATTGGAGTGCTAGAAGAAGAGGTTTTTATGAGATAGCCACCTAGATATGAGATTTTTAGGTATGAGAACAAAGTGTATAGGTTGAAAAAGGCATTGTATGTGCTCAAATAAACCCCAAAAGCATAGTACAACCATATAGACTCTTACTTGTTGAACAACGGCTTTATAAAAATTGTAAGTGAGCCCATACTCTACATCAAAACAAGCCAAGGTGATATTTTGATTATTTTTTTGTGTGTGGATGATCTAATATTCATCGAAAATGCAAATTAGTCCATTTAAAAATTCAAAATGGGCATGAAGAATGAATTTAAAATGATTGATTTAGGTTTCTTGAAGTGTTTTCTTGGGATATAGGTCAAGCAAATAGATGAAGGCATAATCATATGCCAATCTAAGAATGAAAATGAGATTTTGGATAGGTTCAAGATGTTAGATAACAAATTAGTATTTACTCCAATTGAGACAAGGGCTAGTGGACCCTTTATTGAATGTAAAATAATAGGTGGTACAACCACCAATGTACTAGGTTATAACCCTATTTCACAAAGGGTTGATTCATCTAGTGGTAGTAGCCATCATGAATGTCAAGGAGTTGTTCATGAGTCAGCATCATCCTCTTCCAACTCAAGTCAATGTCAAACAAGGATAAGAAGCTTGCAATAAGTCTATGAGAAGTCAAAGTATGAGCAAAATGAAAATGAAACTATGAATTTTGTTCTCTTTTTATTAGCTAATCTTA